>CM052797.1:7805268-7840619 GCA_028533885.1 Nasua narica
ACTGACTGTAGGGCTGACTGTGCCCCTCTTCTCCATCTTCTTGTTATTTTTCTTAACTTTTTCTAAAGTATCAGGCCCAGAAGACATGCGGGGGGGGGGGGGGGGGAAGGGTATAATGGGGCAAAATTCCTTTGGGCCTTCAATTCGATTTTCATCTGGCTGAAATTCTCTTGGGCCTTCATATAAGTAACACATTCACTATTGAGGTAATCCTCCAGTGCCCGATTTCTCTTTGGTCATATCACTGCTATGTATAACAAAACATTAAACGTGTACACCAAACCCTAAGTCACCTACTCAAAGAACAGGCTGTTTAACATTTTGTTGGTTTGTTTAATTAGAAATGTTTTATTCTATTTCTATCTAAAACTCCAGTCACCTACGCAAAGACAGGCATTTAACTCTGTTGTTTGTTTAATTAGAAACGTTTCATTTGTACATGTATCACAGAATCCTCCTAGAAATCAACTGAGAGTCCCCTTGGGCCAAGAGGAGGATAAAGGACAGCGTGGGGGGGTGCTCTACAACCACACAATTCCAGTTCTCAAGGCAAACTCGCTGAGTGACGGAAGGAAGGGCCTGCGAGGGTGAGCGCTCGGGAGGCCATCGGACTGGCTGCGAGGAAGGCCAGGCCTCCAAGACGGAGTTCCAGGTGAGTGCCTGGGGCAGGCAAGAAGAGGGCATCAGGATGCTCTCTGAAAAAGTCCGACAGTAACAGGAAGCAGACAGAAAGAAATAGCCATTTCCGAGGCAATGTGAGAAGACAATAAGATTTTTCCCCCCCAGGAAGGGATAGGTTTTTGAAAAATTAGGAAATTTAGCAATGTTGTCTAACACACTTCAAGACTCATTTTACTACCGGGATGATAAAAGAAGTCCTCAGATAAGAAGGAAAAACTCAATTTAATATCCTCAGTACTTTCCCAATTTAAAAAAGTCTGCTTTGACGGAATATTTAAGTGAATGCAGATTAAAGGCATTCTTGAATTAGCATTAAGTGCTAAAAACTGGCCTTGAGCTAGATGAGTGTATTATATAATGCGTAAGCAATCACAGCCACTAGCCTTATATTAACCTAAGTCTTACTTTCTTTGTTCCTAATATGAGGACGTGTAGGGAAGTAAAGTGAGTTTTTCCAAATTAGCAGCGTATACCCACTTCAGCCTTACCTGCTGCTCAAGCATCCTATGTTCTCTCTGGCCCGATTCCAGATCTTCTTCTGAAAGTGACACCAAAGAGTCACCCCTTTCTTCACCACCGAAAGGGTGCCTGAGCTCTTTGGTGTTTATAGAGTTTACATCTAGAGACGAAGACGGCTTGTTTCCGACACCAGCTCCTCCTGTCAAGCCTTCTAGGCTGAAACTGAACACAGAGCAAAGGAGTTAATTCACTCTCTTTCTGAGTCTCAGGAAGGAAGGAGGATAAGAAACTGCTTCGGGGGTATCTACTCGCTGGTCTATTATTTGTGTGTCATCTAGCAAAGCTATTGACAAGGGCATAGTGCAAATGAGTGCTGCCTACCTCTCTCCCCAAGTGCTGGTATGCTGAGAGAATACTGCATTTAGATTTTCTTTCTTCATTCAACTTACTCAAACGGTGACCATCTAAGGTCGTTTTCTCAAGATTTTTTTTAAGTATACCATCTGGATAGACCATATTATCTTACTGGTCTTTCATTCATGTGTGGGTTTTTCCTTGATCGGATGTAACTGATCTTTGCCAAAGTCTACCCCAGCTAATGCCAAAGAATTAAATGGCACAGAGAAATCAGGTGCGTCGGTCACTTTCAGAAGCTAAACAGGGAGACCCAGACTTGCCCTTGTGTCCGCTGAGTGGGCGTTACAACCTGACATCCGACTACAGGCTAGCTGACCGTCCCTGTTTCACAGTGCGGGTCCGCCCCAGGGACCCGAGTGCTGCTCATGAGCAGTACTCTCTGTGCACATCTGGCCGCTCAACAGCTGCCCGACAGGTTTCCCGAGAACCGTGTGGCGCCAACGGGTGCGTAGGCCACCTTAAGGAACAAATGCTGAAAAGCTGCTAAGTCTAAGAGTTTTAACTTTCTGGTTTTGATACTGACCAAAACAGGGGGCAAATTTAGGGCCTGGGGTCCCTGGAATAACGATTTTGTGGTGTGCAGGGCGACCAGAGCATGTTTTCCATGAGCAGGAGACGAGAGAGAGCAGTCAGCCGCCTACCCGCCTGGGGCTGCTAGCCAGCATCATCCACGCCTGCTACACCTGCAGTGGGAACTGCTTTCCAAGAAGCAAGAGAGCAAAACAGAGCTGGGGCCGACCATGTCCTCAGTTACAAGCGGCTGGAAATGCCTCGGAAGGTATACCGGAGCTGTTCAGTTATCG
Organism: Nasua narica; assembly: GCA_028533885.1. Classification (NCBI taxonomy): domain Eukaryota; kingdom Metazoa; phylum Chordata; class Mammalia; order Carnivora; family Procyonidae; genus Nasua; species Nasua narica. The sequence continues at coordinate 7,807,629 of CM052797.1, forward strand.
CTGCTCCAACTACACGGTCAATTCTACAAACAATTCACGTAAGCCAGGCCAGAGGGCCTGCGATTCGCTTTTTGTAGTTCATAAGTTACTTATTATGAACTGAAACCATATTGCTTCTATTTTTCTCTAGTGGGTAATTTAAACAATGGATTTTGTTTTTCTTATTTCAGTATGACAAAAGAAGTCGTGATTAAGTTTAAGTAAATGTGTCCCTGGGAAACTCATGATCAGTACCAGGGATAAGGACACAGGCTAAGTGAAGAAGAAATTTAGCTTTCTATTGTGAATTGTTTGTAAAGCCTGAGAAAACCAGTCTATCATTACCCACAAAACTTAATCCTGACAATGTTTTAGTAATTAATCTGTCTGCTTAGTTGACAGAAGAATACCAAACACTGAGGAATCTGTGAATTTGGAATCTAAAGAGAGTGGGGGACTTGGAAACATAAATGAAGTAAGTGCAGCTTATTAGCTGTCTTGCTTGGGCCATTGTTTTCCTCAGGATGTGGGAATCCCCAGGTTCTGGGAATCAGGACAGACCAAAAACAGAGAGAGAAGTGGTCTACCATACCAGAGATACAGGTCTGTGCAGAAAACACTAAATCTACAGCCACTGGAGACAAAGAGGATGCATCAGGGTACACCATCTGCCTCTAGTCTGTGCCCCTTCGAACGGATCAGTGAGGCCCACAGCAGAGGCAACCAACACGGTGCTCACAGACAGAGTGGGCTGCCATATGCATTCCAGCCACACAAAAGCAAGCTCCCAGCCGAAAGCCCAGGTGCCAGATTTTAGGGTCCCCCTCTGTGTGGCTGGACACGGACCAATACCATACCTTCTGTAATTAAAGTCAGCACTCAGGGCAGCAGAGTATTGCACACCAGAGGGGCACCAGCTCATACTGGGGGAGGACATCACAGGCAGAAACAGAAATGGAGGGAGAAAAGAGGAAACAGGGATGGGGTTATTGGGTTTGACAAGAAAAGCCATAGTTACAGACAGATGGATTTATCTGATCATCAAAAAATAAGGAACGTAACATTTAGAATTCAGAAAAAGGCTAGAGCAAAACCCACAGAAACTTAAAACTGCTCTACTAACATCCATCTAGACAATGTGCGGGAAATGTCTATGTCAGTGTGTTACAGGGTAACAACTGTGAACAAGGAACCCACTCTACCCATAGCTCCCTCCTCAGGTGTTCTCCAGAGGTGTCCCCACGACTGGGGACAATCTCTCCGCATGCTCCGCTGCGCCACTCTCAGACCTCTGTGGCCAGTGAGAATCCTTAACTAAACTCCCCCTTGAGTAAAAGAGACAATGACAGATTGCGCTGGGGTAGGCTCACGGGGTCATCAATTTTCTTCACATTTCCAGTAAGGGTCCATCTAAGCCAGATGCCTCAGGAGTCTTTCCTAAAAAGGGCATCTTATCAACACTCACACTCATCTTTAAACCCTATTCACTAGGCTCTTGTGATGAAGATTCGCCACATCACAGTGGTCACCTTTCCTTGTATTTTACTGATAATGAAGGCATGTGTTTTATTCAAAAGAAAAGGAATTCTATGGTACTGAGTCAGAAATCTATCTTAATTTTAGGTTAGCATCCATTTTCCCCCACAAGATTTAAAAAAAAAAACAAACAAACAACCCACTCCCATTGATCACCTACTTTATCTCAGTACTGCTATTGACTCTCAGGTGGAAGGGAAAGAAAATCTAGAGCTGGAAATACCATGTAAGTATAACCAGCTAAAAAAAACATCCAATTCCAACTCTCAGGGACTCTGGAGAGGGACCTACATCAGCAGGTCAGGAGTCTGACAAACATCAGTTTAAAAACACACTGCCACTACTTGGGGCCTTAAAACTCTGTTTTCAGGAGGGGGACTACAGGAACACCCCTCGGTTCTCTCTGGGACCTTGCAAATGAGAACATGTACAGACACCCAAACCACTCGAATACCCAGAATACATTTAGTCACTTTGTTTTGATGAGTGGGGGCTTCTGGCAGAGGAAAAGACACAAGGAAGGTGGTGAGAGAATAAATAGAAGAACCACCCCTGTGAGCCTTCTGAGAGCAAATCTTTAAACTCTTAACTTTTAAAAATAATTTAAATAGAACACTTAACATCAGGTTAAATTAATAGCACAAAACTCACAAGGGCAGAAACAGAAAGGAAAAAATAGCATCTAAGACACATCTCCAGTCCGATAAGTGAAATCAGAAGGACTTATAATTTGTTCGTGTGAGGGAAGCAAGCCTTAATACAATTTACACACACGAGACTAAGAAGTCGATTCTCTGAAATTATTAACTTCATTTTGAATTTCTAAACTGTAATAAAATACTTAAAAATATCCAACTTATGAGAAACACAACATGGTAAATCAGCAACCCCAAATACACATTCCCGAATTATCATTAAAAAAAAAATACTCTCCTTCTACAGATTTAAACATCCCCTTTACTCTCAGAAAATGATAATGGTGTGAGAGAGCAGGGTGAAATTTAGGATGAAGAGAATGGAGAGTGACAGGGAGACAGGAGGAGGACATGACGAGGGTCCTAAGGCTCCAGGAAGGAAGCCGCTGGTGGTCCCTTCAGCAGCAGCAGGCCTGCCCTTCCTTCTAGCAGAGAACTCCTATCATGAGAGGGTTTTTGAGAGCATCCTCAAATTTCCGCAATTCCTCAATTAGTGGGGGTGACATTTAAAGGTTCTTCGGCCTTGAGATTTAGAAAATTCTAGATTCTTCAAACACAAAACCAAAAACAAACAAAAAACCCCCCAAAACCTCCCAAATATCCTGCTTTCCACCTTTTAACACTTGTGGGAATGTTCCGATTGTACGAGCTAAGGCTTCAGACAGAATTTTAAATCATACTTCACATTCTTCCTGCAGAAGAATGACTAAGGGTGACGTGGTGTCAGTGTGTGCTGTGTGACGCTTTATCTATGTGCTCACTGGGACGGCGCCCAGCAGCCCGTCATCCTCCACTGTCAGCGCGGGCGCGATTTTAGTAAGTTCACAGTGAGGGGCTTTACCGGAGAGCCAGCCAGCTCTCCACGGGGTCCAGACCCTTCTACTGAAAAGGGCATTTAACAACTTGTTCCCCCGGGAGAACATCAACTGTGTCATGATCACCTGCGATTCATGAGGGTATTTGTATTTGAACTCAAGTTTATGCCTGAAATCTGGAATTCAAGGAGGTACCCACTGGAAAAAGCCGAAGTGGGGAGGACCACTACATGTCAGCTTCCCAAGGAAGAGCCTCAGCTCAGACCTGAAAATACCTCTTTACAAATGTCTCCCAATATGAGAAGCTATGTGTAATTCCACCATCGTTTTTAGATCTGCATTTTCCCCCCAAATAATGGAAGGAAAAGTCACTAGTGACGATTTCTGAACAAAGTAAAACTCAGCATCTGAAAAGCAAATCGCATTTTTTGACTAGAAATGACTTTTCAGCTCATAAATTACTCATTGTTAGCTTCAAAGTGTTACCTGACAAAAAATAGTTAAGGAATTGGAAGGGTAGGAGATGAGCTGACGCCTCTTAACCTGTCTTCAGAACTGACTACATCGACAATGGAGCGGAGATGGTCAGGGGGCCTAGAATGTGCTGAAAATGTGTGCCAGCACACAGTTCTTTCTGGTTCTTCCCTCTTTTGGGGGTGGGGGTGGGGAGGGGAAGAAAAAGCACTCCCCAGCGTCCGTTAGACAGGCACAATCAACGTGTCCGTGAATTCTCCTAGGAGAGTTGGGGAGACCCTATTATCAAAGTGATCTGAATATTAGTAAGTACAAGACGGAAAAAACACTAAAAAAAGTTTCCTTTAAAGGTAAAAATAGAATAGGAAAAAACTTCAGACTCACAAAACCATGTCATATGCAAATGGACATCAGCAATTAATAAATACCTATATTTTATTTGCCTGAAGCAGACGTGACATATTGTAAAAGACGGTTTACTCATGGATCAAGCAAAATGAGATGCTTGTTAGTAAAGGCAACACAGTTAGTCCATCAAGTTAGTGAACTCTGTACCTTCTCCTATGAATGGGAGGTCTCCTGACAACATCCCCAAGAACTCGCAATGAACTGAAAATGAATGGTGGAAGAAGTCAGTGTCGAGGTGAAACCAAATGGACACAAACGCATGAAGCATACAGACATCACAAAGCGGGGAGACACAAGCCACTCGGAGAAACAGCACAGGAAGGCAGGGAAGGAGAGAACGTGGAGGAAGAACCAATCAAATCACAAAGGCCTGACAGCGTGACAATTTCTGGGGAGGGAGACTCTGCTCCCTCCTTGCTCCAAAGAGTTAATCGGATGACAAGGAATGAGGTTTATTGAATTATAAAATTAAAAGGATTTAAAAAAGGCCATCCAAAGCTTTCAAAGCGTTTTCTTCAGGCTTTAAAATTCAGGTTATGATATACGCAGACAATACGATAAGCATCAGTTGAACTCATTCAGGTCCTTCCATCATCTACCTCCAGAGGCACCGGGGCGGCGGTGTGAGGGCACCGTCAATGCCGGGCTCACACGGGAGAGCCCAGGCTATTACACAGGCTGCAAATACGAGTAATTAAGTGAGAGGGTTCTAATCTTTGTTCAGTCTTAAGAGCACCATGTAATCTGGGATAAATCCTGCAGTCTGAGCTTTAATTTCCTCACCTGAACTACAGGATCCATAGTGAAGCCAGCTCTGAAATCAAAGTCACGGCAAAAGGACCCACAGCGGGTTATGATGAAAAATGGATGGCGTTTAAAACAAATCCTCATGTTTGGATGCTGTTAGCATCTATGATGGTAGCTCAAGAGACTACTTCTGCTTCAGGAAGGGAATTCCAGCCACAGGGATCATTCCCCACATCCTTATTTTTTTAACTGGTGTGAATGCTTTTTTTTTTTAAAAAAAAAAAAAAAGTACAGCGTGAATACAGCTGGGAAGGAAAGCTTTTAGAGATGGCTTTTTATATAATCCATGCTTTCGAATGTACATAAAAATACCCAGCACATGAAGCAACTGCTTATTCTTAAGGGCAACATCCTAAACTCTCCCGGAGAATAATATGGAATCACAGAAAGGGCACTTAACTAGGAGATCAGAAACCTAGTTACTGCTGGCCTGGTTTGGGTTAAGTGGAATCAACTATCTGCCTCATCTGCGAACACGCAGACAACGGCACCCGACTCGGAGAGGGGCTGGAGAATCACAGGGGACAGCTTGTTCCGGGACAAGTCTGAGAAGAGGAGCACATGAGCAAGGCCTAAGGCGTCACTGTGAGCTCCAGGAAGACGGGGGCTGTGGCTCGTCCACCTGCGTCTCCAGAACCTAGCAATGCCTGGCATGGGGCGGGGGCTCAGCATACGCTGCGGGAGGGAAGAATAAAGGAGAGAGCGAGTGCCGTCAGAGTCCACATACCTGTAGCTCTGACACTGGAGCCCCGTTACGAGGTCAGCGAAGTAAAAAGAGAAAAAGCCCCAACTGCTCGGGGTGAGTGTGTCACGTCACCTGTGTTCACACAGGTCAGCCTGCCCCCTCAGCTAGAAAGGAGCTGGGGAGGAGGCACAACTTTGTGCGTACAGTAGGCATCACGGCACTTGGTCGTTAGAGTGAAAGCCGGCTGCTCGAATTCTTGGAAGCAGCCTGTGGCGAGAGGCCAGCTCCGAGCCACCTCCTGCTAGCCCGCTTCCGCAGGCAGGGCTGACACGGGGTCGCACGCCCCGAAGACTGGAGGACGCCTGGAGAAATACCAACCGTCCAACGGTCCTGAATGATTCTTAGGCTTTCTCACTGATTGAATGATCATTCAGACTCCGTCCCAACTTTCTGCATTAGAAATGGACCACAATTTCTGGGAAGCACTTTGAAAACAGATGGTGTTGAGGCTAAGATTTCGTGTTTAGTTTTTAATTCAAAGTCAACAGGACACTCGCTATTCCCTTCTACAAGTTTTTAATCTCCGCATTTTATTAACAGATCTTGCCTGAATGACGGTTAGCATTTATTAAATACCCACCACGTAACGGGCCTATTTCACTTGCAATATTTATTTTTACAAATATTCTGAAAGGCAGGTAGTTTACAGATGAGAAAATTAAAGCCCAGAGGGGTCAGGTAACTTGCCCAAGCTTATCTACATACAGAGGTATTGAGATGGGGTTTGAATCCAGGTTTTCCTGATTGCAAAGCCCATTTGCTTTCTTCCGTACCATGGTGTCTCCTAAACTCCTTTACCACGATCACACGAAATCACAGAATCGAAAGCAAGCAGACACCGAGAAACGACACCAGCAGCCCCGCCGGGTCCACCTCACCTGCGCTGGTTCATTTCCGCATCGCTGGCTGCGTTCTTCCCAGGACCCCAGCTGTGCCTCCGGAAAGGGGACAGGGAGCGCATGGAGCCCCTCAGCACAGAGCAGTGCGCGGGCACTTCGGTGATGCTGTCCATCTCCTCCTCCTCCATCTCACCTGAGCCGGCAGCTTCGCCCTCGCTCTCTCGACCCTCAGCTCCCACGCCATGGCTGTAGAAACCGTCAAGACACTGCTGATCTCTGGACCTGTTCGAATTTGAAATCTGGGGGAGGGATACATCACTGCCATGAGAAGAATGTCGGTCCAAGGAGGCGGTGTCGTCGGTGGAAGAACCGGACCCGGTGATATCACAGACCAGCGGCTCTTCCTCGGGCTGTCAGGAGAGAAAACACCCACAGCTGCAAACGGCAAGGCCTCAAGACTCCCGACCCCAGAGTGGCTGCAGCGGGGGCAGGATGGGCAAGACCGCACCTGGCATCAAACAGGTGTTTCCTTTTTGAAAGCATGGTCCCAGTCGGATTCAAACAGTCCCCCGTGAAGGTATGGTCTAGATCTGTACTCTCTCTACCGTCCTCTCGGAGGTCCACAGACCATTCCTTCCTTACAGGGGAAAAACATCTAACCTGGGTTCGGTCAGTTCTGCAGGCCAACAAAACCAACCGAAACAAAGAGAACCCTTACGGATGCGGGGCTTCTGTATGAAAACTCTAAATTCATACACTATTAGGTTTAATTTTTCCCCCGAGCTTGAACTAAAACCAAGGTTGTCTGCTTGCTGCCATAATATCGTTCTGAAGTTAATATTCCCAAAGCAAGTCTCTGTTTTAAGAGGCCTTTTGAAAAAATGCAGACTAGCTTACGACCCTACCTAAAATCTGCCACAAATGCCCACATTCTGGCCTTGAATGCTTACGTGGAAGAACTCTATTCCTTTTCTTATTTCACTAGGGACCAGCAGTGTCACCAAGCCAAATCCCACATAAAATAATCAGTCCTGGCAACGGAGTCTTGAGTAAGTGATGATGTTCTTTCCCTGGTCGGCCTCAGGAGCCTAAGAGAAATAGTCCAGTTTGGATTCCAAATAGCCTGACATTCTCTGTTTGCTCCATACACGAGAGCACAATTTGATGTGAGGGAAAGATGAGCATCCTGACACTCGACAGATGAATTTATCCAGGAGCTAAGTTCAAGCGTCTAGAAGATGCATGATCACTCTCTCAGATTTGGGCACTGAACTGTCTTAACATCTTTATTTTACTGTGTTCTTCTGGGACTAGGGAAAAGCATTCTGTGGCTTATTTTTCCTTCTTCACAGTATTTTCCTGATTAGCCAGACTACTCAAAGTTTTAATTAAGAGTAGATATAAACTTACAGTTCTTTGAGAAAGATTTTAAAAATTATGAGAACTAATGAACCTTTTAGCTTTGGAATAGAAAGTAAGACCTATTCTAGGAGGAGAGTATTTTCAAATGTTTACATTAACACTTCAAAATCATTCTCTACAACTTTTGGGCTGAATCTCTGCCAGCTCTTAGGAGTGTGGTTTTTTTGTTTTTTTTTTTTTCATTCTGTGACAGCCGGTTTCCTCGGTTAATTGCTCTTGAAATGATGCGTGAGGAGGGATGAGACGAAGAAGGAGATGTGGGGTCACCAGGATCCAGAATGGCTCTCGGGCCCTCCCAGTACACAGGCAGTGAGCAGGGGGTAAGATGTGAACTCAGGCTGAGTTCAACTAAAACTACCCTGTTCTGTTCCCCTCATCATCTTTAAAAACCCGGCAGGGGCAGGGGTGGGGGCGGGGACGCCTGGGTGGCTCAGTTGGTCGAGCATCTGCCTTTGGGTCACATGAACCCCAATGTCCACAACAGCTAAACCATGGAACGAGCCGAGATGCCCTTCAAGAGATGGATGGAGAAAGAAGATGTGGTCCATATACACAATGGAATATTACGCAGCCATCAGAAAGGATGAATACCCAAATTTTGCATCAACATAGACGGGACTGGAGGAGATGATGCTGAGTGAAACAAGTCAATCAGAGAAAGTCCGTTATCATATGGTTTCACTTACGTGTGGAGCATAGGAATAGCATGGAGGACACAAGGAGAAGAAAGGGAAAAATGAAGGGGGTCGAAATTGGAGGGGGAAACAAACCACGAGAGACGATGGACTCCGAGGAACAAACTGAGGGTTTTAGAGGGGAGGGGGTGGGGAGTTGGGTTGGCCCGGTGGTGGGTATTAAGGAGGCCACGTATTGCATGGAGCACTGGGTGTTATGCATAAACAATGAATCTTGGAACACTACGTCAGAAACTAATGGCACACTGTATGGTGACTAACAGAACATAATAAAAAAAAAAAAAAAGCATCTGCCTTTGGCTCAGGTCATGATCCTGGGGTCCTGGGGTCCTGGGATCAAGCTGAGCCCCATGTCATCAGGCTCCTTGCTCAGCAGGGAGTCTGCTTCTCCCTCTTCCTCTGCCCCTCCCTCTGCTCGTGCTCTTACACCCCACCCCCTTAAATGAATACATTAAAAAAAAAAATCTCTTAAAAAAAAAGCCTCTGCAAGGACAAGATCTGAGGTCCTGTGTCCCTTCACTGGGTCACACTGTAAAATAAAATGATGCTTTAACCAAGTAGATTCTAAAATCGGGTAGGTACTATTTTAAAATAAAATCATTGACTGTTCAAGTTAGTGAGGATTAACCTGTGCATCTTAAAGCATCTGATCATGGGGCTGCTCTCCAGAGAGAGGAACAATGTAGATGGTCAAAGATACCAACTTCAGGATGTCTTGGCTTTCTCACTGTGTCCTCCCTCAAATGTAATTGGTTAAGATGAGATTCTACAACAGTAGGAAGGACCCTAATTCCAACAGGAGTTGTGTCCTTACGTGAAGAAGAGAGACACGGGGAGAGACATGGGGAGGCGCGGCTTGGGGCCGAGGAGCACTGGCAAGCAGCAGAGGCTGCGACAGGAGCCCAGGAGAGAGTCTCCCTCGGAGCCTCCCAAGGGAAAGCAGACCTCCTGTCTCCAAAACTGTGAAAGAATAAGTTTCTGTTGTTTCACGGGACCAAATTTGTGGTAACTGGTGACAGCAGCCCCAGGAAACTCTATACTCACCCTCGAGCTGCTGAACTTTTAATTCTCAGAACAGTACCAAGGGGCAAACAGGAGGGCCGTGATAAAGCAAAAGGTGTGACGGGCCTATTGTCAAACACACAAGCACGGCTTCGAGGGAAATGAAAACGAGTTCAAGTTTCCATCCAGCCACGATCATATATTCTCCCAGCTGGGGCTTCCCGATGAGGAGATGATGCGCGGATGACAGAACAGGTGCTTCTCGTCGGCTTGGCACCTAATGGCCTTGCAGGGACCCTGCCTGGAAAGACCACCTGCTATCTTTCCGGTACTTTATTCATCCGAGACTTAACAAGCAAGCAGTCATCCTTTTGTAAGACATTAAAACAAGATGGGAAAATTATCGTTGGCCTGTTGGCACACATTTTGAAGAAGAAATCTGTCTCGCATATATCGGCGACACAGCGTTGATCCCGGTGTGTGCTAGGACACGTCTTAGTGTTCAACAATTATGAGCTTGTGGTTATTACTTGGAAAAGGGAAAAACAGGACAAACTCAATAATTGAGATCAGTCTTCATTTCTAAATATTGAGGTGAATGGTTTTTCTTTAATGCTGAATTGAATCTAAAGAAGTCTCTAAATTACTTTTTCCCAGGACTTAGGTGTTCTCAAAAGAATTTCCCAGTTTCGTCATCTCTTTACGCTACCCTGGCAGAATAGAAAGCAGTCAGGGGCGTCAACAAAAATTAAACCCGGAATATGGTCCTAGTCTTTCTACAGCCAGGTATCTGTCTATGGATAAGCCACTTTCTCAATTTGTCTATCTAGGATGATGATCTTTACGTCAAAAGAGGCTAGACCTTAATATCAGGCTGTTGCAAGGTACTTCTATTTTAAACATGAATAGAGGGAACAAGAGGGTTTTTTTAAGCGTCTGAATTTTTTTTTTTTCCCCAGTATTCCTTTCTAGTCCCTGAGTTTATTAGTGCTTCAGTTCTTACAGATATCTGTCAAATAAGAGATACAAGAACTGGTACTTTCATCCTTCTCCCTGCTCCTCACAGAAAGTACCAGGTTTGGGGACGCTGTTTTTCCATTTATACACCAGCAGGGGGAAAAGTTACGGCTTCTGTCACATAAGAGACTGTTCCATGCCTAATATCTGAAGCCAATTCTGAACAGTTTTTGAGTTCTATGCTGGTCTTCAGAGAAGTCTTTTCTCTTAAAACGTCTGCTAATTACGTGACTTTCCAGAGACTTCGGATATTAGCCCTGATTGTATGCAGAAAAGGTGCCATGGGATCACCTTAACTAGCACATTTTTAAAGACCTGGTTTTGACTCTATGTGAATCAAATGTACTAAACTGACCCCTGGCTCTGTCCCTCCAGACGATCAGGAGTAACAGCGCAAGTTCCTCCAAGTCATTTAATGTGTTTAAGTCTTAATGTATTTAAGAAATACACGTACGTGTGTATTTAAGAAAAAAAATATATATATAGCTTTTCTTCCCTTAGTCTCCCATCCAAGTATCTTCCCTTAGTCTTAAAGGCAGATGGCCAGGATACAATTCTCTGCTAAATACAAGTTTTTTGTATTTTTGTTTCCCTTGAGATGCAGTACTGGGAATGGGCACAGAAGGAAGAGAGGCAGAAAGGCAGACGCGGGAGAGGAGAGGTGGCTGTGAGTCGTGTTCGTCCGCGAGACGGCGAGCGCACTGGGGGGAAGACGGCGGAGGCTAGAGCTGAGACCGACACACGCGCCCTTCCTCCCGTGCGCTGTCCTGACCGGCTTCCCTCGTGCGGATGGGAGGATGGAAACACACACAGAAACTATCATCTCTATCAACCGCTTCTTTTTCCTTAGAGTTTGTGCCATCTTGAAAATCTGCAAACGGTGATGAGGCTTACAAAAATCTCTAGCGTCACAGAGAAAGCTTGTAATAATGGGCCTACTGAGCAATACAAAGGCTCGTCCACAAGCCCCAGCCCCTGCCCAACAGCTCGGACTCCAGGGCCAGTGTGACCCAAGGAAACTGTTTTGCTTAATTTAAGGTCAAATAAACTAGGAAAACTAAAATTACAAAATAATGATACAAATGAAAGTTAATGAGAAAGGCTAAATTATATGATGCTGCTGTCTACATAAAGCTCGGGAAATTATGACTGTTACTTAGATATACATGGACCGAGACTATTCCAGAAATGTGAGTACGGATTATTTACTGGATACTCGCCACATGGGGGGCTCTGCACTAAGTGATTTAGATGTATTTGTTCTTTTCACATTTGATTTAGTAGGTATTCTCATTCTCATTTTATACATGAGACAACTGAGGTCCGGTGAGGTTACATAATAAGATTCTAATTTAACTGGTCTGGGGTAAGGGCCAGATTATTTTTCTTCTCCTTAAAGCTCTCCAGATGATTCCAAGTACAGCTAGGACTCAGCTCTATTATTATATATGACGGATCTGTGATAAAAATGTTTTTAAAAATTAAGATGGACTTCCAATCCTACATGTAAAAGCCAAAATTATAAATGTCCTACAAGAAAACATCTTACTGGGGACAGACAAATCGGGAACAGGACAGGACCCAGGTAGCAAGAGCCATAAAAAAAATGGACGAATTATACTTCACCCAAATTCTAAACATTTAGTACATCAAGACATGTTGATGAAAACAAATAGAGAAGCCATGCACTGCAAAAAATATTTGCAAAACATAAATCTAATGAAGGACTGGTATCCAGGATACTATATACAATTCCTACTTCTCGACAACAAAAAGCCAAACAATCCAATTTTTTTTTTTTAAATGGGCAAGAAATGTGAACAGACACTCCACAAAGGAAGATATGCAAGTGGCCAATGATCACATGAGAATGTGTTTACCATTATCGCTGGTTGTCAAGGAAATGTAAATCAAAACGATAATGAGCTACCACTACACTCACACCGGAAATGCTAAAATTAAAACAAAACAATTATACACGTTGATAAGAACATGGAGCAACCAAAACTCCCATACATTGCTGGTGAGAGTGTAAAACGACACGACTACTTTGGAGAAAGGTCTGGCCATTTTTTATAAGGCTGAGCCTATACCTGCCATGTGACCTACCAGTTCCACACATCGACCCAGTAGAAGTACTAACATTCATATTCCGTTTGTATGAGGCTCTGAAATAAAGAGAACTAACCTGTGATGGGAAAAAATTAGAACAGTTGTTGCCTCCAGGGGGTTGGGAGAGGAGACAGACTGAGAAGGGGCATAAGGAAACTTCCCGAAGAGAAGGGAACAGCCTGATCCATACGGAGGTTTGGGTTACAAAGATGAATGGATTTGTTAAAAGTTGCTGCGGTGCAGCTATTATAGAAAACAGTATGCAGGCTCCTCAGAAAGTTAAAACTAGAACTGCTGTCCATAATCTAGCACTATCCCACTTCTGGGTACACATCCAAAGAAGTAAAGCCACTGTCCTGAAGAGGTACCCGCCCTCCCGAGTTCACAGCAGCCAAGACACGGAAGCAGCTCAAGCATCACGGACAGCTGAACAGGTAAAGCAGATGCTACGTGGAGAAGAAAAGAGAAGAAAAGAGAGGGAAGGGAAGGGAAGCGAGGGGGAGAGGGAAGGGGAGGGGGAGGGAAAGGAAGGGAAGGGAAGGGAAAGAAAAGAAAAAGAAAAGAAAAAGAAAAGAAAGGAGGAAACCCGCCCTTTGCAGCAACACGGATGGACTCTGAGGGCATCACACTAAGTGAATAAGCCAGACAAAGACGACTTTTACATGACTTCACTTCTATATGGAAATCAGAAACGGCCACTCGTGGTAACAAAGAGTAGAACAGGGCTTCCCCAGAGGGAGCGGGAAACGGGGAGCTGTTAGTCCAAGGGAACAAGCTCTCAGTTAGGAGATGAATAAATTCGGAAGACCTAACGTACAGCATGATGGCCATGGTTACTAACAATGCACTGGAGACTTGAAATCTGCTAGGAAAGTAATGTGTTCTTACCACCTGCACAAAGAGGTAACTCTGTGAGGTGACAGATACTTTGGCCTGATTGTGGTAAGCATTTCACAGTTTGTCTATCAAAACAGCCTCTTGTACACTTTAAATATGTACAATTTTTTTTATCAATTATAACTCATAAAGCTGAGGGAAAAGTCACTGAATGGTGGCTTTCACGCTGTGCATTTCACTGTGTGTAGATTTTATAACAAATAACAACTCTATTAACACACACTGAATTCTAAGTATTAAGGGGTAAAAGTGGATTGTTAGCTTTAAAATGCATGGATGGATGGATTGAAGTGGATTTAAAAATGCATCAAAGAGATTAGATAAAGAGGTGAGTAGAAAAAGGAAGGACAATTGCACAGGTGTGGAGCAAAGCAAGGACGTTAATGGTGACATCCAGGCGGTGGGTGTTCACTGCACAGCTCCCCCAACTTCCCTGAATGTTTCAGCATTTTCTCAATAAAATGTTGGGGGAAAATGCCCAAAGGGCTCTCTTAACCAAGAAGGACACTAGATTGGTAATGTATAGGTAGAGAGAGAGAGGGGTAAACATTAAGTAACATATGTATATATAAATATAAAAACAACTACACACTATCTTATTACCACACCTGAAGGAATGTTTAATATTGCCAAAATACTAGTCCTTTTAATTTTTAATAACTTATTCATTAAATATTTATAAATTGTTGTTTATGATACACAAGACACTCTGTCATGTGCCTTTGGAAAATAACACCTCATGTTTTAAATACTGAATATGTGCCAACTGTTTAATCCATTTATGTGCGATAATTTATCTAAGAATCTTAAGCATGTGATAGCAAGCTGTTTCACAGTTCTGAAATTATAGTAAGTTTCAATACTTGCGCATGAATTTGCATTCTGTAAGTATAGCTACTTTTATTCCTAAAAGGCTAAAAACTTTTTGGCTTGGGATGAAATACCTGAGAGCAAACTAGCACAAGAAAGAAAGAATGCTCCCTTAAGGCTTAGCATCTTACAGGAGTTACCATGATTTTCTCAATTGTGGATACATTTTACAACCTGGAGAAAAAACAAGGTGTGAGCGCTCTCTTTTATCTAATCCTCTTTGGGAAAAGAGACAGCGACTATCAGTATTTTCGTGGACTTCAATTAACCTTTTGGATAAGAGGGTAGCCGAGATTATATATTTTATGATCACTCTTTCTGTGCTAGTGCCAAGAAAAAGCCCAGGATTTCTTCCTACTTTAAAAACATAATCTAGGGGGGCGCCTGGGTGGCTCAGTTGGTTAAGCGACTGCCTTCGGCTCAGGTCATGATCCTGGAGTCCCGGGATCGAGTCCCATATCAGACTCCCGGCTCTGCAGGAGGTCTGCTTCTCCCTCTGACCTTCTCTCCTCTCATTCTCAGTCTCTCTCTCTAAAAAAAAAAAAAAAAAAAAAAAAAAAAACCATAATCTAGGGGCGCCTGGGGTGGCTCAGTGGGTTAAAGCCTCTGCCTTCACCTCAGGTCACGATCTTGGGGTCCTGGGATCGAGCCCCGCATCGGCCTCCCTGGTCAGCGGTGACGCCTGCTTCTTCCTCTCCCTGTCTGCCCCACTCGGGCACTCTCTTTCAAATAGAAATAATAAAACCTTTTAAAAACATCAATTTTATGCTGTTGATCTATGGAGAAGACGAAGACCTTAGAACTAGCAAATACTCAAATATTCAGAAGAGTAATTAGGAAGTTCCTATCACCCAAGTCATATTTTCCAGAAGGCAGGCTGAATGGAAACTGAAGGGTAAGGTGCAGGGTTTGTGACCAACACCACAGGCTGCTGAAGAGACTTCTGTGAGGCCAGAGTCACACAGGCGGCTGTAGGAAGTGACCTAACGCACTACTCATGGCTCACAGAGAAGAATGCTGTGATGCCTTAGCCAGAGATGATCTCTGAGAGACGGGAGAGGGGAAGGCACTCCAGCAGGGTGTTGTTTCGCAGCAGACGCTGTGTGTCCACTGAGGCAGACGGGGACAGATGCCACCCTGCTTCTGTATAAATCACTGGCTATTAAAGCAGGTGTCTGGAGACCAAGAGCAAAGTAACAGGGGACAGAGCTGAGAGTCAGGCCTACGTACAATCTCAGGACTGTGGCTTATCAGGTGAGTAATCTGGACGACACCTCTCTGCCAGTCAGAGCCCGCATTCCCTCGGGAGTTTAATGAGGCTAAAACCACCCACCTCACAGGGTTGTAGGAAGCACGAAATGAGATCACATGTATTATAAAAAATTCAGTTCAATGTTGAGCATATAGTAACCACTTTGTTAAGTATCAGCCTGTCTCTCTTGCTCTCCACTCTCCCCTTTTCTTTTCATATGCAAACCCTTGGGTTTATGAATGCTAGAGAAAACTTTTATTGCAAAACCTCTCCTGGTCACAACCAACTTTAGGAAAGTGGAAATAACTAAGAGGAAGAACCCTCCAGATCTCGCCCCAAGCCACGCAACATTCTCGTGCTCGCACAAAGAGACGACAAGTGCATCCGCCATTTCTGGTTTGTCAGAGCCACTGGGGTATAAAATGTGGGTAAAGTCGCTTTGGGGAGTATGCTTCAACTCTTAGCAATTCTATCTGTCTAGTCATCCTGAAAAAACTGCCAAATCTAGCACCAGCCATTCGTATGAACAATCTCCTAAATGTTTTTGGCAGTTTGAGTAAGGAGGCAAAACACAGGGAACTAGAATTCTCTTTAGCTAGGAAAATCACTCAGTTTAGTGAGAAGTCACTACCATTCTGCAGAGATGGCAGCTTCCAGGGACAAGCTGTCACGCACCGAGGAGGGAGTAAGCAAGTCTTCCTTAATGAAGACTCTGCAATTTCAAAACAACTTTTGACTACAAAAAATTTCGGACACACATAAATGTTTAACAAATCCCCTATGACCCTGCAATTGCACTACTAGGTATTTATCCCAAAGATACAGATGTGGTGAAAAAAAGAGCCATACATACCCCAATGTTCATGACAGCAATGTCTACAATTGCCAAACTGTGGAAAGAGCCGAGATGCCCTTCACCAGACGAATGGATAAAGAAGATACGGTCCATATATACAGTGGAATATTATGCCTCCATCAGAAAGGATGAATACCCAACTGTTGTATCAACATGGACGAGACTGGAGGAGATTATGTGGAGTGAAATAAGTCAAGCAGAGAGAATCAATTATCATACGGTTTCACTTATGTGTGGAGCATAAAGAATAACATGGAGGACATTAGGAGAAGGAAAGGAAGGGTGAATTGGGGGAAATCCGAGGGGGAGACAAAGCACGAGAGACTATGGACTCTGAGAAACAAACTGAGGATTTTGGAGGGGAGAGGGGTGGGGGGATGAGTGAGCCTGGTGGTGGGTATTGAGGGGGGCACAGATTGCATGAAGCACTGGGTGCATGAATAATGAATCTTGGAACACAGAAAAAAATAAAATAAAGATATTAAAAAAACAAAAACAAAACAAACAAAACTCCCATGTATTAATAACCCAGTTTCCGTGATTGTCAGTGATTCGATTTTAAAGCTGGAACTAAGAGATATTATCTGTTTATCTGAGACACAAGTTAAATATTCTGAGAGACACGGCCCTTCAGAATGGCATTCCCCTTGGTGGTGGGGGATGGTTCAGAAGTCCTTACAATGAAAACCTCAAAGTCACAGTGGAAATTATCCAAATTCTATTACTTAAAAAAAAAAATAAATCATGATTTCCCTCTTCCTAGGTAACCTCAGAGAAGGACAGATATTCCCAGGGCACAGATTTTTTTTTTTTACCTTACAGAACCCACTGAATCAATTTGCTGTGAGTAACAATGACAGGAATCCTGAAGTTCTGTAAATTTTTCCAAGGACCCTCCCAGAAGACAGTGAGCACGAGGAAAAGGAACACACTGGAAAAGAATTAGGGGAGGCCAAATGGGCACATGAGATCCACTGGGCAAAAATGAAAAGAAAGTGTCTGAGGGCGCATATACAGAGGCTTTAAATAGGTTCTAGTCTAGAATCCCAGGACACCAAGCCTCTCCTGTAACTTATGGGCAAGCATCCTGACAGGGTCCTGGAGAACCTCATCACCCACTAACCCAAATGCCCTTTCCTCACTTCTCCAGGGTCACCACGAAGCCTTCGTAAAGGTGCCCTCACAGCTGCTGTGTCTCTGCCCCTTCACCCCCTCGCGATGAAGACGACCACGTGTGGCGTATGACTGAGGACCACCTGCCGATCCTGCTATGGGAAAGCCTGCTATTCTTCTGAGGAGACAAAAGAGAACTCGCCGCTACTAGATACAAACGTACGCAAAAGAAGGCAAACCGCCCCGTCCCCCGACCCCTTAGAGAGCCTCAAATTATATGAAAACACACAGTGACTCATGTGCATGGGCTTGGCTTTTCACTGGGGAGAAGACAGTCTGGGTTCCCCAGCAGAGATCTAGAAAGTTCCAATTAAGCAGGCTAGATGAGGAGGGGTGACATCACCAAGCTGGGCAACGAGCTTCAGGCCTAAACACATTAATCAGAAATGACTCTACGGTTAGTTTATACACATGACGTGTTACAGTCTGAGCTGCGGTCCCTTCCTGCCCACTGAAAAGTATTCACCTTCATCTGATTTAATTCACACCAAAGGCACTCCCATTTCTTTAGGCTTCAAAGGCTGCATGTAACCAGCCACAGCTCTACAGAAGATAAGTGGCCGATGCCTTTTTCTAAGCCCCAGACACCCGGAGCTCCCTTCTCTGGAAGGGAGGATGTACTCTCCTCCAGGATCACACAGAGCTGGAGAGATGCTCGCTACGGTCAGCAGGAGCGCATACTGAGGCGGACGGTACCTTGGGGAAGATGATGCTGTCCACTTCTTCGCTGGGTGAGTGAAAGAGGTCAGAGTCACTGCCGGATTCTCTTTTGAGGACTCCTTGTTTTGAGGCACACTCTCTGCCCAGTCCAACATCCAAGAAGTTCTCACATTCTGAGAAAGAAAATATATTCAACCAATACGTTAAAAAAAATTTTTACTTTCTTTTCATTCCAGCAATTCATCTTGTTAAGTCAACCAACTAACCTCCCCCTCTCTTCCAGTATTAAGCAGCTATAAAGGAAACAGATTAGTAGCTTTTAACTGGGGTATTCCAATTCTAGGGTGACTGTTACTAAAGGACAACCATGAGTTTGCCATGTAAACCAAAGGCACCGAAAGATAAAATGGTGATTTAGGAGCACAATTCCATCTATATTTAGGTATTTAAGTGGTAATCTTTTCCTCTTGGTAGTTAGAAAATATTTTCTTTTGCTACTAAAATTAGATGTCCTTTATTAGGAAACTATGAGATAGGGTTTATAGCCAAATTTCTAAGATTTAAGTTCTTTCTGGAAACTTGTTTCCTAGCCAAATACTGGAATT
Organism: Nasua narica; assembly: GCA_028533885.1. Lineage (NCBI taxonomy): Eukaryota > Metazoa > Chordata > Mammalia > Carnivora > Procyonidae > Nasua > Nasua narica. The sequence continues at coordinate 7,826,488 of CM052797.1, forward strand.
AAAAAAGGACGGGAAGCATATCTAATAAAAGTATCAGTATATCACACTTACGGGCTCTATTGAATAATAACAGAAATATAATTGTTTAGCCTCTACCTTAAACAGACCTGACATTGGGGGAATAATGCACTAAAGAGAAATGTATCATCTAGAATCTGTCTTCAGTTCAATAACTATCCTAGGGACTCTGGTGAATCAGACAGAGGGGACCTTGACAGAAATGTAATGCTGTAGACCAAAGAATTCTAAACACTTAGTACATTGAAATTACCAAGGTACTTAACCCACTTTCTCCTATTAATTCTGTAAACAAAAGGGACATATGACCTGGAAGCAACAAAATTAAAAATATTTGCTACGTGGTAAAAGCAAGAGCCCAAAGAAAATCAGCTAGTAGGTAGGTTATCACCTCCTTCAAGAAGGCTGGAGAATGAAGCATTTCCATTCAGTTAGCATTTTTATATGGGATTCAGACAGCCATACATCAACTCTGCAGGTGACACTAGGTGACGAGGGACGCTGGCTACCTAGCAGTTCATGAGCACTCCACCTGGAGGTTTTGGTTGAAAGCAGATTCAAGAGGGGCTGATGATACAAGGTGACAGGAAAACAAAAAACACCAATGGTTTTAGACTCTACTAATAGACAATGTACCCAGGTCCAAAATGGGGACAGTCCTGCCATTACGTGACAGCCAAGACCGCACCTACAGGATGACTTTTGTCCCTAAGTAACATTTAAATTCAAACACGCATAAACAGAAATGCATGCACAGTGATGAGGTCACAACAGTGGAAACACTCGAGAGCCATGTGGCTTGCACCGGAGCTTGAAGAAAATGTGTCAAAGGGCAGCTGCAGATTTGCCGTGTGCTGTTCCAGAGGCAGAACAGAAAGTCCACTGAGTGGAAGCCACAGAGCTTTGCCAGAACTAGGCTTCTGGGCAATGGGTTAGGAGTTTCAGAAAGTCACCACTGTCACTTCACCAGAAGGGGCGGAGCAAAGGCTGAATGACTTTGTCAAGAGGTTTCAGAAAAGATACATAAACAGAAGGAGAATTGGAGACCAGACAACGCCCAATGTCTCTCTAAGTTCTCAGGGTCTATGTTTGGACAGTAATTGTGCGTGGGAGTGCACGCGCGCGTGTGCGACAAGAGGGATGAGGAAAGGAAGTTTCTTGTTATCTGAATTAGCTAATTATTGATTATTAATAAATTATTCATCGAGGATTAGCTGGGAATCTTAGAGGAAGGCTCAAAGAAGCACTGAAATGGTATATAGGTCATGAATTGTTTGTCCATAAAATTACCTCCTCTGTCACTTGGGTATTTGACTAGGTACTGGGGATTATCCAAATAAAGAGGGATATTTAGTCTGTGTATGTGTGTGGGGTAATTTACAATCTTGTAGTAGAAACAGACATATTAAGAGACAATTTCAACATGGAAGTACACAAAGGATGCCACCGGGAGCGAGGTGGGGCCCACAGATGAATCTGAAAATGTTTCAGTTAAAGGGAAAACAAATGACCCTCGTCCATTTCGACCTTGGTTGGTCCGAACTATTTCTGAGTGTTTCATTCAATGGGAATGGCTCTGCCTTTAAAAGACTGGAAGTCATGGGTATTCTGCACCACCCCACCCCCACACCAATTTCGGAGAGTCTGTACTAACTTAGGTGGAGCTGGTGGGTGTGACCTTTCTACTTCTCCCCCTTTCCCCACTTGGAAAAATCAAAAACTCCATTTCATGGTTGAGGGGAAAACAGGGGGCTGGCCAAGAAAAGAAAGGGCTGTCACAGCAACTATGCTGAGCTGCGGGTCTCCAGCTGGCAGGCCAGCAGACCACGTCCCAAGTCCAGACTGGAAAACAAACCAATTCAAGACGTTCTAATGGAAAATTCACAGGGAAGACTGAGATTCAGCCCTGGTAGGAACAGTTCACCCAGAAAACAACTCTGCGCCAGCAAATCAAGCTGGGGATGACTCTGCTGCGCGATCCAACCCTAATTGTTGAGTTGGGGGCGGGCAGTGGGGGGAGAAGAGTAAGCAGACAGGGAACAAGGGGAGAAAACGACCATAAGCCATCATGAAGCCCCACACATGCGGGGGGCCCCAAAGGCAAAGCTAATCCCCACCCTGTGTCACGGGCCTTCCTACCTGCCCTCTTCCTAACCAAGAAGGTGGAGCAACACATGCAGGTAGAAGCGAGAACGCTGAGCACTGACTGGTTTCACAGTCGGTCCTGTCTGCTTCAGTCCCCCTCCGGGGACTTTTAGCACAAAGGTCCCAAGCAAGATGTCATTTAACCCCTAAGCCTTCATTTCCACACCAGTGAAATGGGATGATCAGCACCTCCCGAAAACAGCTGTCGTGACTGTTACAAAGAATTTGTGCAAATAGTAACCGGAACGCTGCCCCTCGCACACAGGCGTGTGGCAAACACCTTGTGAAGTCAAGGCTTCGTCATTAACCTATACTGTGCAAGGATCTGGTGAGGACATTACCTTGACAGGGGCCAGTCTTGTCTTTTTTTTTTTTTTTTTTAAAGATTTTTTTATTTATTCATTTAACAGAGAGAGAACACAAGCAGGCAGAGAGGCAGGCAGAGGCAGAGAGAGGAGCAGGCTCCCCGCGGAGCAAGGAGCCCGATGCGGGACTCGATCCCAAGACACCGGGATCATGACCTGAGCCAAAGGCAGTTGCCCAACCAACTGCGCCACCCAGGCGTCCCAGGGGCCAGTCTTGTCTTATGACTCGTATATAAATCTACCTATAAACTTTTGTGTCTTGAGACATTAATTTCTTTAAAAGCTAGAAAAACGTGTCATTTTTAAGACGTTCTCCAGTCATTTGGGTCTAAAATTATACATAGGCAAACTAATTATAGCAGGCAAAGAAAGATAGGAAAAACTACCAGAAGCGCCCACTGGGATTTGCTAAACCATGTTAGTCATAATGCATTGGTATTTATACGTACTTAAATAAATTTGTATTTATCCATACCGGAGGAATATACAAAAGTGATTTTTAAAACATGTTATCTTTCTTGGTTTTACACTATTGCTCCCTTGAACTATGTTCGTAACATAAATGAAACCTCCAAGACCCAAAGGGCCTAGAATTCACCAAAAAAATTTACTAAATCAAAAACTTGGGTCTGAAGTCCCAAAGCATAATCCACATCTTGGATGTTACACGGCGAGTTAAAAGACCCACTCTGAACACACCAAAGTAGTTATGCTTGGGGTTGGAGTATGGAGAGGGGGTTGTCCACAAAACTCAAGCGGATGTCCTGGGGAAAATGCTCAGGGGTTCCAAATCCCTTTCTTTAAAGGAGTAAATTAAACTCCAGCATGTGGAGAAACTTAGGAAGTTTTACTGCTTGGATGGTTGGGAGTCATTATACTTTCAGAAAACAAAACCTCAAACAGGCTCAAGGAACCAAGATACGGTAAGTAGTATACTTTTAAGTAGAAGATTCGAGGGGGCTGGACGGGGTATAAGTGTCAGCTAAATCCGGGAACAGGGTCAATCTCACAACATGCAGGGACCCGAAACACAACTATAGCCTGATATCCTCCATATTAGAGACAAAACTAGGGAAGAACACTTTTCACATCCGTCCCCAATACTTCCTTCGGAGTAAAGTCAGAGTTGAGAAGCAGTAGGAAACCTCTTGGGAGATACAGGATTTGGACAGTTTGTCTTTCAATTTACTACCGCCGCAGGATAGCCACAGCTACCCTGTTTCTATCAAGACCGGTCAATGAGGACTCAGTAAACTTTAGAGCAGGTCAGTAAAACCTGTAAACAGGTGTCGCGGAGTCAAGTCGACTCAAGAGCCCAGGGTACAAATTACCAGCACTCACAACAGGTCCAGGGACTTACAGTTACACAGGGTGTCCTTGAGGCAACACGACCCACCGAGGAGAGCTAGCAACTCGAGAGAGACAATAGAGCACACAGACGTGAGGGAACTTTCCTTACGTCACTGTGAATTAGTGGCTAAGCCTGGGTAAAGAGTTGGGCATCTTAACTACCCACAAGTCATATGCTGTGTCATTAACAAGCCAGGTCTTAGCAGCGGACCCTCACCTGTTGTTACTAATACCTCATGGGTGTTCAAGGAAAACACTCAATTGCGACAAGACTTCCAAAGTTCAGGGTTCTCAATCCTGGCCATGCAGCGGAGTCACCAAAGAAGCTTCCAAAGATTCTGAGGCCCGGCTCACACCCCCAGGCCCAATTAAATCACAACTTCTGGGAGCAGGACCCAGGCGGCAGTGTATTTCTACATCTCCCCCGATAATGTCGACGTGCAGCCAAAATGGAGAGGCGCAGGTTTAGTTCTTAACAAATATTTCTAGTTTTACGAGATGGAGAACCACGCTCCTATGTATATGCATGGCACAGATGCCTTCACAGAAGTGATGAGTCAGAAAGCCACATGTGAAGACTCACTACTAAAATGAAATTTAGGTTAATTATAGGACACTACCCATTCTCAGTTGAGACAAAATGCCTACAAACCCAAATCCCCCTTCCCCCTTCTTCTGACTTACTGCATGGCATGGTAAGGAAGGACAGATCTCCAAAAGAGGTCTGTAATCAGAGGGGGACTGCAGTGCAAAAAATGGACACTTTAGACGCGGTTACTCCAGCAGCTGGAAGTTGGAAGAGCCCTGCTCACCTGCGCTCTGTGCGGGGGCCAACAGAGGTGCTGGATCGGGGCACGGCTTTATTGTACACCAACTTTCTCGGTTTATCTGAAAGAAAAGAAAAACATTGGCTTTCAGACAGCGAAGTAACTTGTGGGATGATTTTAGAGCTGCTCCAAGTGTATCTATTGTACCAACACTCCTACCTTTTTCTTTAATACTTTATTGTAAAGTGAGTAAAATTATGACAAGAAAAAAATTCTTTTTTTTTTTTTAAGAAAAAAATTCTTTTCACAATACAATCAAGGCATGCTATGCTCAATTAAGGCTCCAATAAAAGCAACAGGAAAAAGATATACAAAGTGAAAACCTGGTACAGGCCAAGGGTGAAATAAAAAAAAAAAGTTAACAAATGCAATGCATCAAAGATTAAAATACATATTTGCTATCTTTACTTTCAAGTTAAAAAAAAAACACAAAAATAATTTATATGTCTTCAAGAGTTACTGTCCGCTGGGGATCAGACAGTAGAGAAGTCTATGTAATTAATTATTAATTTAATCCCCACAATAGCTACAAGAAGTTTGTATTACCTGTATCCAAAGAATAAGCTAGCAGGGTTGCTGAGGTAGTAAGCGACAGGAGTGGCAATGGAAAAACAAGTCTATGGGAATCTAATGCGTATTAAGAAGAAAACATTGCCCTAAAATATTTTTTTAATATAGCCTTTACAGGTCTCAGTCATCTTATTAATAACATCATAACCATCAACTCTCATTAAATTTAAAAGAATGTAATTTTTAAAATTATGAGAGATTTCAACAGTCCTCTCCCCATAACTGATAAAACAAGTAGACCCAGAATCAGTAAGGATACAGAAAACTTGAAAAATATTACCAACCACTTTGATCTACCCAACACATATAGAGCATTTCACCCAACAATAGCAGAATACACATTCTTTTCAAATACACATGGAATGTTCACCAAAGCAGACCATATTCTGTGGCATTAGAGAACTATCCAATTTGAGGCTTAAAATCATACTACATATGTGCTCTGACCACAAGAGTATCATAAACGAGAAACCAAAATGAGAAGTTACCTGGAAAAACCGCAAGCATTTAAAAAACAAAACAAAACAAAACAACACACAAAAACTTATTAAAAAATCCATGAATCAAAGAAGAAATCTTCAGGAATCATTGTATAATTAAACATCAGAAAATATCCCAAACTCAAAAATTCAAACATTACATATAAAAATTTGTGAGACAAAGCTCAAACAGTGTTTAGAGCAAAATTTATAGCATTAAATGCCTATATTAGAAAAGAGAGGTCTCAAATCAATGATCTAAGTTTCTACCTTAAGAAACCAGAAAAAAGGGCAGACTAACCCAAAGCAAATAGGATAAAGAAAAGAAAGAACAACTATCAATGAAATAGAAAACAGAAAAATAAAATCAGGGACGCTTGAGTGGCTCGGTTAGTTTAGCGTCTGCCTTCGGCTCAGGTCACGATCCCAGGATCGAGTCCCACGTTGGGCTCCCTGCTCAGTGGGAAGCCTGCTTCTCCCTCTGCCTGCCCCTCTCTCTCCCTCTCTCTTTCTCTGTCTCTGACAAATAAATAAAATCTTAAAAAAAAAAAATTGATGAAACCAAAAGCTGATCCCGATTACATAAATGATATCAGTAAAACTCTACCCAGACTGACCAAGAATGAAAGTTAAAAACTGCAAGTATCAGGAATTAAAAGAAGTCATTATTATAGATCCTACAGACATTGGAAGGATAACAAAGGGATATTATGAACATTACTGTAACAGATTCAACAAGTTAGATTAAATGGAAACATTTCATGGAAGACACAAACTACCAAAATTTGCTCAAGATAATCTGAATACCCTTATTCTATTAAAGACATTGAATTCAGTTAAAAACCTTCCTATAAGGAAATCTACAGGCCCAGAAGGCTTTAGTGGTGAACGCCACCAAACATTGAAGGAAGAAATAATACCCATCTACACAAACTCTTACACAAAATAGAAAAGGAAGGAACAACATACAGCTCATTTTTATGAGTCCAGCAGCCCCTGGGTACCAAACCTAGACAAACAATTGTAAGAAAAGTATAAATCAGTATCCCTCAGGAACTCAGATGCAAAATCCTGAACAAAAATTAAGACACTGAATCCAGCATACAGAAAAAAGATCAAGTTGTCATGACCAAGTTCATCACAGGAATGCTGAAAAATCAATTTATTAACAGACCAAAACCTCCACAAATTAATGATTATCAAGAAATGTAGGCAAGTGTTGGGCAAAATTAAACATCTATTCATGATAAAACTCACAGAACAATGGAAACAGAAATTCCTCAGCCCGATAAAGGGTATCTATTAAAACACACACACACACACAATACCCCCAGTTAACATCATACTTAATAGTTAGAGATTAATCCTTTCGCTCCGAGATCAAGACCAAGGCAAGAATGTCCACACTCATCACATTTATTCCACACTGTATAGGAGTTTCTAGCCAATGCAATAAACCAGAAAAAGAAATAAAATGCACAGGGGTCTGGAAAGGAAAGAGTAAAACTTTCTTTATTCATAGATAGCATGATTGCCTATTTAGAAAATCCTAAGGAATCTACAAAAATGCTGCTAGAAAAAATCAGTTTAGCAATGCTACAAGATACAAAAGTCAGTATATAAAAAAGCAGCACTAGTTCTATATACTAGCAGTGAATAATTAAAAAGTAAAATCAAAACCAAAAGTAATACCATTTATAATAGCATGAAGGAACATAAAATCATTAAGAAAATCTGAGCAAGACTTCTATTCTAAAAACCACAAAACACTGATGAGGAAAATTAAAGCATGCTTATTAAATAGAGACCTCATGTTTATACATCAGAAAATTTAGTCCTGTTGTGAATTTTCTCCCAAATGATCACTACTTGATTCTAAGATTTACTATAAAAGGTACAGTCAGCAAGCCAGCGTGGCCAAAGATGCCAAGTGGCTAGAAACTCCTATACAGTGTGGAATAAATGTGATGAGTGGCACAAAGACAACCATTTAGATCAATGGAATAAGAGAGAATCTACAAACAGACCCTCACAGATATGGCCTACTGATATCTGACAAAGATGCCAAGTGGTATTCCAACCAGGAAAAGAACAATCTTCCGAACGAAGAATCCTGCAACAAGCGGATATCCACATGCAAACAAAAAGACAAATCTCCCTCAAATCTCAAATCTCGTATCAGCTATAAAAATGAACTAAAAATATACCTAAATATTAAAGTTAAAACTACAAAACTTCTAGAGGAGGGGAATATTTTTTGTGATCTTGGGTCAGGCAAAAATTTCTTAGCACACATGAAAAACGTGGAAAAACTGACCACATCAAAATTAAATTGTTTTGCTCCTCAAAGGCATTGTTAGGAAAATGAAAAGGCAAACCGAAGCCTAGGAGAAAATATTTATAGAGGACCTATCTGCTGAAGGACTGGTAATATAAGCTATATTAAAATATAAATTATTAAAGTACATAAATATTAAAATATAAATAACAACCAAAACCCTCTTTAAAATGCTATAAGACGAACAACACGCTTTTAAAATGGGCAAAAGACTTGAGAAATTATTTTATCAAAGGATATATATGACTGGCAAAGAACACAGGAAAAGGTGCCCAACATCATTAATCATCAGGAAAGAGCAAATTGAAACCACAAAGAATAACGGTCCATATCAGAATGGTTAAAATTAAAGACTGATAATACCAAGTGTTGACAAAGACGGGGAGCAACTGAGCGCTGACACATCACCAGAAGAACACAAACTAGTACAGCCGCTTTAAACAACAGGTTAGCTATTTCTTATAATGTCACAAACAGACACTTAATACAACCCAACAATCCCACTGATGGGTATTCACCCAAGAAAGACAAAATGTATCTTTGCACAAAGAATTCTACTGGAATTCTCACAGAGGCTTAACTCATGATAGCCCCTAACTAGAAACAACCGAATTCGCTATCAATAGGTAAATGGATAAACAGATGGTGGTACATTCGTACAATGCAACAGACTCACAATGAGAAGGAATGAACCACTGATACAAACAACATGGATGAGCCTCAAGATCATGATGTTAACAGGAAAAAAAGCCAGACAAAAAACATTACCAAGTGCACGGTTCTATACAGTATTTTAGAAAAGGCAAAAATAGTGTGAGCAAATATCTTAGTGATTCAACTGGAGGAAGAGAATGACTGCAAGGGGACAGGAGGGAACTTTGGGGGTGATGGCAAGATTCCTATCATGACTGCAGAAGTTATTACACAACTTAAACATTTGTCAAAACTCAACAAATTGTGAACTTAAAGTGACTTCATTGTATATAAATTATACTCCAATAGAGCTGAAAAAATCCTCTAAATATAAAATATAAGTACAATATATGTTTTCAGTTTTTTTAACTCCCAGACACCTTAACATGATAATCCTCTAGTTTCATCAAAATTGTAGGAACCTTTGCAAAAATTCTTTATCTTAGAATATTTTTAACTGCCTTCTCGATTCCACAGCCAATGTGTAAAGTGAACATTCTTGGCCTTTAATATGTAAAGGACTGACTGACTATACTTTTCATTTCATTTTAGGCATTTGCATATTAGAAAAAGTAAGTTAAACAATTTGCAAAATACATAATATATATATAGATAATATATAATGTGAATAATATATTAATAGTATAATACAACTGGTTGTTTCAATCAAAATTAAAATATTCAAACATATTTATCAAGAATAACAAATAATGAAATTAAGATTAAATCAAATCTTTTTTAAAAGACTAATTTGAGAGAGAGAGGGAAAGAGAGAGAGGGAAACTCTCTCTCACTGTATAGAAACTCCTATACAGTGTGGAATAAATGTGATGAGTGGCACAAAGACAACCATTTAGATCAATGGAATAAGAGAGAATCTACAAACAGACCTTCACAGAGATGGCCTACTGATATCTGACAAAGATGCCAAGTGGTATTCCAACCAGGAAAAGAACAATCTTCCGAACAAAGAATCCTGCAACAAGCGGATATCCACATGCAAACAAAAAACCAAATCTCCCTCAAATCTCAAAACTTGTGACGTGGGAATGGTAATATAAGCTATATTAAAGTGGGGGTAAGGGCAGAGCGAGAGAGACAGCGAGAGAGAGAGAGAGAGAGAGAGAGAGAGAGAGAGAGAGAGAGAGAGAATCTCAAGCAGACTCCACGCTGAGTGTGGAGTCCAACACAGGGCTTGATCTCACAATCCCGAGATCATGACCTGCGCTGAAATCAAGAGTTGGAGGCTTAACCAAATGAGCCACTCAGGTGCCCCTAAATCAAATCTCTTTAACTGAATACACTCATTTCTGAATTACAGTGGTGAGAATCTATTAATGGTGGAAGAACAGTCTTCATGGATCTCTCATATCTTCCTCAGGTCTTGTGAACAAAGGCACTGATTGTCCTTTTGTTCTAAACTATCTTTTCCAAAATGTCTGTGTATCAAACAGCCTTGAAAAATAGAGATACTGTTTTTTCCCGAAGCAAAGGGTAGGTTTGTTTACTGTTCAGCATAATAAAGATAATGTCTCAATCAAGGGCAACGATCAGGCAGGCTCATTGCCCATTATTAAAACTGAGGTTTCCTAAGGGTGCAGTTTCACGACTGTGACACAGCATCCACCTGGGCTCCTCTGTGCTGCTGTTGGGGAACTCGGGCAGCAAGAGGAACCAACAAAGAAGTGATGCTCATGGTGCTTTTTGTGCAAGGAGTAATACATTCATTTGTCCCTGGACCCAGGAGCCCTGTGACTTCAGCTAGCACCCATGAAACTGTCAGGCTAACCTGGGAACCGTCACGTAGGGTCAAATCTCGGGCCTATCACAGTGTTGACAGTTAGTATATATTAAATAGTATTAAAACATTTAAACACAGTGGAAGGCAGAAGTCTCTCGACAGAATCACACCTATGTGGTGAAAAACCTTAATCTGATTCAGTTTTTCATTGAACGATTATGCTTGAATAAACATAAAGAAACAATATCTATTTTAACTTTTCTGTCGTTTCCCAAGTTTTTCTTTACAAATCACTTTTTGTTTTTTTAATTTAATTTGGGAAACCTTCCATTTTGTTGTAGCTTTAGGTTGGCAGGAAAGTTACAAAGATAGCACATAGTTCTTATATACCCCTCCGTCACCAGTGTCTCCAAGCGGAACATCTTACATAACCCTGGTACATTCGTCAATAGTAGGAAACCGACATCGGTACATTACTATTAACTAAATTCTAGACTGGATTTGGATTTCATTTCTCTTTCCACTAATGTTGTTTTCTGTTCCAGGATCAAAACCAGGATACCACAGGACACTGAGAGAGAGAGAGAGAGAGTGTGTGTGCGCGCGTGTGTGTATGCACATGCACATGTGTGTCTAATTTGGCATTTTAACAACTTTACTGAAATGTAATTCATATACTCTAAAACTCACCCACCTAAAGCGTATGATTCAATGGCTTAGGACATCCGCAGAGCTGTGTAACCATTAACCAACGTCTGAGTTGAGAACATTTCATCATGCCAAGAAGATACCGTATCTGCTAGTCGTCACACTCCACCCCCACCTCCGTTTCCCAGTCCTGGGCAATCATGGGTCCGACCTTCTGTGTCTGTGGACGGACCTACTCCAGACACTTCACACAAATGCGACCACACGTTACGTGGTCTTTGGTGACCGGCTTCTTTTCCTTCACAAAGGGTGTGCAGGGTCTTCCCACGTCCGGCCGTGCATCGGTACTTCGCTCTTTTACTACCAAATCATCTTCCACTGCGTGGGGACACCTACATTTTATTTATTTATTTATTTAGTCTTCAGTTGATGGGACATTTGGCTTGTTTTCATTTTCTGGCAGTTTGGAACAATGCTGCTATGAAAATCATATATGAGTTTTTGTTTGGGTGTGTTTTCCTTCCTTCTGGGTTTACACCTAGGAGTGAAACTGCTGGGTCATGTGATACCTTCACGTTTAACATTCTGAGAAACTGCCAGACTTTTCCAGAGGGGCTGCACTATTTGATGTCCCCACCAGCTCTGTGCGGGTGTTCTATCTTTCCGTATCTGTGCCAACACTTGTAATTGTTCTCGTCTGGTTGGTTGGAGCCATCCTAGGAGGTGTGAAGTGGTATCTCGTGGGAGTGTGTGTGTATATTTAAAGATTTTATTTATTTATTTGAGAGAGAGAGAGCGCGTGTATATGAGTGGGCGTGGCGGGGTGGGGGTAGAAGCAGACTCCCGGCTGAGCAGGGAAGATGGATGCGAGGCTCAATCAATCCCAGGATCCTGGGATCATGACCTGAGCAGAAGGCACACACTTAACCGAATAAGCCACCCAGGCGCCCTGGGAGTATATATTTTTTAAATGGAAAATATATTTTAATCTGTTGGTTACTTTCTAGGAAAGGAAGACAGTATGAAGATGTAATGTGCATCACCCTTAGGTTTGCCTCCCTCCTGATTTAAAAGAAAAAAAGGTATCAAATACCTTCTATATACATATCAAATCGTTCTGTGAAGCCTTAAAAGCAGTAGTCAGGAAAGCGTCCTGCAAGGATTCACAGTTCACGTGAGAGAGATGTCAAAGTGGCCGGTTACTACGCGCTGGCGCACACTGAAATGTGTGCTGACTGGGACAACGTGAGCCACAGAAAGGAGAACGACTGGAACCCCATAAGGAGAACCATGTCTTAAACGCTGTATTTCTGGTCAGGTCACAGATGACACAAACAAGACACGGGGCCAGAGCTAACGACTCTCTTCTTCCGCTCCAGGCAAAGCATTGCACAACTCGGCGAGTGGGGAAGTCAGAGACTGCCACGCCCTTGCAGAAGCAGAAGAATTCAGAGAGCTAAGTTTCACAGATGTTAAGGAAGCAGAGGGCTGAAATGAGAAGGTAGGTCCACGGTGCCAACCGCTACAGAGATGTCAAAGGAGATAGAAGTTACTGGACTGGGCAAGAGTGACGTTTCTCATGACTCTGGAAAGAGCAGGTTTTAACAGGACAGATAAGATCAGAATTAAAACTGTAAAACACCTCTGGACATCTCTAGATTCACAGTACTTTACAGTTTCTAGAACACTGTCAGCTGGACTGGATGTCTCTCCTGCCCCAGGAGGAGGCACGATGCCACTCCGGGGAGGAACCCACACACACTCCGTGAGGCCAGATTTGCGGACGGATCCTCGCGTATTATTAGCCCTACCGGTACCGGCGTCTACTCTGAAGACTGAGCTGCTTGAGAACAGAAGCACATCTTTATCCCGTGGGTCTCCCAACCGAGGAACGCGTGTGGGTTCTACGGCAGATGCTTAATGACTCATCTTTGAATTCATTATCCTCAGTGATTTTACAGAGAATGAAATGTTAGGAGAGAGCCTTTAGGCTATCCCTCTGCCTCCGTTTACCAGATCCATAAAAAACAAACCAAACAACCGAGGCAGGGGAGGTGGAGGAGGTCGCCCAAGTCAGGCCGGACTCAGAAACAGCAAGGGCATTCTTTCCCCAACCCCACAAGTGCCTCTTCTGACTTTTTCCCTTTGTCTTGGAATTCAACAATTGTTTGGACAAGTTTTAATAACAATACTAAACTGAAAAAATCTGGCAAAGTGTAATTCAGATCTCTGGAGACGATTAGTTGGAAAACAAGAGTCCCAGTTTACTTTAGATGAAAACATTTAGAAAAGAAAATATCAAAACGAAACAACTAATAGATGGAACCGTGGGTGCCAAGTTTTTGAATATCAGAATGCTGCCACCGAGACAAATGGTTTCTGTCTGTCTGGGGCTGTCTGGCCGGACGCCTGTCTCAGTCACTGACCGCTGGTTCACAGCGACGTGCCGAGGAGACTCACCGCCTCTACGGACACAAGACACTCGAGCAAATCTGGCCACAGTTGGCACATCTGGCAATTGTCAGCTGGTTCCTTCTTCTGAATTAGGACTCATTTATAAACATTTAAAGTAAAACCCATATTGAAAAATGCTACGGTTTCAGGTAAATCAAGACTTTTTCACCAGGGAAGGACGGGTCAGTGTAACACAAGAAGGCTTCCTGAGGCTCCCCGGCAGTCAGCTACACACAGAGCCGTCCACACGGCTGGCCAGGCGCCCTTTCGGGGGCACCCACCCGACGCAAGAAACAGCGTGAAGGCACAGCAACAGACAGAGGAGCAAGACGGGATCCTAACTACAGTTCGTAGGGAAGTTCTCACAGTTTACAAGTGTGAGGAACCCTTGTGAGTTGGAAATGCCATGGGTTACATTTGCCTCCGCCCCGCCAGGATGACAGAGGTAAATAACCATGTGACATGACTCCACCAACCGTGGACCACACGCAGCTCGGAAAACAC
>CM052797.1:7840719-7913825 GCA_028533885.1 Nasua narica
CAGGGAAGTCCAGCCACGTGAAAAAAAGGATGAGCCATCAGTTAGGAACACTTTAGAGCTGGAGTTGGTAGCCTTTTGCGGCACAGACTCCTTCCAAGAACCTGAGGGAAACCATGGAACCCTCACCAGAAGCACAGGTGTGTGTCCAGTCAGTGGTTCTGGAGCATATCCTTGGAATCCTGATGAGAGATCTTTTTCTTACATGTTTCTGAGGCGCACGAAAAGCCCAAAAGTTCCCAGGAAGAAGAGCGGAGGGTATGGCTACAGTCAATCTAGGCTTTATTCTTGGGCAAGCGTGGACCCTCCCCCCAATTACAGAAGCAAGGGAGAGCAGTATCAGGCCAGGAAGTTAACTCCAGAAGAAGCGAACCGATGACCTGGGGTAGCGGGGAGGAAGGGGGTACGGGGCGTCGGGACACAGAGCCCGGCCGGGCGGAGCTGCACCTGCGCTGGTCCCGCAGCAGCGTGCCGCCAGCTGGGGAGGGGCCGCCGCAGACAGAAGCAGCGGTAGAATCCACACAGGGTAGAATCCACAGAAATAAGAACAGGCGGTCAAAATCCGCCATGTAACAGACAGGAAATCCCGTGGGGGAAGCGTATGACGACGCACTCTGACCAGGCAGAGTCTCAGGTGCTCAGATGTCTTTCAAAGGGTGCGACGTGAGGCAGCCTGGAAAGCTCCTACTGCTGGCCTCTCACAGACATACCAGCGCAAAAGGGAGTGTACATTAGGGAAACGCCCAGAAGTCAAAGCCACAACGAGATGCCGTATCACAGCCGTTAGGGCGGCTACGATCACCTCCCCACCTCCAAAAAAACCACCGAGGAAAGAACAAGTGTTGGCGAGGGCACAGAGACGTCAGAACCTGTGCGCCGCTGGTGGGAATGTCAGACACAGCCGTTGCTGTGGGACGGTGTGCTGATTCTTCCCAACCGACACGGAGAGCCGCTGTATGATCCTGCAATCCCACTTCTGGGCATATGCTGAAAAGAACCGAAAGCGGGGACTCGAACAGATACTTGTACACCAATGTCCACAGGAGGGCTGTGCACAACAGACAAAAGGTGGAAACACCCCAAACGTCCATCAACAGACGGGTGGAAACACAAAATGTGGTACGCATATACAGTGGACTACTATTCAGCCTTAAAAAGGAAGCAACCTCTGCCATGTGCCACGACATGGATGACCCTGCAGACACGATGCTAAGGGGAAGAAGCCAATCAGCCGAGGACAAATACTGCCTAATTTCACGTATACGAGCTATCCAGAGTAGTCAAACTCACAGAGCCAAAAACCAAACCAAACCAAACAAAAAAACCCTGAATGCTGGTTTCCAGAAACAAGGAGTAGGGAGAGAGAAACATGGAATTATTTAATGGGGAGAGAGTCTCAGTTAGCAAAGAAGAGAAAGTTCTGGAGACGGATGGCGGTGATGGTGGCACAACACGGCGAATGTGCTGGGGCACTGCTGACCCGTACACCTACTGGGGTGGATTCTGTGTCATGTGTGTGCTCCCACAATAAAAAAAAAAAAAAAAGTGTGCAGCAATTAGAGATAAGCAAGCGTGTTTAGACCAAAGTGGTCAAACGGCCCACGGTCAAGGGCGGATGCTACCAATCACGGTCAATGCCATTAACCAGAGGGCAGACTGCATGTGCACCGAAAGGATGTCAGAACGCGCATCAGTGTTTTCCACCACATCCTGTATACCATGACAGCAGCACCAAGCACACTGTCTTCTTGTGTGAACACATCGTTCGTACTACGTAAGTAAACTGCTTAAGACATATAAACTGGGTCACAGAACATCTCCCCCATCCTTCTGCCCTGTTTCAGAATCTGGTATCCCAGAGAAGTCAGCCCTAGTCTCGGGGCTATTCAGCAACTGTTTCGTTCCCACTTAAAGACCAAACCATGTAGCTACGTCGGAAACATTTTCAGAGTGCTTCCTATGGGCCAGATGCAACGCCGAGTCCCGAGTACAAGCACCAACGTGGTGACACACCTGTTTGCCCGTTAGTCTCCTTTCCAAAAGGTGACCTCTAAGACAGAGATTTTTCCATAAGCAGATGAGAAGCTGGTTCTCTGTACTATCAACACTCTTCTTATCTGGCTCTGACACTAGGCTTGGCAAGATTCTGATTCTTAGCAGAATTAGGAGACAGAGAAGGAAGAAAGAGCAGTGTTGAAATGCTAATAATTTGAGTTTTAAAGAGACCAATGAAGATGATTATGAGCCCCTCTCCCCAGATTTTGCCCTATGGAATCTTTGAGCCAGTATGAGCAAGATGCAGGACTGGCAACTGACCGAATGGGTAGGAGAGGGAAGAAATTTTGTTTAGCAAGTGGCTGGAGGTGAGGAAGATAGAAGATAGACACTCTGCTATTACATATCCATGTTTTTGGGAGGAAGAAGTTACCAAAAAACTTTCTGGCTCCGACCCCATTTATGATTCTTTAGCTAGAAACCAAACTTAAGTCTTTTTTCCACATTATCTCCATGACCCCTAGATCACGGATAAACGGGTATTCAACATCCAAAGTTCGGGGGAACTACATGGCACTTGGAACGTGGGACAATGGAAGCTCGGAAGAAATGTCAGGGCCATCCAGGTAATTTTTCATTGCTGCCATGAAGCCCGGGACTCCTCGTGACCATCTAAACTACACCCACACTGCGTTCCCATCAGTCTGAAAATAGAGCCGCACATATTTCCAGCAGAGAGGGAACTGCCTTTTGTTTTTGGCAGTGTTTCTCCTACTGCTTATATCTGAACATCCTAATAATACAAGCTCATGGTTACGCCCAGCCTTCCCAGCCACTGCTCATATTTACTTCCTCTGCAACTGTCTCAGGAGATCCAGCCAGAGTACAAGCTGAACAAAAGGAAGCAAAAACCCACCATCCGGACAGAGAAGCCAATACTTGAGTCAAAATCTTTTCAGGGAATCAGGCTGCAACTGAGCAGATGTGAGCAGTTGTCCTCGGTCCTTAGCCTCCTTACATCTTTTGTTTGACGCAAGGTCGAAGTGTCTCGGAGAAAGCAAACTTGTAAAGGATGGGAGTATTTCTCGGGAAAATGACACTAGACTTAAAGGCAAATTACTCCTTCTGAGCTTTAGCTAATGAGGTCATGTGGCCGGCCCAAACATCACAGAGAGGGATGGGGCTGTCCTCTGTAAATATTTTCATTCAATGCACACAAAACATGGTTGCAAATCTTTTAAGCATTCATCTGGCACTTTAATTACTAGCTATAAAGTATGCTCTCAATAAACCATCAATAACATGAAGAATCATAGTAGGCAATATTTTTCCAGGTACCAAGGGTTATAAAATTAGTAAAACCGAAATGGGCCTTGGACTAAAATGCCTACATCAGCAGTCAATCCTAGATTCTGATGCCCTACTTTCCGGTGTGCCAGTTTTGCAGTGAGTTTCAGAGATGCAGTGTCCTCTCGTGTTAATACAGGTCTCAGGAATACTCAGCATGAGGTGAGCCACTGAGCCAGGTTAGGGGAAAACTTCTATCATTCACCAACTTGTGAGTTTCCTACTAGCTTTTTGAAAGATGTTGACAAAAACAGGCACATTGGTACCAATGTGTTCCTGCCAACAATAAAGTTCTTCCATTTCCCATTTTGAGCCTGTGATTCATAGTAACCAACCTCTTATCATAGGAGCAAGAAGTTATACACATGCCGGGAGGGGGTAGTCAAGGGAGTGTCACATAGTGAGGAAGAGCAATGCGTATGCACGTACTGGGCCGGGGGCTGGAGGGGTAAGTGACCAAGGAATACTGTTAACTTATGCCTTATTATTTAGCAAAGAATGCAGAAAGGAGGTAAAATTTCAGGGTTGTTAGAGGCTGATGATGGTAAGCAAGAGCTGATCTGAGGACAAAGACCAACACCGTACACAGCTTTAGGGAAATCGGAAAGGAAGGCCTGGATGCAGGAGAGCTACCGTGAAATGAACTATAGGGAACCGACCAAGGGAAAAGATCGGATGGCAGCACGAGCCAAAACAAGCATGGGTGCGTAACCCGGGATGAGAACTGTGCAGCTAACCTGCAGTGAATTACCAGGACGCCGACGGGAGGGACTGCAGTCATAAACGTGGAATTCCACAGCAGCGGGCCGGGCCCACAATCTCGGTTCTGGGTTCACTGTCGTCCTCCGCCTCTGTGTTCTTACGCCAGCCTCTCAGCACGTTAACTACAGCTCGTGTACCATGATCTTTTCAGCACATGCCCTTAGAATCCTTACGTAGGAGTCCTTAAACAGTAATTCACTCAACTAACAGAACTTTTTGAGCATTTAATACAAATTAGGAACGCTGTTTTCAGTACTTAGAAATAGTGAACAAATGAAAAAATTACAAACTTATTCGTATAAAAGAGCAAATTCTACAGACAAAAGTGGAGTGAGAACACACACATGATCACTTGAGAACCGAGTGGCATCTATACCCAAATAGTTTTTTTAAAAACACAGATTAACAATACCGAAGTTCAAAGTGAAAGATAATTGGAGAATACTTCTGAATGATTAAAAAAAATTATGGAAAAAATCTGCAAAAAATTGTGCACCGAAATAAATTTATATGAAGTCACGAATCTGCCCTAAGTGTTTGGAAGGAATTCCTGCCCTGGGAAAGAAGCGATCGACACAGCTTCTAAGACTATTTCCAATAGAAAAGTCTAGAGGCGCCTGGGTGGCTCAGTCAGTCAAACGTCTGACTCTAGATCTCAATGCCATGAGTTCAAGCCCCGTGATGGAGTCTACTTAAAAAAATAAATAAGAGGGGCGCCTGGGTGGCTCAGTTGGTTGGGCAACTGCCTTCGGCTCGGGTCGTGATCCCAGGGTCCCGGGATCGAGTCCCACATCAGGCTCCCAGCTCCATGGGAGTCCGCTTCTCACTCTGACCTTCTCCCCTCTCATGCTCTCTCTCACTCTCTCTCTTTCCAAATAAATAAATAAATAAATAAATAAATAAATAAATAAATAAATAAATAAATAAATAAATAAAATCTTTTATAAATAAATAAGAAAAGAACAACAAAAAACCCTTACTAAAATAGAAAAGAAACATATATGTATTTATGGGAAAACTGATTCACAGATTCATGTAACAAAAGGCACTGCTGACTTGAAGAGGAGGTCTTCTACGATAACAAGAAAACACATCAAGTTTGAAAACAATCAGTT
Source organism: Nasua narica (assembly GCA_028533885.1). NCBI lineage: Eukaryota > Metazoa > Chordata > Mammalia > Carnivora > Procyonidae > Nasua > Nasua narica. The sequence goes on from CM052797.1 coordinate 7,845,936, forward strand.
CTGGGTTTGCATCTTATTACCTATTACACATGAGCTGTGAGACCTTTGGAAAATTACTGACTACCCCAACCTGCTTTTCCATATGTCAAATGAGACAAACACTAGGAAACTAGGAATGTAAAAATGAAAAGCCTGGATCTCATACCCATCCACTTCTTCCCACTTCAGACCACAAAACCAAGTTACCGTGCCTCAGGCTGCCATAATGGTGGCCTAGCTCATTCCCACACGGCCAGAAGGATCTCTTCAAAACATCGTTGGAGATGTAACCTATCCATGTACAGCCAAGGCCTCATGGCCGTCAAGGCCCTGCTTTTCTCTTCCACTTATGACTCTTCCCACACTGCTTCCCCGTCTGCTCAGTGTCCCCGACACAGTGGCCCGGCCGCTGCTTCCCCGAGGACCTCAGGGTCTCTGCATTTACTGTCCACCAGAGCCGGAACACTTTCCCTTCGTAGAGCAGGCATCCTTCTACCCTCTGGAGGTCAGCTGTTTAAGTGTCAACACCTCAGAAACACCTTTTATCTAAAACAGGCCTTCTGATTATTTCCTGTATAGCCCACTGCTTATTCCTGTCAAATGACTTACAGTAAGTCCTACTCTTTAATTTCTCTGTTTATTGTCTTTGCGCAATAGGAGGATTTTAAAGAACTGTGTACCCCTTGGACTTAGCGCCGAACGCACCATTAATAATGTTTTAATGTACAGCTTTCAATAATGTCACCTTCTTCTCCAAGGCAAAAAAATTGATATGAAACTTAGTTATCTTACTTCAAACACACTATTTTCAGGACTCCATTTGTAACGAATGCCTATTTTCTGAGAAGTGAAGTCTTCTCTACTAAAACTCTTTCATTATACCGTTGGCAGCATGGTACAAAAACCCCCAAAAACCAAAAACAAAAACCCGAATACAAATTCACCTATAAAACTAATTATCCTCCATTAGTTGTGGCCTTGTGAAAAAAAAAATCACATCTTTGTCAGTCAAGTACTTCATGCTCCTCACGGTGGCTCAAGAGACTGAGAGAAGACTTACGCTCTTCATACGACCATGGGTGGGGGGAGGTGTGTGGAGAGAACAGGCGCGGCCTGAGCAGTAAGTCCCAAATGAAACAATGTCCCTGGAAGTGTTTCATTAAACTGTAAAAGAGCATCTCCGAGGCCCGTAAGCCCCTGCTGATTCAGCTTCCCGCATAAAGGCTTTCCTCCCAGCTACAGTGTAGAGTACTACACATTTTAGCATCATTTTAAATGTGTGACACCCTCTGTGACACCCGGACTGGGATGTTCTACCCTCCCTCACTTTACTGCTTCTTTCTCTTTCCTTAGACAAATAAAATCTAAGATCAACAAGTGTCAAGCATATAAAGGTCCTAAAAACTGAGCTCTCCTAAATATAGTATGTGAGGACAAAAATTTTAAAACACCACTGTGCTTTTATAGAGGTAATCACATTTTGGAGAAACTAAACTTAATAACATCTTGGAACATGTTCAAAATGCCAAGTCCCAAAGTGCTCTCAGCCTAGGCCTAGCAAGTCAGACAAGTACCTGACCGTCACTCGGAGGGACATGACACCTCTCTATCACAAATCACGACTCCTCCCTGGCCTCTCATCCACGGTGTATTTCATTGGTCTCTGTGACCAGCCTTCTAGACCCATTTCTTGGCCTCAATGGACCACTGAAAAAATTTAAAAAGTCTCATAAATTGATAACACAGGTCCAAAATTTCCTTGACCAGGGCAATACATTACCACCCTCCTCTAATTTTATACTTTCTCAAGTTCAGGTACTGAGGTTCTTTGGCATCTGTGAAGCAACTTGGTTGGCTTCCAATTTCCCCTGCCTTTGCCAGAAAACTGCTAAACTTCCAAAAAGTGCTCCTTGAGTCGTCCAACATTCCCAGACTCCCATCTTATGGCTGGAAGAGTCCTTACTAATTTTAGATTCCAGGATGCCTTCTGTGAGCAAGGCTGTTCAGAGTCTCCACCCCCATCCTGCTTGGCCGCCCAACAGCACTAACGCCAAGAAAACAAATACAGCTATCAACAGAGCCCGTGCAAAGCAGTCAGAACCTCCACTTTGCAACTTTAATAGGTTGGAGACCCCTCCAAAGGAAAGAAATGTCCTTCCTGCCCCTAAAAAGCTACAAGAGACAGCAGAAGACAAGAGAATCTTTTCTCTGAAAAGATTCAGAGAAAAGGCAGAAAAGGAGACCCACAGAGAGTGAGACCCAGACAGGTAGGGCTGGAGCAGGGGAGGGGGAGGGGGTGGGGAGAACAGGGACCGAGGGACAGACAGAGAGATCTTAGGAAAGAGCAACTCCGAAGGTGAATTTCTCCCGATGCGATTTTCAAGAGTGTGAGGTTCTCCTGAACTTAAGACTGCATTTTAAAGCGAGCAGAACAGTATTTCAACAGTGAATTTGGCTTAATACTGTTCCTTAAGCACGCCCCCCCCCCCCGCCCCCTGCCCTGCCAGTCTCTGTTCAGACACTCTGTCAAGAACCTTAAAATCATCAACCTCGCCCCTCCACTCCCGGCTTTCACACATCTTCTCAGCCTTCCTCCCAGTCCCGAGCAGCCAGGCACTCTGCGTTACTGGGTGCAAAGGGATAGAGGAGCTTGAGAGCCCGGGGCTCTCGGGAGCGTGACCCCTTACCTTCAGCAGCACCACATCCACAGTCCTGTCCACCTTGGAGATGTCGCACAGGCTGTAGCGCCTCTTGTGCCGCTCATACATTTTTGTCCCAACTGCACTCCCCTGAGTCCAGAGCTCCAGGTTTCTCACGCTGAGCTGGAGATCTGTGCCTTCCAAGACTCCTCTCTCTATAAAACCCTCAAAGGGTCCAAAACTGATTAAAAAGAAACCAAGTGGAATCCAATTCCTTGAACGGAGAGAAGACTTTCTGGCAACTTCAGAGCCCTGGGGTGATAAATTTGTAATTCATAATATAAACAGTAAATGCCTCCTGATGTTATACTTTACGCAGATCTTGAGCGAAAGAGAAGCACACCGCGTTTCCATCACTGGCGACAACTCCAGTAGAAAAATTAAGAACGAACCGGCTAAGCATAATGGCCGACGCACGTGGGGGAAAAACCCAAAGCAGGCAATAAAAATCCAGTACTCGCTTTGTCAGGAAAAGCGAAAGAAAGAAAAAGGTAACACAACTCTATTTCATAGGGATGGCATGAAAACATTCTCATTCTCTCATTAAATTCTGTTCCTGCTTTCCAAAAAAAAAAAAAAAAGACAAGGAAGGTAAATTTTTCCTTTACAGAAAAAAAAAAAAAACCCAAAACCAAAATCCACTAGAAGCTTGCAGATTCTGTTGAAAGGCGAGTCTTTGGAGTCCGCCTCTTGCTCACCAGGCAGTGGGGCTCGGTTCTGATTTCGGCTGAGAACCTCTAATGACAGCAGAGGAAAAGCAAAAAGAAAGACCACTCCTCCTGCTCTACTCCCTCCTCCCTTTTTGGGCGCTGGCCCTTCCCTACCCCAGCCCCCCTTTTCCCTCCCCCTCAGGAACGTCACTACTTGCCCTTTCAGCTCCGCACCAGCAGCCTTGGAGGTTTGAAAACCTAATTGCAGTGGGAACATGATTCATCCACACACGGAGAAGAGAAAAACAAGGCTTCCTTTTCCAACCCACTTCCTCCTCCTCCTCCTCTGCCTCCTCACACTGTCCCCTATGAAAAAGGCTCTGTCGGGCATTCCAAGATGCAACTCGAAAGCTTTGATGTCTGAGCAGCACGATAATAAAAGGGGGACATGTCACCCTAAACATCACGAGCAAGTACAACATACTTATCTATTCCGCGAAGAATAGAAAATTGAAACTACCCAAGGCGCTCGCTGCAGCTCCCCGCCAAATGCAAACCAATGATTTAATATGAGAAAAATGTCAGCCAAGAATTTCAGGGCTATGTCGCTAGAATCCAGAAGTGGCTACAAAAGTGCCTGATATGGTTTAAAAATCTTCCAAGAATGGTTCATTCTTTTTGCTTTTTTTTGGGGGGGGGGCAGGGTTGGGTGGGGAGAAAGTGAGTTGACCGAAGGGGCTTAAAAGACAATTCAAGAGAAAAGGAGTAGAATGAATGGGGACGTGTGTCAATACTTCTGAGCGAGGAGGGTCACCTAGGCCAGGGCTGCCTCCCCCTTCAGGGCTTTCCCGGGCACTGGCTGAGCCTTTGGTGGCTCTGTCACTTCACTGTTGCTGAGACCCCCCCTCCCCCAGCGCCGCCCAGTGCCACAGCCTCCAGGCAGCGGGCTCCAGAATTCATCCTCTTCCTTCACTCACCCTCTCAACTTGGTTGGTTAGTGATCTGGGAAGGGGAAAAAAGAAGGAACTGAAGGAACAAAAAGGGGGGAAAAGAGTAGAGAACGGAAAGACTAAGATCTTATCCTTTAAGAGCATTAGGCTGCCACCATTTTTCCCAAGGGGCCAGGGGAGTCCTCAGCCAGACCGGAAGAGTGTGAATGAGGGGATTCAGATGCCACAGGGGAGAGGAAGAAAAGAGATTTAGTATTTAGTTTTCTGTTAGTTTTGCGAATGGAGCTGGTGACGAGATTTCTCAGGAGTTTATGAAAGGGGCGTAGAAGGTCCGATGAGTCACTGTTTCCTCAGGCCAGGCGTTCATGTTGCTAACCAGCCAAGTGAGGGAAGGGCAGCAAACCCTACAAGAAAGCGAGCGTTCTGTTCACCTACCACTGCACTGCGGCCCCAGCTGTGCCCAAGGCAGAGCCCCATCCCCACCCCTCACTGTGCGGTCCAAGGCAGGGGGACCACCTGCCGCTCCCCACATGCCCCCAGTGAGCCCGGGCTCTGTGATGTTAGCAACACTAACAGTGAAACACACGGTGCTTCTCACTAGAGGATGGAAAACAGTAGAAACAGGATGATCAGAGAGAGATTAAAAAGCTGTAAATAAAGTTGTTGCTCAGATTTACCAAAAGGGTGGGAACCTGGCTGGGGCTTTACAAATACTTTGAGACTCTGTGGTCCACAGCGCAGATGGGGAGACCGTTAGGCTTTTGGATACGGCCAAGTGGCTAGTTTTATCACCTTTTCTGTATGAACTTCTATCAAAGTGTAATTCAGAAACCCCATCCTCTCCATATGAATACGAGGCCGGCTCCCCTCTGTCCTCTGCATGGTTTATTCCTCCTGCCACTCCCTTGTTTTAATTAGAAGCAAATGTTTCCTGCTTCCAAGGTTCCCAGACATCTCTCAAGGGATCAGGGATGCTTCAGTCACCAGAGAGGCTTCCTATTCCCAACCTCGTCTAAGTACTTACTGACTTAAACACACATAATCTATATTGCTTTAACAGATACTCCATGTCTTGCAGTGAAGGCAAACAAATAACAAGGGCTTTGTCCTGTCCTCAAGACAGTATATAATAATACATGTGTTTTAGACAGATAGTCAAAATAATGTAATTGTCTGAAATGTTTTGAGACTTACCTAACACCTTTTTGTTTCTGACGAGCTGCTGACTTCGTGTCAGAAGCTGGAAATCTAGGTTTCCTACTCCTTCTGCACACATAAACCTACCACAAAGATTTAGAACCGTCCTTCTGTATTCTGTTCCTTCTTGCGGAATGAACGCTTTGGGTAGGGAACAAATACTCGGGGAGGGGAGGGCGTCTGCTCTGCCCTCCCTGCTGGATCCGTTCAGCACTTTCCACAGAAGACAGAATCCGCAGTCCTGTGCTTTGGCTGCTGCTGTGACAATTCCAAGTTTTTATCAAAAACATCTGGAACCAGTGAGCTGTTGTTCAGTTAGGAGTTTGAAACACAGCAACCAATCATTTTATATCCAAACCAGAGCTGAGAGCTACGAATTTTTGTTTTGAGAAAATCCTCCCTTTTCTTTAATTTTGGGCACTTGTAGTCAAATATGCTCATTATTTATAGCCTCTTTACCACACGGTTATTGACAAGGTTAATCAGGTCTCCCTTCTGCGCCCTCCATCCCACTTTCTATGCACAAAAAGAGCCCCGAATTCTTCAGCAGAAGCAACTAGTCCGGCACTCTGTTCACAGCCCAGGCCCAACATATGTTCTTAAAGATTCCAGAAAATGAAGCAGAAAAATATTTTGTGCATTTTAATTCATCTCAGCATTTCTGTTCACAAATTAAATTTTCCCTTATATAAATACAAGCTCTAACACCTTATCCAAATCATTTAAGCACTTCTTATGGGTCAGCTCTATTCAGCTCCTTTTATTTAGTCAGGGCAGAGCCCAGTCTCAAGGCCCCACAGTCAAATTTCGGGATGAGGACACCACCTAGTGGGGATGCTAAGGACCCAAACACAACACCAAAAGCCAGCAAGCACCGCGGGGAGGTGCCGGGAGGGGTGGGAGGAGTCTACCTCTACTAAGTATTTTTCCTACAACCCTGAAGTGAACATAAAGCAAAAGCATGAGACCGGGCACTGGCTAACTGGTCCCCCCCAACAATCAGTCCAGCCCCTGCAGGAACACAAGGTACCAGGTTGAAAAGCAAGGGTTCTTTCTGTTCCTCCGCTGCCTCACTGAGCAATGTGGGATGACGACTTGGGCTCTCTGGACCTAGGTTTCCAGAACTGAAAAATGACGGGCTGGGCACTAGAGGAAGTTCCTTCTCGATTGGATACGGTCACCTGAGACTAAGAAATCTTCATCGCCTGCCATGCATCTCAGAGGATGCGGGCAGATACAGAGGAGAAAGAAAAAGGAATTGAGAAATTCTCTCAAAATCGGCTATAGAGAACATGCAGTGGATTCTTGCATCACTATGTTCTCCTCCTCCATTTTTCACATGTAATCACAAGGAAGGAAAGGTCTACCACAGTTAATTTCATTTATCTGTGGTTTCATTAACTTAAAAACTGTGAGTCACCCACAACTACCCATTTGTTGGTGGCAAAATTTACTTGAATACAGATAAAACACTCCACCTCCACTCCGGCAGTTCTTGTCTGCTTGGAATAACAGACTCCCTCACGTATGACTGACTGAGATGGGAAAGAAGGAAATTATTTACAATGGCTGCAAAAGCATTGTTTCCATCTGGGATTTCCTTTTTCATTTCAGCTGAGGTGTTGGAGCGCTACCGGTCCCGGAGAGGGAGGCCTACTGTCCTCGTCCCCCAGGCATTTCTCTGACAGAGCTGGAGGGTCCAAGAAGGTGAAAGAGGCCGTGGAGAAGAGGAAGGCCCGGCGGGCAGCCCCCCGGCAGTTCTAGTTTGCCTGGGTGGCGGCAAAGCAGCGCCTCTGTCTGAAGTCCTTAATGCCTTCGCAAGAAGACACCTGAAGACCACTTAGCTGGTAGCAGCAAATTATTTGACAATTAACAATGGCAAAAAGAAACTAAGATAGAAGAATATAAGAAAAATAGTGACAAAGCTTTAAAAATGTCTCTTCACAAACTTTTGCTCCTCCTAGAAAACAGGACTCAACAGGCACAAGTCCACAAATGTTGAATTTTACTAAAACTGCCAACAGCCTGATAAAATAAAAGGAGTAGGGAGAAAGAGAGACAGCAGAATCCTAATTCCAGGTGGAAAAGTAGTGACAGGACAGCTTCCTCTGGGGCAAGACTGATTAATAACAATGTGTGATGAGTATCTGCCATTCGCCAGGCGCGACCCCACGCACGCACGGGCTCCGTGACAACTCCTCAGCAGCTCGAAGGTTCGCGCCCACCTGGCGGCCGAGCAAGGGGTGCGCTCCGAGCTGCAGTCAGTAGTGTCAGGTCATACAGCTAACGACGTGGGCCTCCCTTACCCTCAATTCTGTAATTCCTCTTTCCCTTCATCACGCATCTTATTTAGCTCTGAGTAATCCCCCAAAGTTAAAGAAATAAAACAATCGTTGAGAAAATGTAAGTTAAAATTTGAGCAAGGAAAACTTGGAATTTGTTACTCATATTAATATTCTCATATTTGATTCCACAAAAATGCCAAAGGATTGAAAAATTTTTTTCAATAAAAATGACAAAGCATTCCTAATTTTAAGTAGCACAGGTAGAAAGTGTATCATTACATTAAAGAGACTTGAATTCTTTGTCAACATTTTAATACTGAACATTCCCCCCCCCCCTTTTTAAACAGCTTTTCACTCTAGTAATAATCCATTACAAAAATCAGAACGAACGCAGCAAAGAGACTTTAGTCTGAATACTGACAACTGCAAGCTAGGTCTTCCTCAGAATGAACCGGTCTATAATCCTAGTTTTTCTCCTTGGGACAAACATGATGGTGAGGCAGCATCTTAAATGTTGGAAGATACCCATCACGACTCACCACCCTCCTCAGAGCTTCTCCCTGGATCATAGTTCCCACAACTGCTGGCTGCCTGATGGCACTGGGTCGGCCCTGTGACCTCACACCCTGGGGTGATTAAGATCAAACCGGCTGTCCTAACACGAACACCACCCTCTACGAGGATATACGCCTCTGACGAAATAGCTCGCTTCCTGTACCTTTTCTGTTGGACTCCAAATAGGTCTCCTCCATACTAGAACAAACGTTCAAGGTATGGAACCCACTTTACATCTTTCCCTTCCACATTCACTTTAGCCTAAAAACAGCATCTTCATATGACAGCATCACATGTCACTGCAGTAACAGCTGTCCCTCCAAGCCTTGTGTCATCAGGAAAGCAGAAGCAAGGCTGACAGTGGAGGGCCAGAGTTTGCCCCAAAGCCTCCCCCGGAAGGATGGCAAAGCACCAACCAGCCCTCCCGATGCTATTCCTTCAGCTACAAAGCCAACCAAACCTCCAGTCCCATTTCTTCATCTTCTCTACTATATGCAACAATCTGTAACATTTCTTGCTGAAATTAATACATACTGGACGACGGCGTTCTCCTGCTGAGCCTGTCCAGTGACGCTATCAAAGGAAGAACCGAGACGCCGCCCATGCAGCGTACGGTCTGATAATCTGTGCTCACGCACTGCACGTCTGAAACCAGGTCCCAAAGTCATCATGGCTCATCAACTATAAACCAGATTCACTGGTATTTCTGAATATGCTAGCAACACTCATTTTAGCAAGATCATTACGACTACATCACATAAGACAGTACAGCACTGACAAAATGAAACAAAAGCTACTCTAATTCTTTCCCCTTATAATGGTGTAAGAACTACTTCCCACATGCAGAAATCTTACCAAATTCATTATCCTACAATTAACCAACTTTAAGTTTAGCAAAATAAGTGTAAGTAATAGCACCTCTTTCCTCCCCCAAAGCATTAAGAGTAAAAAGGATATGCACCCTCCACATGTTCTTATTCTTCAACATGCTAACTATACTATTAAAAAGTCATTCAAATACCACTTCTGCTATTTCCCCCATCCAAATAGTGAGGATACACAATTACAAGCACAAGGTTCAGATTAAACTTTTAGATGGTAAGCTAGACCTTGAAAAATATTTTTTAAAATTATCACTTAAGTGATTTAAAAAAAAATTTACTCATTTATTTGAGAGAGAGAGAGAGAGAGAGAGAAGGGGGGAGGCACAGAGGGAGAGAGAAACTCTAAGCAGACTCCACACCTAGCATGGAGTACCACATGGGGGGCTTGATCTCACAACCCTGAGATCATGACCTGAACCAAAACCAAGAGTCAAGATGCTTAGCCAACTGCAGCACCCAGGCACCCCCATCACTTAAATGATTTTGAAGCAACTTTACTGAGTTATAATTGACATCTAATAAATTGCACCTATTTAAGTATACCAAATATTCGGTATTCTTAGGTAGAATTTTCAAATTTTTCCAAAGAATGTGGTTTTAAGATACATTTGTATTTTAAATACACGAAATGTTCAGAATGCTAAAAATGGCAAATTTAGTATCAGGAGCCACTTAGACCAAGAAATTTCACATGGAAAATTCATGATGTTGTCGTGATTGTATACTACAACTTCTCGTGTCACTGACCTAAACCTTCAACAAGACTTCCGGGAAGTGAGGTGAATCGGACAGATACTCACTGAACACTCGAGCCTGGCACTGAAGGTGCAGCAGCGAAGGAGACAGGAAGCAGCTACGGTCATGGGCGAGAAGCGTTCGAACGGGGGAGCACAGGCACTCCGCCTCTGCGAGAACATCTGCTGGAGACGTAACCCGCTCCGGGGGCCGGAACAGGCCTGCTGTGGCGAGGCCGACGGCCCTGAGGCCCGCCAGGGGAGCAGAACTCGCCCGGTGAGCGCGGCACGCGTGGCGCTGCGGGGCTCCCCCAGGGTGGAGAGCTACAGGGCGCTCTGGGCTCAGGCTCTGGCAGAGGATGGGGTGTGAAGGCCCAGAGGTGACAAACAGCAAGCGACAAAGGACAAGGCCTGGGCAGCAGCAAAAGGCCAGTTCCCGATGAACACGCTACTTACACTGAGAAGTCTGGATCACTGCAACGAGAACAAGCCGTCGAAGGGTTGATGGCTAGGGGAAGGCACGATCAGTTCTGCGTTTCAAAAAGATCATTGTTTGGAGCACGCTCAAGAGACAGGAGGGAGAAGATGAGAGGCAGCGGAGGCCTGAGTTCAGGCGATGAATGTGGAGACCAAGAGAGGAAAGTGGGGGTCTGAAGGTATTTCCCTCTAACAGGCACTGGGGCTGGGAGGAGAGAGGGAGACAGAAGTGCTGCCTGACCGGGATTCTGCCCTAGGCAACGGGACCAACAGTGCAGGGGAGCACCAGGAGGCGGCAGGCAGAGGTCAGATGCTCCGCCGGTTTCAGGCGCAGAGAATCGGCGGGTCTCAGAGACACCCGGGCAGAAGCCTGGTGAGCAGGTGAGCACATGCGTCTGGAGCCCAGAGTGGCTGGGATTGGGCATTCAGATTTGGGAATCAGACACAGAAGGGACATCAGGGACACTAAAGAAGGAAATATCTCAAAGAAAGAAGGGTAAACAAGGTCAAGTGTTGTAAAAAGGTCAAGTGAGTCAGAGATTTGGATTTTGCTGACGTTTTTATGGACTGGTAGGGGCAGCTCTGGGGTAGCAGAGTGATGAGAGCTGGTTTTAATATTCTACCATTTCACAAGGAAACGCTTAGGCTCTGTCCCTACACTCAACTTCTCCTAGCTCTCTCTTAAGATATTCTTCCTATCAGAGAAAGCATCTTGGTGAATCCTTCCATAATGGTTGCTATAGGATTGCTAACCTAGTAATAAAATATTATAAACAACTTGACTTCTGGAAAGTAAAAGAAGCATTAGCAGAGAAAAAGGACCAAGAACACAAAGTGAATTCTACGCAACATGTATGCCATTCTTTTGTGCACTTTCAACTCTTTCCAAGAGATTCTGTCCTAGGGACCAGAACACTTGAGTGCACACACTGCTATCTTGGTTAGGAATATGAACAAGGGCTTCATAGCGGCTAGAGGAGAGAAGCAGGGTGGACAGTGTTTTGGCAAGGAAATGGAAAAAGAAGGGAATAGCCAACAAGTTAAGAAACTCCCTTTCCATATGAACGTTTATGGAAATAAGAAAAAAACCTCAATCAATAAAACAAAGGCAATGAGATCAAGGGAGAAACAACACTGACATTGACTGACCAGAATTGCCTAACGGGATTTTGTCATCACCAGCATGTCACGGCCAGTTAGTAGTGAACGAGTGAATATTAACAAAATTCATTTATCCCTTCAACAAATATTCAAATGCCTGCTGTAGTTATGGTGCTCCACAAGGTGCTATGAGCTATAAAGAGACATGAGACACTCCTGGAACCTCCAGGAAGGGTAAAGGACATGAAGTACAAACATGAGCCCGCATGAGTAGTACAAGTGAAATGCAGAATGCCAGCAAAGGAATGAGGGTCTCCGGCTGAACTGAGGAGGCAGAAAAATGCTATGAAGGCAGGCGTTGCCTTTAAACAGTGTGACTGAGGGTACAGATGTTGAGGAGTGGCGGGTACGAAGGAGGAGCAGCCGATCTGTCTAGTTACATGCGTCAAATCCTTGCGGGGAGTGCTGGAGCATTAGCCTGGGAGAGTGCTAACCACCAAGACTATAAAAGCGCATGACGTCACGCCAGAAAGTACAGACTCTATCAGAGGCAAGTGGGAGCCAGCAAGGACTTTGGAGCAGAGAAGCCATACGGCTCGTGCTGTAATTCAGGAAGACACTACAAAGGTCTTTGGCCTCATCAAGCCTAATCTCCCTCATCTGGATGTCACTCGGCTCCCTGGCTAACCAGCTATTATTCCCCAACAAAGGTAGCGGTTGGTCTCTTCAAGGTTCCACAGTTAGGACTTTGTTCTTCCTACCTCAACACCCCTGGCTCTTAGGAACAGTTGTGGCTTATAGAATCCCCTACACTTGATCACTCCATCTTGGCCAAAATCCTATTTAAATCCTATTTTCCTAATTAGGAAATCTCCCTGCCTACTCTGACCCACCTTAAAACTCTATTCCTTGAACTTCGATAGTCCTGAACTCTGATGCACTCCCTTTCCAGCGTTCTGCCCTGCACTGTTCCTTGATGCTTACTTTGACTCTAAGGAGATGGTGAGTTCCTCAAAGGTAGTACGCATTTCCTCAGTTTCTCCTGCAGAGTGCTAAAAATGGCACAAGATACCCAAAGGCTGGATGACTAACTATGTCCTCATTTATTATCAGTCATAATCCTCAGACTTTTCCAATGGCTGACTAGATTTAGTTACTGAACAAGAGAACAAATATTTTGTCAGCATTAACATACAGGAAAGGTAAGTAGTCTAAAAGAGTTTAAAGCCCTGGTCTGACATGAAAACTCAATATTCAAAATAACCACACCCCTAGGAAAATTTTGTATCCCACATAAAATGCAAATGTATTGCTTTAGGAAATTACTCAACTTACCCTTCTTATTTTTCACTTCATGGCAAAAAGAATAGGCCTCATATGGTCACTCAGTCAGACAAGCCAAGAAATGATTCAGCTTCCCATGGAAGACTTCCCTCAGCCTTCCAGGCAAACACGGTCATGCCTTCCAAAAAAATATAGAGGTAGAACTTGCTCTTTTTATCAATTGTCCAAAAGACAAAACAAAGAGAAAAGAGAAAAATTCTTCAAGAAAAAAAAAAAAATCCCCTACTTTTTAATGCAACTGCCAGGGCAATTCTGGCATTCGCTCATTCCCAAAAGAATAAATCTGGTGTTGCTCATTTAGAAACTACTACTTGGAGCTTGTATTTGATAATTTTATTCAACTACAACACGTTTTGATGTTCTGCACAAGTCTAACGTTAACTGTTTGCCTCAGATGAAATTGTGAGAATTTGTGTCGGAAGAGATGCCAGCACAAAAATTATGTTTTGGGGTGGGTGGGTGGCCCTTTACTGAAAGCCACACAGGCCGAGATGCCCCCTACAGTACATGGCAGAAGTGAAGGGGTGGCTGACTGGCTAGTGACACTCCAGCACGACAGTCGGGAAGATCAACCCTGCAGCGAGACGGTCTCAGGCACGCTATATGACCTTTCTGTTCCTTGGCTTTTCCCCTATAAAATGAGGGCAAAACCCATCAGAGCAAAGTGTCGAAGAAAAACATTGCTGGGAGGAATAAATGAATTAATACATGTAAAGCATGTTGTAAGTGCCTGGGGCATGAGTACTAAGTGTTAGTTGCTGTATTATTTTAATTTTATTATCATCAATACATTTTTGCCTTATTTACCAAGAAAGAAAGAAAAGAGCGAGCGAGAGCGGTATTGAAGGCAGCCCACGAGGGTATGTGGAAGGCAAACCCAAGTAACTGATATATTCTGACTCAAGTTAGATATTAAAGACCCAAACACCTTTGCTTTGAATCAGATCACTAGGTTCCCCGTGCAGATATTTGTATCCTGGGAAAAAGAAGCATAGAGAGGGAAAAGTCTTCTTTTCTGTGGTAAGTGGAGAAGGCAGGTAGCCTCCCCAGACGCTAAGACCAAAGAAACTTCTGAACTTCTCAATGCTGCACTGTTTTATGGAGAAGCAATTCTTTAAAAAGGTCAAGAAAGGACTGGCGACTCAGACGAAAGAGTTATTAGCCTTAGGGGTGGGCTGGGGGGAAAAACGCTCTTCGTCTGAGGCAAAGGGAAAGGATTAAGAAAAGACAGATATTTATAGATTTTTCCTGGCCAATCCCCAAGTGCCTAATTTGGACCGAATTTACAGTGTCCTTGAACAATCCCCACCCAGAAGGCTGACATACCAGGGTGACCCGCGGGGATAAGGAGCATTTGGCTCGAAGAGGTGACTCTGGGAGAAAGCTCAGCACGATGACGTCTTCTCTGCTCTTGTCCCTCACCTATTCTTGTAGGACTCCTCTACCGCAGCCACCCACCTTCAACTTTCCCCCCCGGCGTCCAGACTAGACTTTACACCTGGCTGACTCTGCGTCCTCGGTCCTGCCCTCGTGGTCTTCCCCATCGCTGCAAAACTGGTCAAGTCTTTAACCACTGCCTAGGTGATCACACTCGCCATGCTTCCACTAAGCACCTCGGTCAAAATGCTGACTCGCTCAGAACTGCATTAACACTCCTACCCCACTGACAGCACCCCTCGATGGCCACACTAATCCAGGTAGCTGCTGTACAAGTCCCTTCAAGCAAGAAGGGACTGTATTACTTGTATTTCCTATAGATTCCCGGCCTCAGCAATCAGCAGACGGTTCCTACAGGAGTAGGTAAGTATCCACCTCTGTCTGAAGAAGATCTTTCGGGCAACGTAACCCGTTTCTCAGGATATCAAACCGGTACAGGCAACAGATGCAGAAGCCCCTTTTATTCATAAATCTGAAAAACCCACGGATTTCTGGCACGGAGATATACACTAGAGAAAAGGCATCAACCCTGCTCACTGTAAATGAAGGGCATGAGTAGTTGGACCCTGAATACGACAAAACGGAAAATAATCAGCAAGCAGAACGTCTCAGCCTACCCTGAATGGCTTTTTGAAATACAAATTACAGTTGAGGTAGGTTCTGTAAGGCCATTCTGGAGCTCTGTTGGACTAAATAATGATTTTATTTGTTCATAATTAACGGAATGATATAACCTAGTACCTCTCTAAAACACAGATGTCTCTTTTTGGAATATAAATGTTTTTAACACAAACCTTGAAAAAAGGAAACTGTTCCCAGTGAAACTGTAAAAAAAACATACTCTGCACAAATCGTAAAGTATTAAAGACTGAGTTTCACGGAAGCATTTGGTACTTTCTTCAGTGATGTGCCTGTATGTATGTGTTCGGTATGTGTTTAAGGCTCAGAAGACCGCACAGGACTGAGGAGACGTTCGCTATGTCAAGGACGATACATCTAATGAATGAGGCTACTCCCGAGCTCCCGGCACTGAGCACGACACACAAGGAGGCCTCTGCTCTGCCACAGTAAGTCTATCACAACACGTCTCTTCTGCCTGCACCAGGAAGAGGCTGTAAGAACAGGCATTAGTGGTTTTCCAAAGCGCACAGCTTTAGTTCATATGGCTTACCGTTACTGCCTTTCTTTCATACAAGTGTGGTTTTTCCAAGGTCTGAATTCTAATGGCTCTTCTTCAACTCTCACACCAATGAACTTGAAGAAGTTTTGCTCTGATTTATTTCATTACAAAGGCAATTATCCAAATTCTACATAGACAGAGTTCTTGGTTCAATCCTAAATACTTGTATTAATGGGTTATCAATGAAGAAGAGCCTCCTCTTCTCCACCTGATTTTTAGGTGCAACTCGTCACCCTGATTAAACCAGTTTTTTTTTTTAAGATTTTATTTATTTATTTGACAGAGAGAGAGATATCACGAATAGGCAGAGAGGCAGGCAGAGAGAGAGGGGGAAGCAGGCTCCCCGCTGAGCAGAGAGCCCGATGTGGGGCTTAATCCCAGGACGCTGAGATCACGACCTGAGCCGAAGGCAGAGGCTTTAACCTACTGAGCCACCCAGGCACCCCTAAATCAGTTTTTTAACCTTGCTAACAACACTTAAAAGCTTCAAATACATTTGCTATGAAAATAATAGGATTTCATTTTTTTTAAATATTTTATTTATTTGAGAGAGAATGTGTGCACACAAGCGGGGGGTGGGGATTAGAGGGAAGTGGGAGAAGCAGGCTTCCCGCTGAGCAGGGCGCCGATGTGGGACTCAATCCCAGGACCCCGAGATCATGACCTGAGCCGAAGGCAGACACTTCACCATCTGAGCCACCCAGGTGCCCCAGGAAATAGGATTTTAAAAGAAAGGGGATTACTTAAGATTGTCAGTGCCCCGAAGGAGAGAAATTAATAAATGGATTGAGTAAATATACTCTTATATAAAGTTCACTGAAGTATTACAATTATCAACTAAGTAGAAATTACTCTTGCTGAAGTTCTTCCGGTGCTCCGTTTTCTTTCCAGATCCTTACCACGCAGCCAGCATTAGAGACGGCCATCACGTGGGAGCTAATGCAGCAGGTCACTGCGCAGAGTCAGTGGCGGGAGGCAGGACCGCTCCCTGTGCAGCGAGGTGCAGGACACACAGCTCGCCTCACGATTCCAGAGCCCTGTGCTCTGGTGTGGGCAAGGAGGAGGGCGAGTGTGTCCCCCTGAGAAGGCCTTCAAGAATGAAAGAGCACCTGCATAGACTGCAAGGGTGCATCTCAGGCAGAGTACCGATGAACAAGTACAACGCGGCATTTACGTGGGAACGGCCACTGGACTGTCAGCCGGAATGGCAAAGCCCATGGGACCACACCAGCCACCTCAGGGCGCAGACGGCGAGGTCCACCAAACCACCCCACAAGTTCAAACACTAAAGCGCCGATTTGATTTACTTGTAGCAAGAATCTGTAACATAAGCTGGAGCTGTGGTTCTCAAAGTGTGGTCTACAAAACCCTGAGGGTCCCAGAGGCATTTTCAGGGCATCGGTGGGGTCACAACTATTTTCAAGGTACTGCTAATACGTTATTTGCCCTTTTTGCTCTGTTGATATTTGTGCTGATGGGTCTTAAGAATCGAGAATCGAGGCTGCGTTACCACCAAAGTGAGCCAGGGGCCATTACACTCGTCACTGCCGTACGCTCACGGTCTTGGAAAAAACAAAATTATCTTCATATAGAATGTCGTTGATGTAGCTGTAAACATTAATTTCATTACACGTCAATCTTTAAGTACATATCTCTTTAATCTTCTGTGTGACAAACGGGAAGTATTCAGAAAATGCTCTGCAGACAAGGTTCGATGGTTATCTTGAGGAAATTCACTTGTGCAACTGTTTTAAGCTGTGGGCTACGCCAGCCACCTTTTTCATGGAACAACATTTTTACTTGAAAGAAAGACTGGCAGACGAATGATGCTTATTCAGAACTTGGGTATTTTCTTGGAAATGAACAAAGTGAACCTGTCTTTTCAGAGAAACAATTGGAAATATTTACTGCTGCTGCTGAAATTCAGACTTTCAAGTAAAAATGAGAATTTTGGAAAACTTGTATTTGCCACTGTGAAACTGCCAAATTTACTGATACTTAAAGCTATTTCTAATGAAACTGGTGGTAATTTTAACAAAGGCGATTTTCTGATACTGAAAATGAAAAAAACATTCAACATTTGGAAGATCTGTATATTACTCAGTGAATCCATACTTCCCAAATGACTGATCCATTAGGTTAGAAAATCACGCTCAGCTAACAGATCCACTAAAGTACAAGGCAGACCAGTGGGTTTTTAATGTACCAGAGGACAAAAAGTTCAACGATATGACTTCAGATTCCACACTGCAAATAACTCTTAAGAGCCTATCATCTGTCAATTCTGACCTGGAAGCAAATAAAAATATGAAATTATCTGAGAAGATGGTTACAATATTCCCTCCCTTTTACAAGCATCTATCTGTGTGACAGTGGCTTTTCTTGATTTACTTCAACCAGAACACCAAATTGCAACAAGTTAAATGCATAAGAGCTATGAGAATCCAAGTGTTCTGTACTGAGTGAAGTTAGATTAAAACCTATTAGATTAAAATGCCACTCTTTTAATTTTGTTTTGGAACTTATTTTCCATAAAAACATAGTCAGTCCTTCATATTAACAGGTAGTGATCTGTTACTGTTACTATAAATGAACTGATACTTTTTAAATGTCTCAATTTTAATTTCTACTGTGGTAAATATATGTAGGTATAACCCATACAAACAAAAGTTCTCTGGAGTTTCTGATAATGTTTAAAAGGGTAACGGGATCTTCAGACCAAAAAGTTGAAGAACTGCTGAGTTTATAAGGTAGAAAGAGATTAGTGGTAAGGAAAACTAGAGAATCCAGCTGAGAAAGGATGAGGACATGAACCCTCTAAATCAGAGTTTGAAGTGACAGGCTAAATTTGACAGAAAAAAAATGGGGGCCAGCAGGGGGGGAATCTGGGATGAAAGTTCTAGCTTAAGAGACTGTATGAAAGCCAATGCCTTTAGTTCCAGATGAAGTGAGGCCCAAACAATTTCACAATATTTTGAATGAAGCTGATAAATTAAGAGTAACTACAGGAGGAATGAAAAGCAAAGGTGGTTTTCTGACGGGTGCATAAAATTCTTTAGGAAAAAAAAAAAACTTTTCCCTGATCTACGTGCGAACGGACTTAACGGGGAGGTGCTTCCTAGGTGACCATAAGGCTGAAGAGGCTTCATTCCATTTTTGGAGATCAGGGTGAATAACCAACAGGTAAACTGATGCGAGTAACTCTTTAACGCAAGTTCCTGTACAACTAGCAGGATCAGTGTCCACTGACGGACATCTTGTCACCTAACAGTCAATGACGCCGACCTAACTCTGGGACATCAAGAGGAAGACAAACTGTGTCCTATGTTCACCAGCCAAATGCATGGGCATTTCAGAAACATGCTGCAGCAAAGATTTCCAATCAAAGCTCTAGCACTGAAGGCTTTCTGTCCATGTGCCATTCCCAGAAGATTCACCTGTCCCAGGTTCCATGGAGAGGAAATGTTCTCATCTAATTAGGAGAGGGTCTTCACACCAGGGGCAGGTAATACGCGGAACCGCAGGCCACAGCTGTAGGAAACGGACATTACAAACGTGGTAGAAGACTTCCTAGGATTTTCTCTCTCCGCTGAAGCTGAGCTGTCTCTCAGTTCAGCTACTCCCTTTGGTCAGCAGAATATATATGCTTTTTTGATGGGCAGCAGGAGGCGATACACTCCTTTGAAAAGGTCACCCTGTTAAAATGTACAGTCAATGGCGTGCAGCTGTCAAATGTTTTAATTACAATGTGTTTATTAGAAAGAACGTGCTAAGGGGACATTTGTCTCCTGGGAATGAACGCTGATCAAGTCCTATTACCTTACAGATGGCCCAGCAATGCCTCCACTCAGGTAAAAAGAGCTGCTGACATCTCCTGTGAGGAACCGTGTATGTCTAAAAGTAAGAGCCTTGCCTTTAAAAAATATTTGACAAGTCCCACGTTTAACTTATTGGCAGATTTGTACAACACTCTCTTCATCAGACTTAATTAGTTGGTTATGTGATAAAATCCTTTCCAGAGGAAGAAGAATCTGCTGGTGCTTCCTTCTTTTATTAAAATCTCACTTTATATCCCCACCTTCCCATTCTATGCTGGGTGATCAGTTACAAGCAGTTACACCAACAACTGCTGTAAGAATCAGGCAGCCTGGGTCTTCCCGCAGCTGTCGCCTAATGTCAAGCTCCTAGAGCTCAGTTGTTGTAGATGCTCCGGGAAGATTTTTACGTTCAGTTACCCTTCTGTTTCCCCTCTCCCACCCCACTCTCCCAAGTCAAAGTTCTCTTTCTTCCTTTTCCTTTTTGCTACCTCCCTCCTTCCTGCTGCAAGCTCCCACTGACTGGTACTGAAGAGGAAGGATCAAGGCAACTTTTCACATCAATTTAAAGACATCTTCATGTTTATCCACCAACAAAATGGCCTGTATTAGAGAACCCACAGAGTGTCTAAGCCTTTTCAAAAACAAGATTGATTCAGAGATCATATTCATTTTATTTTATTTGTTTTTTAAAGACAGAGTGTGGGTGGGGGGAGGGGCAGAGGGAGAGGGAGGATATTAGGCAGGCTCCGCCCAGCACAGAGCCTGATGAGGGGCTCAATTCCCATGACCTTGAGTTCACGACCTGAGCTGAAATCAAGAGTCAGACGCTCAACCGACAGAGCCAGCCAGGTGCCCCTAGAGATCATATTCTAAAAAGGGCATGCATTATTTTGTTTTTGTTTGTTTGTTTAACCATCCTCCTTCCCAGAGAGCCATGCCAAGAAACAGATACATGGCAGTAGAGGTCTTCCTCAGGAATAGAAAACAAGGATAAATAAACTCGGCATCAGTAAGCACTGATGAGCCTGCTAACCCCTTCCTTCTCCAGGGACAGCTAAAACCACAGCAACTTCGAGTATGAGATGGAAACCAAAGTGAATAGGGAGAGATACATTTTAATTATGACCCTACGGGGCAGAAGTCAATCTCCTGCATTCACCATTGTCCAGCATCTCTTAAGAACCTCCATGGGCTTCACAGAAGCCTGTGGGACAGCGGGGGTGGGGTGGGCTGTGCCAATGACACGCTCTTTCCCAAAGCGTACAGGACACACCCTTTGACTTAAAAAGCAAACCTAAGCGCACCGTCGTCCACATTCTATTCTATGCCAATCCTGAAATCTTCTTCTCATCTCTAAAAGGTATTCCTTTTAATGGATTCAACCGCAAGAGCCACTGCATTAAGGTTTCATGTCAAGAAAACCAGGATTTAAGTCCTTTTCCTGACTCAAGAAGGAAAGAACAGTCTCAGACAAGGAGAAAAACAATCCACTGGCTTTGATGTGAAGCAGACACAGCTCCAGGTTTCAGCACTAATGAGGGAGGAGCGCCAGAGCTCTATTTTTCTCCTTTAGATCGTCCTATTAGGGAAACCTAATGACCCCTAGGAAGGAACACAGCCTATTGTGTTGTGTATGGTGGAGATAGGGACAGGAACTGTTTCATGGCAAACAATCATGACACATGCATCGCTTTCTGGAACTGGAATAAAAAGACTGACTCCCTATTTTAAGGCCAGCAATGCTGTCAACAGGGGAAAATCCCTTGAGTGAAACATTTCAGCAGTATTCCACTTAATGCCACCAAAAGTGAACAGTAGGAGGGACACTGGTGCAGACAGGCCTAAACAATGGATAATTCCTTCCCTGAGTTCCCATGACCCAGGTGTCAACTCCTGCTTCATTACTTCATCATCTCTCCCAACAGAGCTTCTTGGGGGATGGGATAGCTCTTACTCATTTTGCCCATCACAGTATTCCCAGTTTCTCTTACAATGCTCAGTACACAAAACTGTTAAGTCTGCAAATTAAAGGCTCAATTTAGTTTTGGAAATGCAAAACAGTAACTCCTACAGGAAAGGACTACGTTCTAACAGCAAAATTTATTGTTGGAATCTTTGTTATAAATGTTTAAAGTAAGGAACTCATGCATGGATGTGTGTGTGTGTGTGTGTGTGTGTGTTGTGTGTGTGTGTTGTGTGTGTGTGTGTGTTCGTTCTCTCCATGATTCCCTGCTGACGAGCCTGTCTGTGGCTTCCCACAGTCCCTGGCCTCATAGGGGTGGAATGAGAGGCAAAACTCCGGAACCTCTTAGAATAAATGTCCTACTGCCCACAAAGTGGAGATTACACACCACATGGGCTTCAGTGCTTCTTGTCCCTCATCTGCCTCCAGACTGGTCCGGGCCCGGGTCCAATCTCACGAGACCTATAGCCCAGCACGGCAGGGAGAGACCCGACGCCAACCTACTCTCTGTCCCCAGGCCCCTCTGCATGAAAAGAGCTTGGCTTGTAGATGATTTAATGGGGAAAATGAATACGACAGAATTTTTGGTTGGTGGCAAAATAACGAGGAAGGATGGCAAAGAAATAAACTGATGTCAGAAATGAAACCGACCACAAGCACATGTTCCATAAGTTACTATTTCCACAGAAAACAGAGAAAAGAAGGGCACTGGATAGAGGACCCTACAATTCTGCTTTTCCAGGGCTAATGGGATGTGGCCCCAGTGAAGGGCATGGCGAGCAGCACGTTCCTCCTTTTTCGTGTCATTCCTCTCCTATGGGATTGCCAGAAAGCATCAGCCATCTAACCGGACCCCTGAGTGACTCACGTGGGCTCGTCTGGAACTAAAGTCCCCCTGCCTTGGTAGGCCACAGTTTTCACTATACGACAGGGAAGCTAACCCAGAACAAGCACACAGAATTTACAAAGATGCCACGCTCGAGAAAGAAGGTGACAAGGAGATAGGATGCCCAAATCCATCCGGATCGCCCTACCTCCTGACCTGCATGCGGCCCAGCCACGAGCATGCTGGGATCTACAGGAGACGGCATCCAACCCCCCCCCCCCACAACTGCCCCAGGCAGCAGATGCACACAGCGTGTCAGCTCTAACACGGGATTCGAGGCACAGATTCAGCGCTGTGCCCTTCCATGATTTCTCTTAGGGTAAGGGCGGGGAACACGGGACTTAACGAGAAGATAGCACGCAGTCACTGAGCTGCCAAGGCGCTGCTATGTAAAGGGTGTCCACAGCAAGTAAGCACAGGCCTGGGAGTCAGCAGGAGCATTGGGAGAGGTTCGCAGCGACACTCTGGAGCTGATCTCTGAGGCAGAGGTGGGCAAGAGGGAGAGGCTGGACCACCACAAGACTGACCTCAGGGTTCAGGATCCTAGGCCCGGCTCTGGCATTAACCAGCTGGGCGAACAATGACAGACCCTTTGAGGGCTTCAGACTCAAATTCCCTCCTTGCAAATTAAAAGGGACAGACTGCATGACCGAGATAACAGTTCCTCCCGACACTAAGAGTCCATAATGAGAACAATGATTTCTGGAAGATTCTAGAGTCCTCTAGTTAGAGAATCTGGAATATATAACAGTAAAGACCTTTACCTGGCTCCACTGCCTATCTTACAACCCCCTAAGCTCTGCATTTTTACAAACAAACTAAGGGGGTGGTGGGACATCTCCAAACCAAGTACTTTTTTCTAGTGATTTAGCCTTCTTCAAAAAAACTCCAAGCAACAGATAATTCACAGTTTTCTACTAATTATCTCCCTTTCCATTTTTTTTCCTGCCTCAAAGAAGGGGTTGAGCAAAAATCTCCCAGATGCTATGCAGCTCGAAAGGTACCTCATGATCTATGCTGCAAAAGAATCACACACACATATGTAGGAGTATGTATGTCAAATAAATGAAAGGTCAAAAGTCAAACTTCTACATCTGAGTATTTCCCACAGTGTCCACTTCGGGAAGCTCAACATTTATTTCAGTTATTCCCACTATTTGCTCAAATGCTTTCAGAAGGCATCTTCTGCAACTACCTGCAAGGGGAGTCCAAGAACCACACATGAAAAATCCATTTCGTTAACTACCCCTCAGTTCAACCCCAAACTCCAACACCAGGATGAGTAGGCTTTCAAAACTCTTAAATATGGGACAGTCCCGATGACTCAGTCAGGACCGAATGCCAGCTACGGATCCTGAAGCTCAACACAGTAAATATTCTGGCTTAACCCTAACTTCTGAGTGAGACTGAACTTCGGAGCATTTTAAACATGCTCGTCGGAATGTCATGGCAGGTATCTTCACCACCGACTGGCCTTCTCTGCAAGACTACAAATGTGGCACTGAGGTAATTCTCAAGACCACGTCACATCAATCCTCTAGGTCCACAGCAGTGACAAGGCTCTGGGGCGGGGGTCGCTGGTCTGTGGAGGGAAGCAAAACTCCTATAGCGCCGCATGAAATGAAAGAGGCTGGGGGGTCGGAAACATGGATTGACGCTGGTCGAACGGAAATATTCACACAAAGGTACCACTCTTTAATTCTCATATGGTTCACATACTACCAAACACTTCTGTTCTTCATCCTTGGTCAATGTTACTTTTCTCAGTTTCCTAACGGGATTTTTTAACCTGGATGATTGCCAGGTCACCATTATCTTAAAAATTAGGGTGTTTCTGGCAATGCTCAGGCAATTCTATGATCTTCGAGGGGCCAAGTACATAGTGAGAGCAAACAGAATCGGCCGTTTAAGGCTGGACAGCAGATCAAAGGCTCCCTCAATCCATCCCTATTCTTTCCAGCGAATATTTATACCGCATGTTACAACATGGTTATTACTGAGGAAACCTTACTACATTTCACACAAGTACTTCTCGAGAAGTCGTTTCTCAGGGCGCTGGGTGGCTCAGCTGGTTAAGCGTCTGACTCTTAGAGCTCAGCTCAGGTCCTGGTCTCAAAGTTGCGAGTTCAAGCCCCGCAGAGGGCTCTACTCTGGACATGGAGCCTACTTGAAAAAAAAAGTCTTTTCTCTGTGAACCCCTAAAGCACGTTAATGGTTCCTACGGCACGTCTCCTACACTGCATCTACAGATTGGGATTATATCTGTGCACATGTGCTTTCTGTATTTAAATAAATCAGAAGCAGGGACAGGATTTATCTTCTAAGAAAATCCTCTAGCTACTTGATGCAACACCTTGAAAGGGGAAAGCATTCATTTAATGCTTACACTAAATGAACAAAATCAAGGCCACAAGCTAGAGCCCAAAACTAAGCAGCTTGAAGAGATCAGAAATATGTGATATCAGTACCCCGGAAACCTTTCTGGATAAAGTCAACCAATCCAAATACAAGGCGCACATTACTCTGACGGTGGCCAACCAGAGTAAGACATCTCCAGGCATCTTCTTAACATAGAGAATCAAAACCTACTATGAGGGGCGCCTGGATGGCTCAGTGGGTTCAAACATCTGCCTTCAGCTCAGGTCATGGTCTCAGGGTCCTGGGATCGAGCCCCACATTGGGCTCTCTGCTCAGCGGGGAGCTTGCTTCCCCCTCTCCCTCTGCCTGCCTCTCCGCCTACTTGTGATCTCTCTCTCTGTCAAATAAATAAATAAAATCTTAAAAAAAAACAAAACCCTACTATGAGAAATCCGTGACTTCCCCAGTCATGTGTATCCCTGAGAAGGACCTGATGAGCATTTCTTCACCAATCAAATGACATTTTTCTCTTAGTTTTCCTACGACCAAAGTTTCCTCTTTTAAGAGGCAAAAACAAGCAACCCCAGAGTCATGTGTATGTGAGCTGAACACAGAATGTGGGATCAGAAGCAATAGAGTATTTTTTTTCCTTTCTTCAAGTAGGCTCCACGTCCAGCGTGAAGCCCAATGTGGGGCTTGAACTCACGACCCTGAGATCAAGACCTGAGCTAAGCTGAAACTGAGCCACCCAGGTGTCCCGATACACTAAATTTTCTAAGCAAGCACCAGGTGGTGGTCCTTCCAAGTCTACTGGTAGAAACCGTGGGTACAGCCGAGCCTGCATTCCCGACAGCATGCACTCTCTTCACTCTCACAAAAGACAATCAGCTTTTAAAATGAAACCTAGAAAGTCAGGGGAGGTAAACCCTGTAAAAATAGCACACTGCTCTTTGGAAACTTCCCTCCCCTCTGGGGCGTGCACAGGAACCTGGAGAGAAGAATTATCACCGATCTCACCGAAAGATGTTTGTGAGCAACTCTAGGGTTCTCTCTCCTTTAACACTTACTGCCCTGTATCCTCCTTACTGGTTTGCTGACGGTCTCTCCCCGCTGCAACAGCAGCCCCTGAGCGCAGGCTGACCTGTCTTCACTGGAGCCGACCTGAGTCCAGCGGGCCCGAGTCCAGCGGCACTCGTGCTGAAACGAGTACTGGGTAAGTCAGTACGCCCCTTCCCATAAACAGCACGGGGCCTGCTAACTGACCACGACGGCCTGGCAGACCTGGTAACTTCTTCCAAGACCATCTTAACCATCCCCGGCCTAAACTCATTCATGCACAGTCTTAAGTGTGGGTGAGAGAATTCTTAGGTTAAAATGGGCTTAGGATTATACCTACCGCTTATAAAATGCCTATTACATGCTAACCACTCCATGAACTCTAGTTAGTACAAATAATTCTTGAAGAGGACATCATTATCCTAAATTTACAGAAGAGGGATCTGAGTCTCTAAACAAATGGATCAAGGCGGCAGATCCAGTGGCAGAACTGGGATTAAACTTGGGTTTATCTGGCTCCATAAACTTTCCATTATGCTTGGCTACTATCCTTGATTGTCAAAATAATGAGATAAGACGGAACAAAAGTGAAATGAGGAGTGTAAGAAATGGGCCAACAGAGTGAGAAGAATCAGATTTGGTTCTTCTGTCCCAACAGAAGATTAAAAAAAAAAAAAAAAAGGCACATGCCCTCCTTTCAAAATGTACATATGCCCTATGATCGAGCCGTTCTCTGTGAGGGGGAACAAATGGATTACTGATACAATTTAGGACTCAGAGCAAAACATCTTGGAAACTGTTCGGGGAGAAAGTGGTTGGTTAGGAATCTGGCCATTAAATCGTGTGATTTTAAAAAGTCCTTCACATAATCTGACACACAGAGTTGTAAGATCACTGTGTTGTATACCTGAAACCAATACAGCATGGTGTTTCAACTGTACTTCAATTTAAAAAAGTCCTGCATGATTGTCCTTCTGGCCCAACACCTAAGATATACCGCCCAACATTTGACTGACTGGTTCAAAATTAAGAGCTGGAAGAAACTTCAGAGTCCCTAACCACTGTAACAGAGGAGAAAACAGGCCAGAGAAATTAAATAACCTGCTCAAGGGCACTTAAAAATCTTGAGTCAGATCATTAACTTACACCTTTACATATACTATCTGAAGATACTTTTACGCTAAGGTTATACTTTTTTAACTTCTGACTTTACAGCCTGAACCTGTGGTTCTTCGAGGCACTTCTTTTTTGGCAACTACTTGGCTAGAAGATTTGCAAAATTTCCTGGAGATACTCCATTTCAGAGGAGACGCAGAGAAAGAATATCTCCAAAAAAATCTGTATGAAAAAGCTGAGGAGGAAGTTTTCCCGTGGTTGAAGTGAGCTCTAGTGCCAGACCCAGAAGGGACAATTAGGGAGGCCTGGCTCTCTTCCATGCCGAATACATGCAGAGAAGACTCACTGGCGTCTCATAAAGAGGCCAATTTGCCTTTCCCTAGGTGACATGCCACAAAACTGCATGTGTAAATACGATAGCAGAGACATCATTAAAAGGACCTTCCTTGAAACCGAAAACTTAAATAAGACGGTAGGGTGTAGACGCCACGAATATCAGTGTTAAGGCTTGTCCAGTTAGTTGTCAGAAAGCCTGAGAGCTGCCATATTTTCCTATGGCAGCTGAGCAAGAAGGCTGTGACCAGCCACACAAAGCAAAAGTTTTTAGCCAGACTCCTGGACTAGAGAAGGAAATGCAAGCTCGCCCCCTTGAGACAAGAGAAAGAAAACACCGCGTTCCATTAAAAGTAACAAACACAGAGAGAATTCAGGAAGATTTTAACTGGAAATAGTTCAACACTGCCCCTTCCACAACCCTGTCGAAACCAATATTAATGTTGTAAACATAAGAACAGAAATTCAGTTAATGTGACGTTGTGCTGTGTAGTTATTAAAAAAGGGAGAATGGTTTGGGTTTACATTGCTTTCTTGACTGGGGACCGTGTATTAAATGAAGAGTAGACTTTCCCAGTAACCCAATACTCAACATATGGGATTTTATAGTTGTGCTTGAGCATATTCGTGCCGGAGCGTTTGACGGCTGGGACCACAGGCATCCTGACAAGATAAACGGGCCTGCTGGATTAACTGCTCCAAATGGCTACTAAGCTTATGTGATGAGCATTTGGAAAAGTAAT
This sequence comes from Nasua narica, assembly GCA_028533885.1. NCBI lineage: Eukaryota > Metazoa > Chordata > Mammalia > Carnivora > Procyonidae > Nasua > Nasua narica. The sequence continues at coordinate 7,873,681 of CM052797.1, forward strand.
TATTACAGAGATATTGCAATGAACAGACACCCCAGGGAAGCAAGTTCCTTCCTAACGAACCTGGCCGCATACTGAAGGGTAAAGTATCCTAAAAGACATGGAATATCCTGGTTTGCAGCCCTCGGGCAGGGGAGCAGTAGTCAGAATTCTTTCCTGATCACCATGGAGCATATTCTCAAGAAGAATGGTCCCAGGAGGCTTCTTATTCTGCACTTAAGTATCCAATGTCATCTCTATACCTAGTCATATCAGTCTTTAGGAAATAAAAGGCAGGTCTGGAAAATCTTAGTAATTTCTGCACCAAAAGCCAACTGTTTGGATAAACAGTATCTTGGTGATATTTAGCTACAGCTAACAGACTGTGATAAGAACATGAGACTTATTTTAAAGTGAATCACTTACGTCCTAAAATGGCCGGAGGAATTTTTCCAACCATCCTTGAAAACACAGTAGTATGATGTAATGGTCTGAGTCTTAGTAGGTGTAAGCATCATTCTGGGGTAGAATGCAAAACCCATCCAGGTAACCTGGATTCCTGAAAAGTAGAACCTCCCAGTTTGACTTTTCTGGAAATCACAGGATAGGAGAAACACTATAAAAATAGAAGTCCTAATCTAGCTTAAAGAGTTAATTAGTTGTGAAATAAACCAAGTCACTTAACCATCCTGAAACCATCTTCTTCTATAAGGTAAAAATGTTGAGACTGTAGAGACTTTAAGGTCCATTCAAATTCTAAAGGTCGTAGAGGTACAACAAGCTCCCTATCTCCCAACTTAAATTTATGTTTGATGCTATTCCTGACCCTTTTATAACAGTAATAGAGAAAGAGAAACTGCATCTTGATTTAGGAACCACCATATGCCACTGGTTACTTAAATAAACGGGAGACGGGAATCTGAAGTTGTGAAACTAGTAACAGTGCCAGGCCCTGTTCTAAGTGCTTGATAGATATTAACTCACTGAGGGGGGAAAAAAAGAAGGCAACAAAAGGTAACCTGAGAACCTTGAAACCCATAATATGAGAGGGGACAATGCTGAATATTAAATTGTGACTAGTATCAAAATGTTGGCAATACTTAGTAACAAACCACAATCATAAGATGCTGATAAAATGACTAACAGGAACAGGCCATGGTATGTGTAAGGGAATGACTTGGCCTCCTCAACTATGAACAATTTTCAACCCAGTGAAGAAGTATCTCTTTAGACCACCTGTCGTCTACTGAGAAACCTGCAGCATTTAACACATACCTGTGTTTTCTCGGAGAGTATATGCAAGCCTTCATCTTGATGCTAATTCCTTTACGAGTCATGATTTTAAGCATTACTGACTTCCCTAGTCAGGGTTTGTGTACAGCACGATGGTCCAGCAGGTAAAGGAACGCAGAATTCCTTAAATACTTGAGAGTGCCACACTCAGCAGAAGGCTGCATGCACTCTGACACTCAGATGCTTGGAGAAAGTGACAGAACAGGGAGAGTCCGCTGACAACTCAAAATGGATTCTTCATTTACACTTACTAGAACACTGCCATAAATGCCCCACCGTTCCAGGTTTTCAAGACAGTAACATAAGATATACAACCTCTTTCTGTCTTAAAACTGGAAGAGGATGATTCAGTGTAACAGTAATTCAATGAAGCAATGACTGGCCTGCTCCCAAGGTCAACACACAGCCTGGGCATGTGTCAGAAAGATAGGATTAAACAATATTAAACTAATGCCACTCCACCCTCCACTACAATCTCAAGCTCACTCTCCCAGGGTGAAAAGTAACCCTTTTCAGATTGCAAACACACAGTTCAGGGGGTTAAGGCCAGAAGATAAAGAGAGGTAAGGAAGCCACGCTCTGGAGAGACTAAGTCAAAAAGCTAATTCAGGAGAGACCCAGAAGCGAACTCTCTGCCTTTCAACGTGCAGTCTAACGCTGAGCGTTTCCACCACAAAACAGAACAATGAGGAAAAGAAAACAAGTGTGCTTGCTCTCCCCTCCTTTCCACCCGTTGGCGCACAAGCATTCTGTAGGCCAGAGGCCCGCTGCCTGGTTTTGTAGCCCATGAAAAATCCCAAGAGCAGCTTTTAAATTTTTAAATGAGTGACCAAAAAACTGTTCAAAAGGGAGTATTTCATGACCTGCACGTTACGTGAAGTTCAAAGTTTCGGGTCTATCGCCCAGTCACACTCAGGTTTACGTGGAGCCTGTGGCTACTTTCACGTCAAACAGCCCAGCTGACTAGACGTGACACAGCCTGTCCCATAGAGCCTCAACACGCTCTCTGTCCTTCACCAAAAGTCTGGGGGCCTCTTGGAAACCTACACGGCGGATACAGTGGAGGAAGGGTTCAGTGGGAAAGACAAAGGAGAACCTGAGACACGGGGAACGCCCATGTGGGCGCTCAAGTTTTATCCTTTCAATTCACGGCACACACGGCGAGTGCTGCAGAGCCACTGGGAGGAGAGGTGAGTGTTCAGATGTCCCCTCAGTCCCGCGACGCTGTGAGCACAAACATCTCCGCCTCCTAGACCTGAGGACGCACGAACACAGCTTTCCTCCAACAAGCGACGTGGAGGCAGACACAATGCGAAGGCACCGGCACTGCCCAGCAGCAGCCGGATCACAGCCAGGCCGCAGACATGCAGGGACACTCCTCGGGAGGCCCGCAGCAAGGACGCTCCCATTCGGGCTGGGCGTGACCTTGGGCCAGTCAGGGCGCTCCCCTGAGGGTCTAATTCTGTCACCTGGGACATGAGACATGCTGGCCAACCGGAGGAGCATGCTCTCCCTCAACTCCTCGAATACCAGAGGAAAAATAAGAAGAGGAAAGAGAATGACGAAAGGAGGAACTTAAAAAAAAAAAAAGTAATGTTTTGTTCTTTTTGTAATAGGGTAAGATTAGGATAGAGGTGACCCTCACGGGAAAGCAAAGAGTCCACGGCCAAGCAGCAGGCTGTCTTCAGTGGAAGACTAAGAAACAGGCATTTGAATTCAAGGATGTGAGTTTGTTCCTTCCCTTTTTTAGGGGCTTCTGGAAACAAAGACGCACATGTACCCGTGCAGGGTGTGTTCTCTTTTCTTTCCCCAGGGACAAGAGCAACACTTGTCGGCACGCTGCCTGCTGTACAAGTAGCCGCCCAGGCATTAGTCAGGAACGTTATCTGTAACGAGGAGCGCGTTACCACAGCCCGCACCTCCCTACCACTGGACTCCAATAGAATGAAGCTGTTTATCACAGTTCCTACACTTGAAACAGTTTGGGACGGTACCGTTCTGTTTACCTACTGGGGTCACTTTAAGAAAAAGTACCACGGAGCCCTGTGAAGAGCAAAAGCACGGCCCTGTCAAGTCTAGACAAAGAAGACTGATTTTCTGAGGGGAGATACGAGTCAGTCTTAGGACTTGATTTTCAGCTTCCAAAGGGTTGTTAATTTTTTTTTATTAACCAGCAAGGACTCTGAAGCTTAGAGCACTGTTTCTCTCAACGAGTTCGTTTCCCTGTTTTAAGTTAATAGCTTTAAACAAAAAGAATCTCAAGAACCTGAAAAAAAAAAACATTTTTGAAAACTTAACTGAATATTAAATATAGAACTACCAGGGACCCAGCAAATCCTCTACTGGGTATACGAAAACATATATCCACACAAACTTGTACACAAAGGTTCTTAGCAGTATTATTCACAACAGCCCAAGAGCAGAAACAACAAGATCAAATGTGGCCCATCCATAAGATGGAGTGTTACTTGGCAGTGAAAAGAAACAGATATTAATCAACGTTACAACATGGTTCCACCTTGAAAGAGTAAACGAAGTCAGAGAAAGACCCCGTAGTTATTTATAATCCCATGTGGCGTTCCAGAATGGGCTGATGCTAGAGACAGAAGGGAGATGAGGGACACCCGGGAGCCGGACAGTAGGGAGGGACGGGCTGCTAACGCATAGGTTTCTTTCAAAGGTGATGACAGTGTTTTGAAATAAGACAGTGGTGACCACTGCTCTGAAATCTACTGAAAGGGACTAAACCGTGCTATATGGATGGATTTTATGGTGCGTGAATTGTAACTCAATAAAGCTGTTCTTAAAAAAAAAAAAAAAAAACTAGTGAAACTTTTTTGGTCACTAGAAATGACAAGCTACACATTTTAGACAGCAAGTTGTGAACTCTAAATTAAAATCTCATTTTTCCTATCTGTTTCTATATAAAGAAAGAACAGTCGGGTTTAAGAAGGGTTATTAGATCCCTTTTTGTGGCACGTTAAACACGATGACAAACTGGAGCCTGGTACTCACAGAGAAATCTTGTTCGTGACACTCTCCAAGGGCCCCACGCAGAAGGGACCCCCGGAATGACGCCGGGTGGTGCGTGCTGTGTCTGAAAGCTGGACACAACAACACAGTCACGTCTCCACGCAACGGAAAGAGAGGCAATGGGGGAAATACTCTTGTTAAAAAAAAAGTTCCCCCAACCAACCAACCAACCAACCAACCCAAACCAAACAAAAACAAAAAACCAAGGCCATAGATCAGACACATCAGAGAGGCTAAATACACTTGGGGCTCCTATAGACAGACTTAACTGCCACTTACCGCCCGGGTCGCCAGGCCTTGCTTCACGTCAGGTGTGGCGGCGGCGTCTCCCACGGCCACCTCTGCAGAAGCCGAGCTCGCCCTGGTATTACTCAGAAAGTCCCCTTCATCTGCAGCTTTCAAGTCTGGCATTTCTGAAGAGAACAAGGGGGTTATAAAGTGCGGCTGAAAAATCAGTTCCTGTGTCTTAGTATTTACACAACAAGTCCAGGCTTCACGTGTTTCGTTTGCTTTTCTTTTGTGTTAATTCGGAGCTGGTGTCCTTTCGGGCTCCGCGCTGAGCTGTCCCTTTATCAAAAAGTCCACATGGTTTTCCCCTAGCCTCTGTATGGGTTTGTCGCTAGGCAGACATGCAATTCAACGTCTACTGAACTTCCATTTTCACTAGTGACTTCCCCTGACACATCCTTGAGTGTGGTGCTGACTGTGTGTGGAAGAGTAAATTCACAGGCCTTAAGGAAACAGATTAAGAGCTGAAGCTAGGTAGTCCGTCTTGACCATCATCAAAGAAGCCAGAGATGTTTCTATCTGCACAGGACAAAGAGGAAAGATCTGCCGAGAATGAGATAAAACCTTTAGAAGGGTCTGATTTTCTTTAAAACCATACTGCACACTCTCGTCGAACCATCGCTGCAATGGACAAGACTGATTTATTCCATTAAATAATATATTTTTTGTAATTTAATTTTTATTTCTTCCCTAAAGAAGAAATTGGTTTCCTAAACCAAAACATAATCACAAAGAATTTTTTTTTTAATGATTTTTATTTTTAAGTAATCTCTATACTCAACACTGTAAGGCTCGAACTTACAACCCTGAGATCAAAAGTCATACACCGCCCCCCCACCAATTGAGCTAGTCAGGCACCCCAAGGAATTCCTCTTCTTAACAAATGTTTTTACATGTTTTCTTTAGAATTATACTCACTAGACCAAACAGTAGTAGTTTTTGTTACCTGGCCACCATATGGTCAAGCAAATACAGGAAGGAAGTGATAACCTGATGTCTGAGGCAAACTGAGGCTTTAACTTTTTTTTTTTTAAAGGGGGCTGATGACTGAATGTTTAAAATTTACCTTGATAATACAAAAAAAAAAAAAAAAGATAGAACTGTCATGTCAATTTCATGTGGAAATTTTTCTGCGGTTGGTTTTAATCTCGTCATGCCATTACTCTGGCAGAAAAAAATGTTCCGTACACCAAAGGGCAGAGAAGTTTCTTTCACCAAAGAATAGAGTTTATTCTACAGTACACGGTGGCATGCCCAAAGGGCTCCTTCAGGTTTAGGAAAGTTAGAGTCCTACAGATGAGCATTTATAAATTCCTTTATAATTATACAATTTTACGTGCTATTTAAACAAGTTTCCTTGCTCCAAGAAGGAAAGTCTATGTTACATTTCATAAAATGTAAATATAGTTAAAAAAAATCTAAGCAAGAAGTACTCACTGATCAAAATATTTCTAAAGAAGAGTAATTTTTTGGGGGGTTGTTGATGACTTCTATTTTATTTATTCGGGGATGTGATTTTTGGCACAGCCTTATTATCCAATACCCAGCAAGTGAAAATATGTTTCTTGGCAAGCAACAACCAATCCCGAACGTGAACAGTGGATTGCTGAGACACGAGGGGCGCCGGCCCCCTGTGCGGCCTGGCCTGGCTCTCTCAGGGACGACTAACTTCCCAAACCAGGGTGATGGACGCTCAGGATGACTTCAGGATGACGGAAGGGCTGCATCCGCTCCTTCTAAAGGGCAGTTTTGTGTTTTCTCATGTGAATTTCTATTTGGCAGCATCTACAAACAGAAGCCAGTGCGATGCCGATGCCACACCTTCCAAGTCAGCAGTTAAACCAATGTCTCTTCACTCATAAAACACTACGGTTAAATCCATGAATGGAAGGTAAACTTCCCAGAAATTACCCTTTGGCTGAGATCACACTCAGGTGCTTTTTCTCTAGGGCAATGTGACCTGGGACTTTCCCCAATTCTGCTTTGTTTTTTTTTTTTTTCTTCTGAAGAAAGCACCTATTTCTTGGTCACTGGCTACTTCTCTCTGTAACATAAGACCATGAGCTCTGAACACATGTGACTCCTCTCGGTAGCAGAACCAGTAACTCGCCCACACACACCAACCAAGCCCAAACCCAGAGACACTGCGGAAACTTCATATAACTCGTTTTCCCTCCTAAAACCTTAACATCTTAAAAATCATTTCTTAGCATCTATACCCAACCTACAAACTAGTAAAAATCCAAGTCTGAAATTCTCCCCGGTTTCTACCTTCCCTGTCCCGGTATCAGAGACCCAGACTTCACATAATTTGCACTTGCTTGGGTTAAGCTCGGACGAGTGAGGAGCCAGAAAGACAAATAATTCCAGCCCATGTGGCCAAATACACAGCACCCAAATGAACACAGCCAGGCATCAGCTTACAGCCACTCCCACTCTGCCGAAACGTCAACCTGCCAGGGCCCCCAAAATAGACTTGTTGTTGTATCTCATTTTAAAAATTAGAGGCCTTTTCATTTAAATCCTGAGATAGCAACCAACAAATTTCAATCCAAAACATGAATAAAACTAAAAATGTCAAGTCACCAGAAATACCATCATACCTAAGGCGTCTCAAATTCCTCAACTAGGAAAAAAAGAGCATAAATGGTTAAAAACCCTTTATCGGGGGCGGTGGGGGGGAGGACCACTGTGTTTAAGCTGCTCTTTTTCCTAAGGAGCTTCTTTTCGGGTTCTGTTTATCATTTCTCTGCATGCCCCACCCCCACACCTTAAACACATACTACGCTTAAGAAGATTTTCAAACATTTCAAGAGCGGCGAAAACAAACAAACAATGAAAACAGTTCAGGCTACTTCTTACCTATACGGGCTGGGGGTGAGCATAGAGACCGGTCCTCCGTCTACACCTGGTAACAGGTGGTGGCATCAAAGTGCGAATCGCACGGACCTTTAACGACTGAGGAGTCAGTACCACCTTGGACTCCAGCTTCAGCTTCAGCCTCAACCCCCGAGGAGAAGTTCTATTCACAGTTTATTTCCCCCAAGCCACAGCGGTTTCTCTTTGCTCTCTCTGGACATGGTTACCCACAGATGGAACCGGCTGCTGTGGGAGCTATCTGCTCGGTGCAGCTGCTTCACCAAGATAAGCAGACACACCGCGTGCCCTGCGACAGCAGCTCAGCGGACTTGGGCGGACATCCTGCATCCCATCCCCTGCGCCGCGCACGGTCCCGAATTCCCAGACTGCTGCCCAAAAGCAACAGGCAATAGAACTGGAAGTCAGCTCCGCGGGCAGGAAAAGGAGGGCGTGCTCTCCGTCCCCTCCCCCGCCTCCGCCCCCGCCCTCCCCAATGACCTAATACCACCATTTTGGATGTAGGGTCATTCGCGTAGAACGACACATACGGCCGTTTTCATGAAACCGCCCTGACTCGAAATTTGCTCAGAGTACAGACTAGGATGACAGAGAAGGAAAGTGTTCCAGGCTTGCAGGCAACACAGAGGTTTTCGGCACTGCTTTTCACAGTTCTAGAAAAAAGGACCAGGCCATGGGAATAAAAGCATCTGCTAAATTCCTTTTTCATTGTAAAGCACCTGCGACTGAGACAATTTTCTCGGTTAGCAAAACTGCAGCTGCTCTGCGTGGCTGCCAGAGCGTCTACAGGCTTAATCAATCAGGCCCGGAGTCTACAGCACAGGAAGCAAAATCTGTCCAACCCCGAGAGGACGTCCCTCTCCTGACGGTGGTGACTATGAACTCGGCAACCTACCCAATGAATGAAAAGACGCTTCTAAACCACAAAGAGGCCTCCTTTCTACACCAGCATAGTTCTGAGGCTCTTAAAAGAGCTGTCCGTCCAACTGTTACTTCTGTACCCCGCTCTGCTTACCTACTGTGGGCTCCGATCCTCCAGCGGGCAGAACCATCTTCTCCGGCTCCTCCCTTTCAGCCAAACCCCCTGCACGGCTGCCAGGGGCTTCTTCGCGGACACTGCCCATGGGTGGGGTCCGCCCAGGCAGAAAAGAGCTCCCTTTCCCTGCAGCAGCACTCTCCGGCTGCTCAGTCACTGGGCCTGACTCTGAAGGACTGGACGGTAACATGTGACTGATCCCACGCCCAGTGACCAGTGCTCCCGAGGACTTGACTTGGTCCAGGACGGCCTCCACTATGCGACTCGCAGCCTCCTCGATGGAGTCCGCTCCCGCGGGCAGCGGCACGGCCCGGGGGGGAGGGGGCGTGCCCCCCGCCCTGCCCGGGGCCTGCTCACCAGGGCTTGAGAGTCCGGGCTCGGAGGGGAGCTCTCCGGCAGGCGGCGGCTGGAGGACGAGGCGTGCGCCAGCATCCACCGGTGCCTCCCTGGAGTCGGCCACGCCACGGCTGGGGTCTGCTTCCTTCCCACCGACAGGCACCATGTCTGGAGCCGCAGCGCCCCGTAGGTCAGCCACACCTTTGTCTGCTGAAGGTCCCGGCAAACCCAGGATCACAGTCTTCTCCTGGCTCAAGACTTCTGAAATCGGGAGGTCTGGGGCGCTGTGCGACACAGCCTCTCTTCCGGCCCCGACAGAGTCTGGCGGGGCATCAGCCACGGCGATATCCAACCCCACATGTCCGCTCACCTCACCAGCACTGCTTTTACCTTGGGATTCAGGCTTCTGCACGCCAACATCCAGAGCAGAAGACCGATTGCAAGGAAGAGCCCTGGCCCCATCTGGTAACAGACCTGGCGCCGCCACCAAGCTGCTGTGCTCTGCACCCGAGGCTTCCTGGCGTGGGTGTGCAGCCACACTTGCTCCCTGTGGCACCAGGCTCTGTGCAGCCCCACCTCCAGTCGGCAGCGAGGCTGGCGGGGCCACTTCCTCGTTAGGCTCAGCGTCTGCGTTCGGGCAGGCCGAGGGTGTGCCCCGCGGACGGCCGCGCTCCAGGGTTCCGTCCTCAGCACAGGCGGCCGAGCTCGGCTCTCCACGGAACCCCGGTGCCTCCTGCCCAGGAGGTGGTGGTGTTCTCTGCTCTTCCGGAAACATTCCTGAGGAACAAGTGTCTTCCTTAACAGAAGCACGAGTCACTGCTTTATCGCTGCCATCTTGTCCCTGAGCACCAGAGCTCTCTGGAACCACCAGATTTCTTCCTTCTTCGGTCAGAATGGAATCAGAGGCCACAGTGGCCTTATCCGCATGCAGCAGAGAAGCATCAGCGCCCGCCTCAATATCCAGAACTTCAGGGGCTGCTGAGAGGCAGGGACCCCCATGTTCCCCACTAAGTCCCATGGGACTGGTATTCCCCATTCTGGGCTGAAGATGGAGAGCCACGGAGGGTGCGGGTAGGCCTATGGCACCATCTCCTAATGGCTGCTTATCAGGATCACTCGAATCTCCGCCTGGGCCATCTCCACTATCTGTAGCCGTCTGTAGTTCAGAAGTTGCTGTTCCCTTTTCTTTCTGGGAGGGGACGAGAGAAAGTGCGTCATCTTTGGTGACTGATTCGCTGCCCGGCCTGCATGCCAGAGAAGAAGTCTTGTCTGATGTCACGGCCTGGTCTGGTACCAGTTCTTTCTCGGCTTTGGGGACAACCGTCTGGGGCTGCACCTCCAGCATATTTGTTAAAGCTGTTCCTAGGTTCCAATCTTTTCCCTGGCCCTTTTTATCTGAAACTTCGAGAGGACACAATTCCGCCTGTTGCTGGGTGCCTGGTGGAGGGCCAGGGGTGGCGGTGTGAGCCTGGGGCCCTTCCCGGCAGAGGGCCGCGGGCGGGTGCTGGGGGGGGCGCTGTCCGGGGGCGGTGCTCTCGGGCCGGGTACCTCTGCCGTCACACGGCTCCGCGGCCAGCACGCCACCAGCAGTCCCTGTGCCCTGCCCACGGGCAGGGGCGGCACACTGAGTGTCCCCTCCAGGCCGAGAACAGAGGGGCGGCCGGCTGTCTGGGCTCTCAATGGGAGATGAATCAGCTTCTGAGTTCTCGTTTGGCGCGTCTTTTTGTGGCCCAGGACAGGTCAGATGAGAGGGGGACGCTGCTTCGCTTGTGCCTGCCAAGGGAGCAGAAGGATCGAGCCCATCTGAAGTCATGCCTTCTGCAGCAGCTGGAGCTACCGGGGAGCTCTGACCCACGGGAGCCCCAGCACTCCCTTCACAACTCCTTAAAGCTTCTGTCTCTGCAGTTTTCACAGGGGAGGCTTCTCCGTTCCTAGATGCAAGTAAAGACTCAGCAGGTTTGTTACCACCCGGGGAGCTGGTGGCAGAGACACCGTTTGGAGCAGTGGCTTTATCCACAGGCTGCCTGGTGACTTTTACGTCAGAGGCTCCGGCTGTGCTGCTAGGAGAGTTCTCAAACTTTTCCTTTGTACCTTCCCTTACTCCAATCGTGTCCTTTTGGATGGAGGCGCCGGCGTTCGGGAGACCACGTCCTGTCTCCCCGGCAGTCACTAGTTCACCTCCAGAGAAACGCGGAGCAGGCGCGGGGCCCGGCTGCATGGCCACGTCTCCCTGCAGGACGTGGTCTCCAGCGCTTGGGGACTCCTGGTCTGTGGCCAGTGCGGAAGGTCGTGTTCCAGTTTCTCCATGTCTGACTTCACCGGATGGAAAGCCTCGTGTGCCCTCTCCTCCACAAGCAGGCACGCTCTGAAGGTGGCTGCTGGGATCAGACTCGGCTCCGCAGTCCGTGCCAAGTGTGGACTCCGCCTCTTGTCCTGCTCGCCCCGCACCTTTAGTCTCCTTCTCACAGGAACAGTCTGTAGCCCCTTCCTCAGCCACACGTGACAAATCAGGGGGACTTTCAATCTCCCCCGCAGTGCTCGCGTGGCCGCACGGTTGGCGCTCAGGGTCTTCGGGCAGAGACGAGCGCGGCTGGCTGTCCCCGGGATCCGATGTGCAGCAAAGAAACTGGCCATCTGGATCTCGGGCACTGGGCAGACTTGAAGGATCCTGTGCTGTCACCATTAAGGGCACAGGACTGTCCATCTGCTTAAGGTTTGTTTTCTAGGAGGAAATGAAAGATAGTTATAAAAGCTGCCCATGGGAAAAGAGGTCACTGACACCTAGAAGCAAAACTCCTGCTAGAAAGAACTCACTGCTGCTCCAGCCCTCCTAAGGTCACATGAAAAGCTGATCTCAAGGAATACAAATAGATTTTCGCTTGTTCCCGATATCATTTTCCTCTCTTGTAGCTACACATCCACTGGAACGATAAAATGGTCAAGAATATACCATGGCTCGTCCTAAATTATGAACTTATTTTAGAAAGGTAACCCTCAAAAATCTTATTTTACAAGAGCACACTAACTATCTTCAGCTGGAGAAGATTTTTTTATATGATCTTGAAAGGGGCAGAGGTGCTTCCGTCCCACCTCCTGTATATGCGTGAAAGGAAGTCCTACCCGGTGTGCTAAGTCTTGTCATTTGCAAGATGTAGGCTGAAGCTCCTGAGCCTTTTAAATCCGCACTGAGAAGTTACACAGTGTCCTTTAAGCCCCCATACAGGCTCCATTCAATCTGGCTTACCACTTTTCCTTACGGGTTCATAATTTCAAGAACAGTGGCACGGCAGATTTCTTTTGTTTTTGATAAAAGCAGTTCCTCTGTTGTCTAGTACTGAATATGAAATAAGAACGTATCAGACTAGTAAGATTCAAGTCCTGACTATTCTTAGACAGTACTGTGGCTTGAGGATACTGTACGTCATGTCCAAACTGCTTTTTGCAACTTTACCGTATTTTAAAACACAAACAGATATTACCAACCATATGGGAGTGGCTGAAAAAAAAATCACGGATGGTCAACCTGAGGGCAAGGCCATGCTATGAAGACCGTGGTAAAGACTGAAATACAGATTTATGAATTTACAGATCTATGATACAATGCTGAAAAAAACAGATAAAACCTAGGGTTAATCTAAGGTCATAAGTATGCAAAATTCACATGGACACGTAGACAAGGCTAAGGAAAAATGGGAAAAAAATACAGCTCATCTTTACAGTGGGTTTGCCTTTCTATCAAGATTTCAGAAATTCTTACACTACTACTATTTGTTCAACAAATAAAAATGATTTTTTTAAAACATCCATTTGTTCTTCCCCTTCTCTGACATACTGCGATAATCTTGTGCATATCTTCCGTGCACTGTCCTTGTTCACTTACTCCCTCAGAATACTAGAGTTCTCCAACACAGACTAGTCCTGTCTACCTACCGGGTCTCTCATGAACATTTACACACACAAGTATACAATGTGCCCAACGAAAGTCTTTCTGGGAGAGTACAAGGAAAACAGACTTTCGCTAAAAGCCTCTGTGCTATGCTCTGCAGAGCGTTCAAGTTTAGCTTGCTCCCATTCCTGTGAGACTGTAACCGTTTCCTGAGGATCAGGAAAGCGGGTCATTCCATTTAGTAAAGGGCGAACATCACAGACCAGGGATTCGGGGAAACAAGTGTTGTAGTAGAAGCTCCTAACACACGCATCCTGCCAGAGTTTAACTTCTCAGTTTCCTGCCGTGAGATAGTCCCGTATTATGTAGGAAACTCTGGCACCAGCAAACTGGACTATCCTTCAGCTCGGAAGAAGAGCTCCAAGGGAAAATTGGGCTTCTCGGCACACCGCTCAGAGGAAGAGAAAATGACACGTGTCCTGCCACGGACACGACCAGGAAAGGGAAAGGCAGGCACACTGCACACCACTGCTGTGGAGTGTCTCGGCCTGCTGGCCTCAAAAATAATGCTGCTCCCAAAGATACCTCTGGGCCGCGGCGACCCGAGAGGGCCTTCAATGAAATTACTGTCCGGCTCTTTCCAAATCAAATCAACTCTGGAATAAACTGGGTGGAAAAATTATCTAAACTTAGCCTTTCAGATGTTACGGCCAAGAGACATGTACCCATATGACGTTTATATTATCCATAATAAATGCTACCAGGGAGCCTGTAATGTTTTTACGTCTGGCAACAACTTTATCTTGAAGGCTTGAGTGGATTATAAAAATCTTTATTTTTTTAGTGATCTTTTTACCATACAACTATCAATTTAAATATAGCAATGTTATCCTCACTCATTCAAATAGTTGCAAAAAGGCTTTAAGTACATGTGGTCCTTGTTCTTTAGCAACAATCTTGGAAACTGTTTTGCTCATTTAGCTTTATAAACCTAAACTGACAAACTTCCTTTTATGCCAGGAAAACTGAGTTCTAGTTGTTGCATACTTCTGTATCTGCAGTATGTATGTGTATCTTTTTATTTCAAAAACCTGGCCAAAAAAGAAAAGAAAAGAAAAGAAAAATTCCCAGTCCCCTGCTGCTGGTCTGTATGTGTAAGCAATAAAGTCTACTGCGGCCAAAACTGCTTTGGTTTCACAGTCTTTGAGGAAAGCATTTCTGTGTTCTAATTGTGGGAAGGTTCAGTGGGGTAAAGAGTGAGGGTACAAAAGCCTGAAAATGGACATTTTTTTCCTTACCATAAGCTGCTGTTGGATGTTCATAAGTTTAAAAATATGTCCAATGCAACTGTCTCCTGGAAGTGGGGCTTCATGATGTGATTCGGACTCAGAGGTTAATGTATAGACGTCCAACTCTCGATGATGCCTCACAGAACAGTCTCCGTACGGGATTTCATAGGATAAACTGCTCCAGGAGTCTGGTTCCCCAGCATTCTCCCTGGAAGCAAGCAGTCTCTGGTTAGGTGGCCTGTGTTCTCTCCCTCACCCGTGCCACCGCCCTTCCCGCGCAGCCTTCCCCCACTGCTTCGGAGGCTGTGCAGCAGAAATCCGGTGTGTATAGCTCCCAATGATCCAGGAGTCTAACAACTGCTCCCTCCACCTCCTAACAGGCACAGATGGATTAAATGAAAACTGCAGGATTCCTCCCTAAGAAGGTTCTTTTGATGAAGATAAAGAGAGGTCTGGGACCTTAAAATAGTTAACATTATGCTAACAACCAACTAATGAGGAAATGTACGGAGGATGGTCTTAGCCCGGTTTTCAATAGAAGTAAGGCTTATGTTAGGCGTTTCTCTTAAACTGCGTTGTACCACATGCTGACCGCAGTTGATTCTGCTGGGAAGGGGAGAAGGAGTCACTGTAACCCCATGCCCCCATGCGAGGGCACTCCAACTCCAACCAATAGCTCAAGTCAACTAGACAGGCAAAGACAACGGTGCCACATGGTACCATACTTGTCAATACAATTATGAAGAAGCACTCGGTTCGAAGAACTTCAAATTATTATTATTTTTTTTAATTTCAAAAGCGAGTGATCTTGCTCAACTCTTATCATCATAAACATACCTCATCTAAAAATAAAGCCGACAAAGGCACAGGGATGTAAAGAAACCTTTCTGGGACAGGCCTCAAAACATGAAATCTCGTTATGAACCAGTAGACTGGTAAAGTATCCCAGAGGTTCTGGAAGGAGGAAAGTGATGTTTGAGATTACATTTTAAAATGGAAGCAGCAAACAGACTCAAGTATGAAGAAATAACAGAAATGCCACACCCTGACCACCAGGAGAAGGAAACCCTCTCTGCAGTGTTTCTTTTACTAAATCGTACCTGTCAGTAACAACGCAGGTAGTAACTGGGGTCTGAAACTAACTATATGCGGTTTTCCAAGCCCAGAACTGAGGGATCGTGCGCTGGCTGAAGGTCATGATGAAGGGTGCGCCAAAAGAAAACTACCGGAACGTCCATTCTCAAGACCGACACCCCAGAAGTTGCTTCAAATGAACCTAGCATATGCTCCGCTCAATCTTTTATGTACTTACCAGGCTATTCTACTTGGAGTGAAGTGACCTCAAGTTAGAAGTACAGCTGACTCTTGAGCAACACAGGTTTGAACTGCACGGGTCCATTTACACACAGATTCTTTCTTCCCCTCATAAATACAGTACGGTTCTGTACATGTATTTTCTCTTATGACTTTCTTTTCTTCTTTTTTTAAAGATTTTATTTATTTATTTGACAGAGAGAGAGAGAGATGACAAGTAGGCAGAGAGGCAGGCAGAGAGAGAGGAGGAAGCAGGCTCCCTGCTGAGCAGAGAGCCCGATGCGGGGCTGGATCCCAGGATCCTGAGATCATGACCTGAGCCGAAGGCAGAGGATTCAACCTGCTGAGCCACCCAGGCGCCCCTTCTTATGACTTTCTTAACTAGTATATTTTCTCTGGTTTACTGGATTGTAAGAATACAGTATATAATACACATAACACAAAATTTGTATTAATTGGCTGTCTGTGTTATTGGTAAGGCTTTCTATCAACAGCAGGCTATTACGTTTTTGGGAGTCAAAAGTTACATTCGGATATTTGCTGGTGCAGGGGGTTGGCGCCCCTGACCTTCCCATTGTTCAAGGGTCAAATCTACTTATAAAAGTTCAACTGAATGACTCAACGAAGAAGCCAATCAGCTACACCAAATGAGGGGGGAATGCAACTTCTCTGTAAATTCAGCTTTGAAGCTTGGGGTGACATTGCCACTAACTCTGGGTGATTAACCGTCTGACAGACATAACTAGCAAACCTGATTGCTTGGATTGCCACATATAGCCATACTCGAATAAAAAAAAGCCTTTGAAAACACAACTTGATGTATATACCACCACTCCACTGTGAACCAAATATAATGAGAGGACTGTCTGCCAAAGCAGGGGCAATTAAAAAGTGACACAAATCCATTCCCAGCAAAATGGGAAATTTCTACCAACCTTGCCACTACTACTCCTCAAACTGTTTCCTTTCTATCTAAACCTTGAGGGATTCCCACCTGTAACCACAAACTATTTCCCTTCTACGGCTCCCATGCTCTCCTTCCAGAGGAATGCGCTTTTGTTGCCACAATTACCCTGACGGCTAACTCTCCCATCTCCCAATTCCTTGTCCCTGTGAATTTTGTTGCTTTCTAGTCTGTCTAGATACCAATGACTAGCCAATGCAATTATTCTCTTACTGATTTCATGAATATCTGATGCAACTGACACTGTTCCAAACCCATTTTGCCTGAAGGTTTGGGGAAACCCCACCATTCAGGTACTGGTGATACAAACCAAAATTCTCAGTCTATTGGGAATTTATATACTTAGCAAGGGAGACAAGAGCAGCCAGATTAAACATTAAACATCTGGCATTTTTGAGATAGCAAGTGCTATGGAGAAAAATAAAGCAGAGGTGAGATGACGGTTGCAATTTTATTTTTAATTTTATTTCATTTAAATTCAATTAATTAATATATACTGTATTATTAGTTTCAGTAGAGTTTAGTGTTTCATCAGTTGTATTTAACACCCAGTGCTCATTACATCACCTGCCCTTTCATTGTCCATCACCAAACCCAGTTACCTGTCCCCCCAACCCCCTCCTCTCCAGTAACTAACTGTGGGTTACTGGAACCCTCAGTTTGTTTCTCATACTTAAAGAGTCTCTTACGGTTCCTCTCCCTCTCTCTCTGACTTTATTTTTCCTGCCCTTGCCCTATGAGCCTCTGTTTTGTTTCTTAAATTCCACAAGAGTGAGATCATATAATTGTCTTTCTCTGATTGACTTAATTTCACTTAGCATAATACCCTCTAGTTCCATCCACGTCATTGGAAATGGTTAAGATTTCATTTTTTGATGGCTGAGTAGTATTCCATTGTATCCATTCATCTGTCGATGGACACATGGGCTTTTTCTATAGTTGGTTATTGTGGACACTGCCTGTATAAACCTTCGGGGGCATGTGCCCCTTCAGATCACTGCATTTGTATCTTATGGGTAAATACCCAGTAGTGCGACTGTTGGGTCGTAGGGTAGCTCTATTTTCAACTTTTTGAGGAACCTCCATACTGTTTTCCAGAGTGGCTGCACCAGCTTGCATTCCCACCAACAATGTAGAAGGGTTCCTCTTTCTCATCAACATCTGTCGTTTCCTGACTTGTTAATTTTAGCCATTCTGACTGGTGTGAGATAGTATCTCATTATGGTTTGATTTCTATTTCCCTGATGCCAAGTGATGTTTTTCATGTGTCTGTTGGCCATTTGTATGTCTTCTTTGGAGAAGACATTCATGTCTTCTGCTCATTTCTTGACTGGGTGATTTACATGTGAGTTTGATAAATTCTTTATAGATTTTAGATACTAGCCCTTTATCTGATAAGACATTTGCAAATCTCTCCTCCCATTCTGTAGGTTTTTTTTTTGTTTTTTTTTTTGGTTTTGTAGACAGTTTCCTTTGCTGTGCAAAAGCTTTTTATCTTGATGAAGTCCCAATAGTTCATCTTTGCTTTTGTTTCCCTGAGGGTTGCAATTTTAAATGTGGAAGGACTCAAAAAAGGTGTTTTTTTTTTTTTTAAGATTTATCTATTTATTTATTTGAGATAGAGAGAAAGAGCAACAGAGCCTGATATGGCGCTCGATCTCGTGATCATGACCCTGAGCCCAAATCAAGAGTCAGATGCTTAACTGAGCACCCAGGTGCTCCCTGGGGTGGCATTTTAAGCCATTATGTTTTGTGCTCGGTGTTTAGCACTGTGGAAGACTTGTCTTGCATCCACTAATAAAATGTGGCAAAGTTCTGCGCATAAGAATGTTTACTGAAACTTTAGGTCTAATGGTATTAATGGTACTAAATGGTATTAAAAAGTGGACACCACCAGGTCAGTAATTAGAGAGCTGTTTGGTAAAATGAAGAACAGATCTCCGGCCTATTACACAACCATTAAAGGCACAAATAAATATAAATAAAAATAGCATTACAGTGGTTGGGCCGTAGGTTTTCTTCACCCAGATTTTTTTTTTTTTTTAAAGATTTTTATTTATTTGAGAGCGAGAGACTGAGAATGAGAGGGGAGAAAGTCAGAGGGAGAAGCAGACTTCCCGCAGAGCCGGGAGTCCAATATGGGACTCGATCCCGGGACTCCGGGATCGTGACCTGAGCCAAAGGCAGTTGCTCAACCAACTGAGCCACCCAGGCGCCCCACCAAGATTTTAATTAACATTTTTAACAAACTTTTTAGAGTCCCCTACTGAGCTAGAACTCACTGCTCTGGGATACTTTCACTCACTTGTGTGCTAATGAAACTTCCTATAATTCCTCAAAGGCCCAGTCTTAACTCTGTCTACTTCATTCTCAGGTGACCTTTTTGCCCTTCTCAGTGAGAAGCTTGAGGCCACCTGACGTGAGCTAAAACAATCTTCATCCACCACTAATTTGCCTCTGCCCACTGCCTCTAGTGTCAGCGTGGGTTAGCTCTGTCCCCCGACCTCCTGCCATCCCCGACTGGGTAATCCTCCCCTGGATGGCTGCCATTTTCCACGCACTTCTGGACTAGCTCCACACAGCCCCGCCCCCTAAAACGGCAGCGGGAGACGGCGCATCGGTGGCAGCAGAGCGGATGACTCCTGCCCCGCGTGCCTGTGCGGAGGCTACTCCACCCTGGAGACCAGATCTCCCCCAGGAATCTGGCCCCTGGGAGGCACCTGACAACATGGAGACCCTTTCTGGTGGTCACAACCTGGGGGAGCAGGGCAGGGGGGGTTCCCACAACGCACAGGATAGCTCCCCGCCACAAGGAATCGGCAGGCCCCAACTGTCAGTAGTGCTGAGGTTGAGAAATGCGGCTGTCAACCCGCTGGCCCACCCTGTGTGGCCTCCCTTCCCTCCCGTCTCCTTCCTGGTCACCCAAAAGCTTTGAGGCTCCGCAATGTGGCTCCTCCTCCCTCCACTGCGACTAAAACCTTTGTCGTGTGTGCCCATTGACAAGAAACCCCAAATCCAGCAGCCACATCTTAGATGTGGAGGGATGTCAACTTTCTACACTTTCCTACTTTCATTCATCCTTCCCCACTGCGTCGGTTTGCCTCCCAAATCTCTCTCTCCAGCTGCCAAGTCTGAGCCCTGGCCCACATTTACAACTATTTCAACATCTCTACCAGGATGTGCAGTGGACATTCTAAATTTCAGCACTCAATTTTATGTTCCCCCGTTCTCCGAAGCAGCAGCAACTCTGAACTTATTTCCATGAACGAAACCAACTGTCGTCCCTAGTAACACCATCACCCTCCTTCAGAACATTCCATGGGTCTTGTGTTTGCAACATGTCTCCCATTCAGTGCCTTACTCCAATTCCTACAGGCACTGTGCTAGCTCAGGCCTTCACGGAATTATCTGGACTCTTGTAGACACTCTTGTTACAGGCCAGCTGCCCTAGAACCTCCACTGCTCCCCATATCTACCCAAAGAAATCATCTGAAAGCAAGAGTGATGCCTCCTCCTGCCCAAAAGTTCTGCTGTGCTTCTTGTTCTTCTTTTCACACCGGGAGTGAAGCGTGTGCACTCGTGTGCACCCCTATCACCCAGGCTTTCCCTTTTAACCTTAAGCATTCTATGAAGCATCCCAGCATCCCATCGGTCCTGTGTGGAGGTATACAAGAGAAGCCCACGGGACTTCCCGAGCAAGGCCACGCAGCAGGTAAGAACGCCGGGACGACACCCATCCCACGCGGCGCCCCCCCCCCCCCCCCGGCTTCCACGTTCAGGTACCTGCGTTTCTCCCGTCAAACATCTTTCCACGCCCTGTTCTTTGTTCAAGTCATCTCTATGCCCAGCGGGGGACTCAAACACACAATGTCGAGATCAAGAGTCGCGTGCTGGGCCGCCTGAGCCAGCCAGGCCCCCGTTATGCCTTATTCTTGGCCTCTCTTTTCTCACACCCTATTCTGTAGCCAACCCGTAAACGTCCGTTCCCCAAGCACACTCCATCAGCCAGCGATGCCAGTCTATCCAAAGTCCACCCAGCTTTCAGTCTGGTCTCCAGACTTCTTCCATTCTTCTCTCCAGTGACACAGTCTTTGCTCCCCTCCGACTACACAAGGCCTTATTCTAACACTGCCTTGTGGCTTTAAAACAAAACAAACCCTCTTTGGGCTATTTAATGGTTATTTATGTACCTGTCTTATCCCTCTCACCAGGACACAAGGCACCTCAAGAGAAGGACGGTGTTTACTGGGGCTCTGATTTACTGAAGGTTTAAGATACAAAATCAGCAAAGGGTGCAAAAATAAGTATATGGAGAATCTCTCTTTGTCATTATCTTCTTTGGCTTAGTAACCAATGAAAATGCGGCCTATCGTTTTGGGTCTATGTCACAGAAAAAACTATACTCCTCCAAAGAACAGAACCGTAGAGCAGACACACATGCGCATGGAAGGGGAATGGGGGAACTGGGGCTGCGGAGGCACTGGAAACGGACTTCCCAACACCGAGAGGGAGTGTTTAGCCCCCTACCTGCCCCCTCCCTAAAACCACGTGCACGCAGCCTGTCCCGTTCTCCTCAGAGCAGTCGTAGTAACTGGGCTGCCGCGTTCGGCGTCTCCATTATTCTGCACCCAGAACTGCTGCTCGTAGCTACTCCGTGGAACGTCCTAGGAGCACTCTCCCTTCCTTGCATGATTTAGTATTTTCACTGGAATTCAGTTACTTTCTTTTTTGTAATTACTCCTAACTAGAACCTTGTTTGTATGGTCTTGCTTCACAACGTGATATTCAAAGATCATTCCATGAAACAGCTACTGAACACCTATTAAGTGGTAGACACTGTGCCAGATGCCAAGAATAAATAGGACCGCTGTCCTCAAGGATAAATATAAGCACACAGTCTGAGGTCAAACACGAATTACTGTGGGACAGCCATAGCTTGGCATATTAGTGGTCAGGAAATAATCAATTTGGAGTTTTCCGCTTCCAAGTGCTGCATCTGATGCACTAAATACACCACGTTTGATCAAAATTACAATGGTATTACTCGTAAAAGTATCATTACTTTATGTACCACTAAGAAGGAAAAAAACTTTAGTGAATTATGACCCAGCACTGGAGCAGTGTTGTCAAAATGTATCCGGAGAAGGACAACGGAAAAGAGATTAACCCGGGGTGGAAACGCAGCCACCTGCCCCTCCGCGTCCCGCCTGCGGCAACGCCGACAGCCACAGGGGCTGGTGCAGCGGGCCTGCAGCCTCTGCTTCCGCGGCACGCTCCCGTTAATGCCAACTGTCGCCCGCTTTCCTGAACTCACGACAGAGGACAGCAGGTACGTGTGAAGAAAGCAGCCCCGAGGCTGTGGCCTGAGCTGCCAGGCACCTCCGGGCACCGCGGCTTGGTACACTTCCGCGGAAACATCCAACACGCAGTTTTCAAACTTTGAGGTAGGTGAACATCGCCAAATAAAATCATTTGCAAAAAAATGAATTACTTGCTGGCAGGGCCAGTAAAGGAAGGGAAGGCAGAGTCCTGCTCTCTCTCCACCCACCTTCCCCCCCAGGTGGGCCGCAAGGCTCCCACCTGGAACCCGGGGCAGAGCGAAACACTGTAATTCCATGAGTGCAGACTTTATGTGTAACTACAGTGGTCCCCCCTTTACAGCCATTTTCCTTGTTTAGTCTCCTCTGGACTTGGAGAAGAAGCACTCGGCTTTCTCTTCACGAGAAGCCCTTTCTGGGTCTACATTGAGTAATTAAGTTGTCCCTGGGTTTTGTATTTCTGCCACAGAGGGGAATAAGCCTGAGAATCTAAAATTTGCCTTAGAAATACTACACAAAGATTTTATTGCAACCAAATCAAGTCTGGCATGACAGAAAAGCACACCCACAAACTGACTTGAAATTCTGGTTGTTTCTACTGTGAATTAATAGGCACCACAGCCTCAGCTGAGGTGGTTTGTTTATGTATGTATGTATGAAATGAGCGAATGGGAGACCTACAGATGAGGAAATGTAAATGCCGGGAGTCACCATCTCTCCTCATTTCATTTCTCCTCCCAAGGAGGACACCACCCCCCTGAAGAGAGGGGTACTTTTAGTACTAATTGTGACAGTTATGCACCATGGGGACTGACTGCTTTGTCCCTACTCCATCAGAAAGTACTGAAGCCCCCAAGAATTCCTTAAATTGCCACATTCAGCCAGACCCCAGAGCAGACTACAAGACAGAAAAGGCCAGTTGATACCATGATTACCTCGAAACTTGTAATCATCCTGTGGTAACACAATCTGCATCATTTTCAGCCATTCTCAGGAGGCTCCACTTCACCCCAGTTTGCAGCAGGCCCTCAGGATGGTCTCCCACTGAGCTCTGAAAGCCTCGCTGCACAGCACTGTGATGTGATGTTCTCTTCGCTCTTGCATAACCCTGATGGAGACTGAGGACCAGGACCATCCTCCTCCTGACTGGCTGGGCGGCTAACTGGGCCGGTTAAGGCAGGTAACAAACTGGTATGATTTAAGAATCTAGGATGAAACGGGCAGGTGCCTTTAGGTACACTATCTGATCCTCGTAAGAATCCTTCAAAGAAGTGCTACTCTTAGTTCAGAGGAGAGGAAAGGGAGACTCAGAAATATCAACTCGTTTGCTCAAGCTCTACCTTTTCCATCAGCAGCCTGAGAAGCCTGGCTTCAAACGACAAACTTCACCACTTAGGAGAAGTGAGAGCCTGGGCTGGAGCCTCAGCTTCTCTGAGCATGCATTCTGATCTCTAAGAGGCCGTCCGGCCCTCTACAAAGTTGCGGTGCGATTAAAGGGGGCAGGAAACAAATGATCCAACACTGCTGGGCACACAGTAGGCGGTCGGTCAGGAAGCACCAGTACCTCCTTACTGAGCACTCAGCTAGCAGGCCCCGGAGTGAGGGACCTGGACCCAGGCTGACCTCCAGGCCCGGGCTCTCCCGCCATCTCCTGCAGCAGCACTCTGCGTGGCACCACTTCCGGGACGCCCCTCTCCCGAGGGCTGCCACAGCAGGAAGCACCTGGGTTCATCTGAAGTCTGCAAATTCGCAGAATGTCCATTCGCAGCCCAATGCTTCCCACCACACGGGCATTCTCTGGCGAAACGTTCCAAAGTCCCCCATTTGCCCACTTACCGCCCTTACTCCACAGCAGCCGCAGACTGGCCACAGCCATTCTCCGGTGCCCAGTGAGACCCGGACAACACGCGAGGCAAACTGCACGGCCCAGGTTCTCACTGCCTCGCTCCTTTCGAAATAAGCGTGCTTCTCTCAAATGAAGGACAGTGCCAGCTGTGACATTTAGTTCCTTCAATCTTTTAAAAGAAAGTGGCACCCTCAAATTGTTCACCCCATTTGTCACAAAAAGGACACCAACTGGCACCTACCTTTCCCTAAGGGGAAAAAAACATTCTACTCGCCCTAACAAATCCCCACAAATTTATCTCATTGCACCGAACACAGATTTTCCCGGAGGCTAAATCACGGGGTGCTATGATGACAAAGGCTGTTGCGGTGTGAGGGGAATCCCCTTTTATCACCGTCTGGTCTAGGCTTGCTTAGCTTCCACGAGCCTAAGTTTTTTCGCCTGTTCACAAAAAAGTGGCAATAATAAAGCTTTCTTACAGAGTTGCTGAGGGATTGGAGATACACTCACTGTTACATCTAGTTTCTGTTTCCATCCACAAGCAAGGGGTACACACCCCAGTCACTTCCTCTCACAGCTGCGTTCATTAGTGGTTTCACAACGTTCCCAATATTGAGCTATGTGTTTTCTCTGCATCGCCTCATTTATTCTTTCAACTGTGCTGTGCAGGCAGACACTGCCCCAATTTGCAGATGGGGAAACCGAAGGTGTGAGGTTTTGTAGTGACCTCCCTCGCAGCCAGTACGTCACGGAGCCAGAATTAGAGCTGACGCTCTAAACCACCACACAAAACCACCTCTGCTATTCTGCGCCAGAAAATGCAGACCAGTGAAGCCTATGAAGTATTTTTAACATACGCTCTTTGGGGGGTTAAGTTTTGGGGGTGCAAACTCTAGATTACTGTGCGTGACAGATACGAGGTTACAGTCTGTGGCCCACAGACTGGGGGAGAGGCTCAACTTGGGCTAACTCAACGGCTCCCTGACGTCTGGAATATCTTGCTCCTCTGACAGCCGGTCTGCCATTTTCTAGTCCTACCTCTACTGCACTGTGTTTAATATTTTAAAAAAACGATTTTTAGTATCTTACCATGATACTAATTATATTTGCATAAATATCTAACGTAACAACATTCACTCGATAAGTAAAAATTAAAGCCAAATTTATACTAGACTGACATCCAAACATTTACTGATGTGATCAACCTACTAGGTTGTTGATTTTTTTTTTTTTTACTCAATCAGATTTAAGCCACCAACCTAATTCAAATAACTCTCGGGAATTAATTTTCAGATGTAACGTTAAGTCTCATTTTCCCACCAAGGCCACGTTCTTAAACCTTAACTGCATTTTAGAATTACCTGGAGAGTTTTTTAAATCCTGATGTCCAGATCACGCCTCACACCAATTAAATAAAAACCTCTGGAGGTGGCCCTTGGGCATCAGTAGTTTTTAAAGCTCTCCAGGAGATTCTAATGTGTAATTAGAATCCTTAGAGGATTCTAATGTACAGCCAAAGCTGTAAAACACATTAAAGTAACCTACAGGTGCCAGTTCATTTTAAAAAGAAAAACACAGTCAAGGCTGACAAGTCTGCAATAAATACTGAAGTACTATATCCTTTGACCTGATTATACAAGTCCTCAGAATTTAGCTTATAGAAATAATTTAAGCAAAGCAAAAACGACTGCAGCATTCATTACTTAATTTATGATTTTTTAAATGTTAAAACTGACATTTAACATTGGGTAAATGGTTTAAATACTCAAAGTATTTTAGAGGGCGTCAAAAGTAATTATAAGACCACAGAAATAGATGAGAATAGGATGAAGTAAGAATCTCACAAAATAGAAACCCAGCCACACCGCTTAAAAAACAATGCAATGTGGGAGGTAATATCTGAAAACGAAAAAAATCTGTCTTATTGGTGGCAGCACTATGAATAACATTATTATATCTAACTTAATCATTAAAAAAAAAATCGATGCTAATTCTCCCTCGTTATCATTCTTGCTTCTGGCCTCAGTCAGCGGACAGACATGGTATCGTGCAGGTGCCACCAGGAGCTCTGCCGCACGGGAGCACAGAGAAAGAAACCGGAGTCCGGACGCTGACACAGTTACGTCTCATTCGTCCCCACACCAACACCAAGTGAATCCTCATCTAAGACATAAGCCAACTGACCTACCCCCCCTCACTCAGTAATGCCCTCTCCCTCCCCGGATGACTGAGGCCACTGAAGTGACGACACAGAGACTTCTATTTCAGTATTACTTGGATCTTTCTTTCTATAAAGCTAGGTTGATCTCTCACAGAACATACGGTTGTCTATTCCATGACGGTTACTGACTCCCTAACTACTTACTGTCCTCTGCCTACAAAGTGCACTTAACCAGAGGACAAACACAGGCATGTGAGAATCATCCTGAGAGAAGACCATTATCACTGTGACTAACATCAAATTCCAGGCTGGGGAAAAGAGAGAGAAATGCTTACAAAGTGATCTGAAACTGGGAAAGAACAACAGAACTATAGGGATAAAGTAATTTGAGACTGATGACAGAAAACAGATCCGGAAGAAAAGTCCAAAATCCAACCCCTAGAAGAGAGGTAACACCATCTTTAAAATGTTAAGTTTCTTTAGCTTTCTCACAAAGCAAATACACAGAACAAAAATCGAACAGCAACCCTAGATATTCACCATCTTAAATCGTCTAATCCTGATAGAGGGCAAGGAAGGCATGCCAATTTCTCCCAGTCTTATTTCTGAAAAGCATTTAAAACTCAACATAGAAGATTAAGACCTAAATATGATTCTGTAACTCCAGGGTAATGGTGACCATTAAAAGCAGCTGATTAACAAGCTTCCAATGGGGAAGCTGCCACAATCCTATAGATTAGTGATGTGTTCTACTTACAAAAATTGGTAACTTTAATCACAACAAAGTCATCACTCTGTAAACTAGTTTTTTCCAGTTCAGGGAGGAAAAAAAAAAAGCGTTCTTGCTCATTAGTCTAGGCAGGACTCTTCAGACATGAAGTTCAGTTGACTTTATATAAGGTTACTGTCATTTAAGAAAAGAACCAATACTTACTAAGTCCAATAAGCTTCTAATGAGCTCCTGGGTTTTTGTATAATCCACTGCCCTGAGGCAGCATTTTTCCTAAGTCATCATTGAAATGAATTCATCTTATTTTGAAGCAGTTAAACCAATAACATATGTCAAAATAAAGAGACAATGAACGTCTCTTTCACAGATTGGATGGGACTTTTTTCAGGTGTCCCCTCTCTAGCGTGCTCCTCGAGCAGCGCCCCCAACACCGCTCCGCTGTCCCTGCGCACAGCGCTGTACCGTCAGGGGTCAGCTGGGTCCCAGGACAGCTGCTCAAACCACCGATGAAGGACCAGAGTTTAAAAAAAGAAAAAAAAAAAAATTCCAATTCATTACAGAAGCGAAAATTCTAAAAATGAATTACTAGAAAAGTAAGATACACAAGATACAAAACCAAAGCCCAAAGTTCTTGTTAGATTCAAGCGATGCAGAATGACTGTCAACTCACCATAAAAGTTTCCCAACACATTCTCTGCACCGCACACCACCCTCAACACAGGTCAGGGACAAAGAACGGGCCGCTCAGCGCTCGGCCGGGCCTGCTTCCTTGTGAGCAGCAGTGGGTTACAACAGAGATGCCTGCAGACTGCCAGGATTTACCTTCCCAACATCGACAGACCCCGGCGAGACACACGAGCAGGAGGAAGAAAAGCCCCGGCACAGACGGGGCCACGGAACGTGGAGCCAGCTGCGCACAGACGCTCCGGACCACGTGTCCTCTTCTCCTGAGGCACACCTCACAGGCCCGGCAAAGCGGAACACTTCCTCAGTACCAGTCAGGAGTGTTTTAAAAGTTCAATCCCAGCTGGTGTTTATTATTATTTTTATTGTAAAATCAAAAGCATCCAAAAATCCACTTTGACAGCCATGTCACAAAGCACTTCTATAATTAATTCACTGACACGACTTCCCTGAACTGAATGTGGAATACTAGGAACTACTCATAATACGTAATAAAAATAATAATATACTGTAAAGAAGAATTCAGTTTTTCAGAGCACTTTCACCATAAATACCATTTTTACTCTTCCAAGTGACAAGGGCCGATGAACTGCATATAAATGAAGAACAAAAGCATAGATAAATGAACCAAGGTTTCACACAGCTAACGGCTGAACGAGGGCTTAAAGATCAAATTTTTTTGAGATTTTATTTATTTGAGAAAGCAAGCATGCATGTGAGCACAGAGGGAGAGGGAGAAGCAGACTCCCCACGTAGCAGGGAGTCCAATGAGGGGCTCGATCCCGGGACTCCGAAATCACGACCTGAGACAAAGGCAGACACTTAATCGACTAAGTCACCCAAGCACCCCTGAAAGAAAAATTTTTAAAATCTATTCCAAGCAATTTAGTATTAAACTTACATGGATTGGGGTGCCTGGGTGGCTCAGTGGGTTAAAAAGCCTCTGCCTTCAGCTCAGGTCACGATCTCAGGGTGCTGGGATCGAGCCCCACATCGGGCTCTCTACCCAAGGGGGAGCCTGCTTCCCTCTCTCTCTCTCTCTCTGCCTACTTGTGCTCTCTCTAATAAATAAATAAAACCTTTAAAAAATAAAAATAAAAAATAAACTTACATGGATTAATGAGCTATAAGAAAAGCTAAGAGCAAAATCTCTTAGATCACATTTAAAAAGGTGTTAAGAGGTATTCTACCTCTAATACTCTTATCTTAACCAATGAAATCATTTTCATATTAGCATACATTTTCTAAAAGCATATGCATATAAATAAACAAAATCTTAAAAAAACAAAAGCATATGCATGGACAAAAAGATACTACTTCTCAGTACATGAAAATGCATTAGGCTCTATATGAATACTTGTTTGCAAGCATCCATATAAGTATTTTTTCCATTATTGATAAAATGTTTCCAAAAGCCCATCAAAAAGATAATACTACAGATGGGATGACATTTTATTAAACACGAATCCCACCTGGAAACTGGTCTTTTCTACATTGTACCTAAGTTCTTATTTCAAGATATTTCAAAATACCACATTTCCAGAAAATGAACGACCTAGGTTATACATTTATTCATTCAAACCTTCAACATACATTCGTGCAGTATCTATGTTCCTGAATGCTAGGAACAGATGAATGAATAAATAAGAACCAAAATTCCTACTATCACAGAGCTTCTATTAGAAAAGGGTATAGTTACCGTTAGAGAAATGTCTTAAAAAAAAAATAAAAGCTGGTGCTTATGGCAGAAACTTCCTGTGAGGGGCGCCTGGGTGGCTCAGGGGGTTAAAGCCTCTGCAATAATTTGTTCAAGTATATGGCCAGTAAGTGAAAAGGCCAGAATTTACCCAGACCTAATTTTTTTTAATAAATTTATTTATTTGTTTGAGAGACAGAGAACGTGAGAGAGAGCATGAGAGGAGAGAAGGTTAGAGGAAGAAGCAGACTCCCAGTGGAGCTGGGAGCCCGATGTGGGACTCAATCCCGGAACTCAAGGATCATGACCTGAGCCGAAGGCAGTTGCTCAACCGACTGAGCCACCCAGGCACCCCCCAGACCTAATTCTGAAACTTCTGTATGTCCTTCTACTGTCCAGTGTGAAACTGACCCTCTAACACTGTCAAACGATGACCACGTTCCAATTATACACACTGTAAGTCTGATACTATATTTATCAGAAGCTGAAATCAGGTATATTAGATTTTCTGTTAACAAGTTTTTTTAGAACCCACAGCAAAAACGCCAAACATTAAGAACCCATTCCTCAGAGATGGGGTTCTAGCACCCAAACACAGTATCCACGGCTGGCCCCCAAATCAAGGTTTATGTATGTGGGACACCAAAATCCAACCACCACAGAGCGCAGATCAATTCATTTCAGCATTCCCACCGCTGTGCACCCATCAACAACCAGTCCGCTCTGCCTCCTCACCTTACCTGGCGTGATGCAACCCAAGCAAAAGGTTAGGGCTGATGCTAACAGACATGTAAAAAAACCGTTTTCCCAATACTAACAACCTGAGTCATTCGCGGGGGGCGGGGGGGGGGGCGCAGTTCAAAGATGCGTCTTCTTGAGATCAGCAAAAGCCAGGCCAGATGCCAGAGAAGCAACACTGAAGGCCCATGACACATCAGTCCAGAAGCGGCTACTCACCGGCGGTGGCGGCTCAAACACCACGAGTATCGCAAGCCCATCCTACCTGGGGCCCGGCTCCATACTGCAGCTTTAAGAGTAGGGAAAAGCAGCCCTCCCAAAGAGTGTTTTGCTGAGTCTCCCTCGGACAGGAACTGCAGCACCTAGTTCCTTGTTTGAGAGCTGCTGCAATCTCGTCCGTGAAGCCACCTCGCAGTCAACAGTGCTGAGCCTTAGGGAGTCCTACAAAAT
The DNA here is from genome assembly GCA_028533885.1 of Nasua narica. Classification (NCBI taxonomy): domain Eukaryota; kingdom Metazoa; phylum Chordata; class Mammalia; order Carnivora; family Procyonidae; genus Nasua; species Nasua narica. The sequence goes on from CM052797.1 coordinate 7,903,596, forward strand.
CACCTACAACTGCACAAAAATGGAGTGGGAGAGGCAAAATGCCAGAAAAGGTGGGGGAGCAAGGGGGGTGACCGACGCCCCTCACGATGGATAGGAGGCTACTATCTTAGGTGCTTGCAAGGAACTCACTGCTAGACTAGTTCGCATCCATGCACACAACACTTGGTTCTTCTCTCCTTCCCCCTTTTTTTTTTGGACCTAGTACTGTCACTCTGCTCTCAGCTAGTACAGAGAGGATGCAGAGGAAAGAGGGCATATAACTTGAGCAACAACCGTGTGTCAGCAATTTGCTATAAGTTCTGTGATGTTAAATAACTAAAAATGAAACTTTTCTAAGGTAATGGTCAGAACATGCTGGAAAGTTACAGACTTGCTTCAATTCTTTACTCTGACAGCACCACCTGTATGATCTTGGGTCAGTTACTGAAAGTTCTCTGTGGCTCAGCCCCCTCATTTGCCAAGCGGGAATACTGGGTTCGTATGTAGAGGGTCAGCATAGCGTGTAGCCCTCCCAAAGTGCCCAATGAACTGTGAGTCTGTGGGATACTACAGGGCCGGCGTAATACTAAGGAACAAAAAAGAAGGCAGTTGTTGAGTTAGATATTTTTAAAAAGGGCACAGAACCCTTGCTTGTGGGTTACCTGTCAGACAACTAAAACCACACCGCATCACCCTACCATTATTTACTCCCCAAAATCCAAGAGGAAAATGGGGCTCTTCTTCCCAGCTGTGTCAAGGGAGGAGTGCCGTTGTGCGTGAGGCTGACCAGGAAAAAACATGTCAGAAACTGGATGGTGGTGCAGAAAGGCCCTCTCTACACAGAGCTCAGTGGTCATCTTATTGGCAATGAGTCTTCCTCTCCAGCTGTCCCTCCAGGCGGAGGGACACGCCCAGTTTCTAAGAACTTCACAAGCACGTTCCCATTTTATCCTAAGAGACCTAGGATGTACATGCTAGCATTTCCCATTGTACAGACGAGAAAAGTGAGGCTCCTAGGCGATACTCAATCGGGACACACCCATGTTCGACCCTCCCACGGTGAAGGTGAACAGCCAGACGCTTTGGCCCAACAATGATTCTGGCCAAAAGGTTTATTCGGCATGCTTAGTTTTTCCAAGTATCATTTTTATTTCTGTTAATCATACACGTATGTAACATTTCCAAGTCATTCTTTCTGTAGGTATGCCCTTAAGGAAACTCCAAAACTGACCAAATAAAAACATATAATGGTTATGAAAGGTTTACGTGTTCTAGAGCATGGAGGACTCGTCCATCAAGTCCCGTCCTCTAGGCTCGTATTTTCTTCCACCTGGGTCCATGGTGAAGTGAGAAATGTTGTCAAGATCACGTGCTGTTGCCACAGAGAATTTGCTAGCAGAGGTCAAGCTGTGTGACTTTACAGCCCTCTGAAGAAAAACCACTGAGGCCTGAAGTCATAGGGTACCAAGGGCAAACACGGGCTAGGGCCATTTGCATGCGTATAGCAACAAGTGCATGCAAGGGAACACAAGACATACGGGGTGGCTTTGTTATTCCAACCAACTTGCAATACCAATCCTTCTTCTTATAAAGTCCAAGGCAGTTTAAAAGTTCAGAGGTTTTACGGTTATAAACTGGTTCAAATTACTGGTCCATGACTTAGCAGCTGTGGTGATTACCTTCTGAAATGAGGAGAGTATGTCCAGCCCCGAAGGGTTGGAGAGAGAATAAAATATACGAGAATTTATGCAAAGTGCCTAGCACAAACACAATAAATGACAGCTAGTGCTATTGTTATATAAATACATACATTATTCTCAGAAAGTGCATTCTGCAATTTGCCAGCATGTTGCCACACAGGTCAACACCCCTGAGATTACTAGTTGAATGGCTTTCTAAAAAAAACTAGGAAATGTCAAAATTCTTAAAATGATTCCATTCAGAATTTACCAAAAAAGAAAATAGTCTTTAGAAAACCACATCGATGAATCATCGTAATTAAATGACCTCGTTTAGAAGACTGACAATGTTATCAAACATGCTTCCTCACAAAGTTCTATCAAGAAAGTTTAAAAACATCCTAAGGACAGGCTTGTGAAGAACAGCAATTTACTCTCTCGAGGGCCTTGGGCAGGCTATCCAGCTTCTAGAAATTTCCCCACTTCTAGAGGAATACTGACTATAGTAACTACACCTTAGAACATCTGCTGGAAGGTTCTAAATGAGAACACCCTGAAGCACCAAAGCAGCAGGCATCCAAAAAATGTGTGTGCCTGCCCCCCGCTTCCAGTTTCCACTCCGTTCTACCACCTTCTCTGGACCAGAGCAGAGACCCAGATCACACAGTGAGAAGGGCGGATGGACGGATGGACGAACATAAAGATGGACAGACAGATGGGACTTGAGCCAGAGAAATGTAAAGGTTAAAAAAAAAAAACAAACCTGGCTACTTTTTTGAAAGTAAGTTTGTACATTTGCTTCACTCCTTCTCCTTGTTTTGTGCCAGATGGGCTACTGAGGACCCTGGCCAAGGGCGTAAAGAAGACCCTGAAGAGGCGATCGCTATGCTCAAGGAAGCTCTTGCTCACCAGCACTCCACTCCGTTGTGCAGTAAGTACATCGGAGTCACTCTACCCTCTGACCCCGAACCCAGGTTTTAAGCGTAAATGTGTCCAAAGAAGGACTTGAGAATAGAATTTCTGTGAGAGGCGCCGATCCTGCCGTCCAGTAGTAAGCCACCACCGAGTGCCCCGCGTCTGCCAGGCGGGGTCTGCGCTCTGCACGTGCACACTCGTGTCCTGTGTACCTGGACAGGTCCTTGGACTTTGAGCCTGAGCCTGGTTCTGATACTCTGTAGCCTTGGGACTTCCGGCAACTCATTTACCTCAGTTTCCTCAGTTACAAAATAGGGACGACACCACCTGACCTATCTACTCATGAGGCTGTCGTGAGAACCAGTGTAAAAGACAGCTCGAGTGTAACCAACACTACTCGTAAAACCATCCTCCGGGTAACAGGAATGGCAAGTAGAGGCAAGGACCAAAGAGAAAGCTGTCAACCCTTTCCAAATTAAGTGTTCAGCATCCTGTATCCTGGTGGCCTCTTCGTGAGTCTCTTTCCTCCTGTCAAGTGTTTGTGCAGGGAAGATTATGGGGAACAGAATTCCACGAGTGTGAGTGTGACAGGAGCTCTATCCCTTTCTGTAAAGTCGCAGGCTAGCTGCCTTAGCTCTCTGAGCCTTCACACTTCACCCCTACAACACAAATAAGCACAAAAGTAAGGCCGATTTCAGAGAGGCAGCCCTAAGACTGAAGCGCAATGTTAGTGGGATGAGTGACCACGATGTCTAGCGCGCCGCAGGCGCTCGTTAAAACAGAGACCGACTGAACTACAGATACAGAAAACGACACGAGGATGAACGCTCTGAACCGTGCTCTCTGGCCAGATGAGGTATTTCAACACTTCCACGGCAACACTCCAGAGCCACACTCTCTACAGGAACTCTTCCTGCAAGGCTGGCAGCGACGGCAACGACCCCCCGTCCATCTGGAGCTCCCTGCTCCGTCACCTGGAGAAATCACACCCCGGCATCGAGAGAGAACCAAGCCAACTGTTTCAGAAGTGAACTCTATTCCACTAGGGAGTGATTTCAAACTCGTATCAAAATCAAGGACAACTGCACACTGCCCGGAAATCCTTTTAATAAAATTTTGGCAAAATTCCTTTAACGTATGAAAAGCTGTTACGGCTCTAGGAGCAATGGGAAATCAAGGAAAGGGCAATAACGGGCACCATCTCCATCAGTCGCTGTGCTGGCACTCTACGTACATTCCTTCATTTATTCCCCGAAGCAACTCGCCCTGGAGATGGCCCTCTTGTTTCTCCCATGTTACAGACAGGGCTGGGGCTTCAGGAGCGTAAGGGGATCACCCAAGAGCACAGCTTCACAGAGGCAGATCCTGCGTTCAAGACTCGCCCGCCTCAACACAAATTCTGCCCATCTCTCTACCAACTTCAATTCAGAGAGCTACAATAAACACAAGAGATACTCTAGGCAGACCAACCAACTGGAATTTCCGTTTCATTGATCAGCGAACTACCACCTTACCGATTACGCGACTGTATGAGAAACTTTTACACAGAGCACCTGAGAGTCTAACAAAGTATCTGCACAAATCTCACTCGGTTCTAGCCACCTGGTGGCAGAGGCCACCTAGGCACCATCCGAGGGATGAGATGGGCAGGTGACCCACTTTCCTCCCAGTCACACAGGCTACTAAGTGGGGAAGCTTCGGTTTTAACTAAGCTCTTCGTCCCTAAGCAGGTCCACTGGACCACACTGTCCGCTCTTCAGGCTGCGCTATCTACTGCCCCCGCCCCGCACCTGCTCCAAGCGGTAACCATCATCTGTGTGACAAAGAACTCCCAGTTGTTCACAGCGCACCGTGACAGGTGCGCTGGTCATAATCCCAGGAGGCAGGCGTTATTGTCCTTGTTTCTTTTTAAGCAGAGAGAGAGGCTGAGGCTGAGGGAGTGGGTGATGGGTCCACGGTAACGCGGCTACAGATGGCAGAGCCAACCCACAAACTCGGGTTTGACGCCTGAGTCTGCACGCTACCGCACGCTGCGGCGACCTGGAACTGCCTCCTGGTCTCAGCTCTCTCCCTCCTCAGGAGTGGAGGGGCAATCCCAGTCCCAGACTGCTTGTGTGCTGAGTGTGAGACGTCTCACGGCACCCGGCTCTCACAAGCTCCTTCTGGACGACTCCAATGCGATACCCACCTGATGCCGCCTCTCAGCTTTAGCTCGACCAAGAGCCTCAAGACGTGGGTTCCCTCCCTCCTCTACCCATCACTAATTAGGGGACCTCGGGCAGGGGGATGTTCAACTAACTTCTCTTCAAAACGGGGGAGACAACTGTGCATCTCCCTAAAAGCGAGGGTAGGCCTCAGTGTGCTGGGTAAGATTTCTTCTCGGGCAAGACTGGTTAACATTTTGCCCAAGGTGAATTTTCAGATCACAAATACATTCGTATTCATAATGCAAGATCAAAATATGAGCAGAGTCAACAAAATCTCTCCCTTCCCGGTCACTGAACTCAGTGGAAGTCGATAATAACAGATTACAGAAAAGGAAAGCTGTCAAAAACATCCTGAAGAATTACTGCTCTCTGCTAGGATTTACTGTCAATTTAAGAGTTCTCTGAAGACGTGGGTCTTCTTTAGATAGCCTTTCTACGTCCAAGCACGCGGAAGTGACTTCGTTTACCAAAGTATATTATCATCAAAACAAGCCTCAGGCACGTAAACACGAACAGAACTTGGACCCCACTCAGCATCATGTCTTCCTCCCCTGCCTCCAAAAATAAAAAAAAAAAATTAAAAAACAACAAAAAACCAGGGTAAGCAGCAAGGAATGAGCGTAATCCTTTGGGATTTACTTTGGGAGACGTATAAAAGGATTGAAATAAACTTGAATTTTCAGTGGAGACTGGCATGCGAATAGTTATTTTCTAAGGGTAAAAAGTATGCAACCCTACCTCAATTTCATATTAACTGAAAAGAAAGAATAAAATGAAACGGGCCTGCATGGAAGAAGTTTAATTTAAATAAGGGAAGAGGTAAGAACACTCGAGTCTAAGGATTTTAGTGAACGATTAGATGGTGTCAAACGGTGGGAACAATTCATAGCTGCCCCCCCGCCCCGTGAGTTTCAAAGACAAACTCAGAAGCACAGAAACACGTGTGCATAAACTTCTGCCTGTAACTTCAAATGCCGCAGACCCCAATGCGGGCTATTCTTGTGCCCCTTGTTCAGAATCCTGGCAGTGGAAGGAGCTCTGAACAGCTTCTTAGGCGATCCGGCTTCTGGTTCTGGCCAGAAGATCCTGTCACCTTGTCACCTTGATCCTGTCACTGCCTCTCTGGATCTCACTTTCCTCCTTATCTGTTAATGATGATCCTTCCTGACTCGACCGCTGAAATTCTAGCAGTCTATTAACATCACGGTAAAATCGAGTGATTTAGTAAAAGCACCTCCTCACCATTTTTTTTTTTATTTGCTAATTTTAATGTCGTACTACAGTCCTCTGTTTGAAGATTTCTCAAGCTGGCTTTCCCTTCAAAAGGAGGTAAGTGGCTTTCGCATATGGAACAGAGCTCATGCTATAAAGCAAGCCAAAAAATCCTCTCCAAGAACAAACACTCTGGTTTCCTTAAAGCTGCGCTGCAATAAGTCTTGTGACATCCTCACCAAGCATATAATAAAGCTGTTGTAATCACTCTATTTCCCCATTTGGACGGCAATCCTTAACCAACTCTGCTTCCCAGCAAGAACTCTGAGCTACAAGATTACACTTAGAGGAACTGCTCTCGAAGGGCAGCTCGGTTATATACAGAGTTAACTGTTTCAACTTCTGGCACAGGGCTTCTCCTCCGAAAGCCCTGAGGCGAACGGCAGAAGGAATCTAATCGCTGGCCAGATGGGAAGTACGGAGGAATGGAACCGATCACTCCCTGGAATACTGTCGCGGGAGGGCTCAAGTATCCAGAGCTCATTTGAGATGAAGAGCGCCCCTCCTACTGTCACGGTATCCGAAGCACCCATTAGAAAGCATCTGAAAAGAACCTTCTGTCTGACTAGACTAGAAAAGTTAGCAACTGGGCAGGTGAAGTAAACAACAGACAAACAAAAAAACCAACCTGTTTAAGTAACAGCAGGTAGCATTCCATTCTGAAACCTCCTCTTGCCCCATCCAGACTTCCCACCCACTCCCCACACATAGCTACAAAAGATAAAAAATACAAAGCAACTAAATTAAGTCTAATGGGAGCAAAAGATTGGAGAATTTGGGAATATCCACTTAACTTACTAGTGAAGAACATGAATCCCATAGGGTTTATTCTTGTTCACATTATGTGGCCAAAAGATGTGGTGACCATAAAATAATAAAAACTATGTATCAAAAACAAGAGAAACTACAACTCAAGTTTCTGCCCTGTGTAAGTATTCCAGTGAAAGAGGTCGGGTGTTGTAATGCACTTCTTTCTCTGTTTTATACAAGAAAAAAGGACTCCTCAAATGTTTTGACTAACAACCTTCCTTCAAAAGACTCTCTGAAGAGTCAGAATGCTTCACAACTGAGCGAGCGCAGACACACAGGGTTTCCCACTGCCCGTTTCCAGGACAACTCAGTTGTTTTCTCCTGCTACTCATATGAAGAGACCCTGGCTCTCGATTTTATTCACAGAAATTACATTCAGACCAAAACCCAGTGGTTCAGCATATTTTTTGCATGCCATTATTACATTAAAATATTTGTTTCTAATTAAGTCTTGAAGACGTAATAGAAAAAAACGTATGGCAGAGAAAAATGTTTCCTTGTCCAAACCAGAATAAACTACATACGTGGTAATGGAATGCTACCCCACAGACCAGACCTATTCTGAGTTTTCAGTAAAATACTAAGAGGCAAGAAGCAGTGAGGCAGGGAGAGAAGCTGGTAACGTGACTTACGTTTGCGTCTCAGACAATGAAGTGGTTAGCAGGAGCAAGCTTACGAGCCTCCAGCAGAAGGCAAGGCACAGAGCTGAGGTTTTAATTCCTGGCAAACTCACTCAGCGATGCCAAGTGGGCGGTGCTGCTACGAAGCAGGGGCGGGGCCGGGCACGAGGGGAAGGACACAGGGAGCAGGAGCGCTTACTCAGTCAGAAGCTGGTGCAGCTTGTGATAACCCCGCTCTAAGGCCAAGCTCGCGGGTGTCGCTCCTTCCTGGTTGTGGATGCTGAGAGCCCCCCGGCCACCTGGCTTCTGCAACAGGAACCACGTCAACCTCAGCAGCCCCAGCCGCACGGCAAAATGCATCAGCGTCTCCCGGGGACCACCATCTGTACGTGGGAGAGAAAATCAGGACGGAGAACATGAAAACAACAAGCAAACAGAAAAACAAGTTACGTGAGCCCCGCCGCCTCCAAGTACCCAAGATCCTCAAGTTCAACTACAACATAAACAGTCTTGACTGTGGCGGGCTACAACCAGCTCTCGCGTGAAGACGGAACAAAGCTGGAACACGGTTCGAGAAGAAAAGTCTCCGAAGAGGACCATGCCATTCCTATATTCTGATTTAACACATTTGTGCAATCCATTTATATGGGCAGATTTATAAGAGTGAATTCACACATGTGTTCTTTTCCTTAAACAAGAAGGGGAGGAAATGCGGCCTCACGATGTGGGGACCCATGGGGAAGAGCTGTTGGGGCCTAGATGGGTGTATCATAAAAGGTATGATTAAAGAAAAAATAGCACCCAGACAGGAGTTGGCTCGGTAAACAATGAGAACAGGTTCTGCTTGTTAAGTACACACAAGTCCTTCTATTCCCCCACATTAAGGGCAAATCAAATTGCCAGCACTGCCAGCTTTTTTTGTTTCGTTTAATGAAAGAAAGAAATGCATCTCCAGGCATAATAAGACTAATTTTAAGATAATATCCTAGAGGGGCGCCTGGGTGGCTCAGTGGGTTAAAGGCTCTGCCTTCGGCTCAGGTCATGATCTCAGGGTCCTGGGATCGAGCCCCACGTCCGGCTCTCATCTCAGCGGGATATGTCCTCTCCCTCTGTCTCTCTGCCTACTTGTCATCTCTCTCCCTCTGTCAAATAAATACAATCTTTATAAATAAATAAATAATATACTAGTAAGTTCCCTAAAAAAACATGCATGTGGGCTTCTTTCACTTAAGGGGAAGGCCCCTTTTCGGTGTAGGGAGTCACACTGAAAGTGGTGGAATGAGGAAGGGCTCGGGCGTCAGACAAATCCGGGTTCGGAAGTTGGCCATTCACCATCTGAGACTGGGCCTGATGCATTCTTAGCTCTCTGAGCTTCATCTCTGCATCCCTCGGTGGGACACCTTCACCTCACACCCAGGGCGGGGGTAAAGACCGGCTGCACAAGATGCGCACTCAAGCCAGGTTCCCTCCCTTTCCCGGCTCTCTCCTCGGGGACTTCAAATTCTGTTCCAGGTTCACCAACAACCTCTCTCTTCCACAGGCCTTCTCCTGTGCCCAAGCTGGGCTAACAGCCACGGCAGGGCTGCGGCACCGGCCCCACAGGCTGGGCGGGACTCACCTCGCACACCGCAATGGGAATGGTGCCCAGGAGATGTGCCTGCCTCCTCTCCTTTTCCGTGGCTACCATCGGTCTCAACTCCTTCCCTGGGCATTCCTAGACTTCTTGGACCCCACTGTTTTCTCCTTACACTCAAGTCCTCCGTGCTGCTCATGTGACTAGCAGTGAAGAATGAATCCATCTTTGAACCTGTGATTTTACACTGAACTGTTTTCCAGTGTCACGTGTCTTTCAGTCTAGTCTCCCTATCGCCAAGGTAAATCTTCTTAGATGCAAAAGCTATCTTTCGTATTTTACATTTTTCCTACAGAACTACGCACACTGACTAATTCAAGAATTTATAGGGTGTTCAGCTGAGGCACAGAGCTGGAAAGAGATCAACACTCCAGGAGAAGCCACTGCATGTGCAGGTACAAACTGTAATAATCAAGACCTCAGAGCAGGTGGCAGGGCCAGACAGAAGGGCAGAAAGAACCTTCACAGAAGATCAAGTATCACCACCTGACTTGGGCCTTACAGTAGTTCAGAAGCACGCTGACGTCCTTACCAAAACCAAAGACCTAATAAGGCACCGACCAGGAACTATGTGACTTTTCAGAGACTGGTCAATTCCTGCCTCACTAGGCGACACCTCCCCAAAATAGTTTTCTCTACAGCCTCACCCCTTCTGATCCCTGATTTGCTGAGTCAGCTCCGTATTTACAAGTTCCAACAACAAAGCCGTGCACCTGCTCAGAGCTGGCACTGTGGTTCCAGCACCTGTGTCCTTCCCAGATCTGACTCTAAGGTCCTGAGCAGAACGTGTCACATGTACTTGTAGATTGACCCCTTTCTGCAATTAACAGGCGACCAGAAGTGTAACGCGTGGTCAGGACCCACGAGATGTCATGCTCTGGGCTATGTATTTTGTATTAATGCTTTTCCCACTCACAATAACCCTGTGAGGTCTCATTATCCTCAGGTTGAGGCAAAGACAGGTTAATAACTTACCCACAACAAGAATCATCAATTTGAAAATTCTTCTGTCAAGTCTAGAGACCATACCCTCTCCATTAACTCCATCCGCTTTCTGTAAAAATCAAGCAATCAGGGACACTTGGGTGGCTCACTGGGTTAAAGCCTCTGCCTTC
>CM052797.1:7913925-7961014 GCA_028533885.1 Nasua narica
CCTACTTGTGATCTCTCTCTGTCAAATAAATGGATAAAATCTTAAAAAAAAAAAAAAAAAAAGCAATCAGGCAAATGAGTCATGTGGTTTACAAAGCACCTTTTCATGTTTTCCCCCAATAAATAAAAATGTTTACCCAACTTATCCTTCATTACTGTTTCTATTCCTTGTCTCAGTTTAAACTCTAGCACGCCTACAATATAAGGACCAATTTCTGTTCTCTGGTCTCTATATTCTGTATTTTTTCCTCTCATGATCCTTTGTCTTTTCCCTCTGTATTCTGTGAGTTACTCAACTTTGTTCTTCAGATCACTAACTGCATTTCCTGTGATGTCAACTGAGTCCTTTGTCCCTAGTTGGAATTTAATTATGCTATGGGATTCTGAATGTCCCTGCATCATTTCAAGCAACTCCTTTTCCATCTTTGCCCTCACTGTGATGGCTTTTTGCAGATGTAATTAAAGCCCCTAATCAGTTGATTTAATAAGGAAGATTATCCCGGATAATCTGCGTAGGTCTAACTGAATCAGCTGCAAGGCTTTAAAAGCGGGGCTGAGGTTTCCCCTGGAGGATGGCCTGAGCTTGTGCTCCTGGGACTCCAGCCCGCTCCAGATCTGCCCTTCCTGACTCACCCAGGATGACAGTTTGGGCTCATTTCAGTGGGTCTGAGCTTGCCCATGATCTCCTCTACGGCTGCCCTATGAATCCTGGACGTGCTTAACCAGCCCCCACAATCACGTAAACCATGCCCTGCAGTAACTCTTAATGCATATTTCCCCTGCTGGTTCTGATTCTCTCGTTGAACCCTGACTGAGGGGCTTCCGGCATATCAAGTAGATACTCCCTAAACTTACTTTTCTCCTGGTTGCTTCCTTTTCTAATTTCATAATAGGTCTGACTTCTTTGAGCTTCTAAAGGACAAATGGGAACTTTCTTCTAAATTTTTCTTTGGTTTCTTAAAGAAAATTATAGTCAGGGAATCTTCCATTTGAATACTCATGATACTTTTCTGTTTCCTTTAGGCTGTAATTTATTTCACAGGCCATATGTTGGTTGGCGGGCTTTTCCATTTAACCATGCTCAACTGGAGAATCTCTATGGACGCCTGGCTTCCACCCACAGAGAAGGTAGCAGAAAATGTCTTAAGTCCCACTTGCTATCCACTTGTATGGGGGAAGCCCCTTCCCACACCCATTCCCTCGGACCTGCAGAGAAAGCTGACGTGCCTAGCCAATAGTCACGATGAGTACGCTAGGTGGCGGCGTACTTTTTCAAAGTCAGATTTTCTGAGGAAGCAAAATGTTCTAAATTCTGTGAACAACATAGCCATCAAAGTTTTCCTTCCCGATCAATCCACCTAAACACCCTGCTCACGATACTCTCTGAATCCGTATCTATGAGATTCCAAAATCTCCATTCTTTCTACTGCTCTGAACTACCTCCTGGATAAACCTGCAGTTCCGCACGATGCAGGCCTTCTCGCACTCCACGGGGAAGGAGGACGGTGGGCCGGTGTGAGCAGTGGGCCTACAGAAAAAGACCCCTGTAGCCTCGACACAGAATCAAGGTTTGAGAGGCAATAAAACCTTCTGGAGCTGAAGTTCTGCCATGATGAGGAATGTCCTGGCAATCAACAGATAGTAATCCTCCACCAAGAAAAAAATCCCCAGTGGTCTTTTTATATTTTATCATTTTATTTTTTAGCAACTATGATCGCGGAAAAAAGATACAAATATTAGTGAGTGTAGCTAAGGAAAAAGTCCGCCGGAAGGGGTGTGGGAACTAAAACAACAAACAATTAAGGCTGAGGTTCTAGTAACCAACATCAGATACACGGAACTGAGAACGCCCTGGCTGGTTTTGGTGCAGTCTTTTTTAAACCTGTCTAATCCTCCTCGCCACCCAAATTTCTCTTTGTCGGGAGGATTCCCACCCCAAAAGATAGGATCTTTTCATTCAGTCATACAATACCATGACGAAGCAGGAAGATTTCCCCCAGGACGTTTCTCCTCCTCCCCTTTCTTCAGAGCTAGTCTGCGTGGGCCGGCCCCTGCTACTCTAGACGGTCCTGCACATGAAAACCATCTCCATTCACCTGACCTTCACTAGCCCCCGAGGGGCTGAGGAGCAGGGACAAGGAAGGGACACTTGGTCACTCACAGGGAAGATCTCCCTGCCCCACCCTTATTATTGATATTTAAAGCAGAACAAAGGCCAAAAGTACAGCTGAGAAGCTCCTTTATGTAAGATGGACAAATTCCCTCCCTCCCGTTTGTGGTTTAAAGTGAAGAGTAACTTTAGAGGTCAGTCAAAGCAAAAGCAAAACAGCCTCATCCTGCTTAAGGAACCGTTCTTCCTAGCGCTGTCCTGTGGCAGCCTCCCTCCGTGAGGGTTCTGTCCCTGAAACAACATGTCAGTTGTTTCAGGTAGGCACTTCTTCCTGAGGAGAAATCTAAGCTATCTGCAAAGGAGTCACTGACCTGAAAAAAGTTAAAAAGCACTTCGGCTAAACACAGAGTGGGAGGATTAACCACAAGTCTTGTATGACCCCTTTGTGCAAATATCAGGCTGGGACAACTGCAAACACCCGAACTTTCAACAGCAAGTAGCCCTGTTATGTAACGCGGTGCCCTGTTTACCTGTCTCATTAGCCCAGGCGACAAGCCCGCTTCGTACCTTTACCCACCTCTGTGACTCACTCATGCGAGCAGAATGTTCCTGTACATCCGTCCCTCCGCAACACGCACCTCTTAACTGAGGCTACACTGCCTCTCGAGCACACGGTGGTGCGGATTCTAAGCCACAATTAAGGGAACTTACGCTGCAGAATGCGAGTCTAGCACTTGAAATCAGGTTCCTGGCCCCAGTTGTTGACTTCAACGTACGTCTATCGAGTTCCATGCACGCATCTCACCTCGCAACGTATATATACCTAACTTGTTCAATTTCTTTTTGTACTTTTAATTATTTGTAATTTACGATAAAATTCACTTGGGGGGGAGGCATACAGTCCTGCGAGTTTGAACACACGCACAGATTGTTATAACCACCACTGTCGAGACGTAAAACCATTCCAACATCCTAAAACCTCCCTCATGACAGTCCTCTGCAGTCAGACCTCATCCCACTCCTAGTCCCCGGCAACTACTCATCTATTTTCTGTTCCCATAATTTTGCCCTTTTCAGACTATCATATAAGTAGAATTATACACTATGTAACCTTTGGAAATGGACTTGTTTTACTCAGCAAGATGCATCCAGGTTGTCCCATGTGGACCCCCAATAATTAGTCCCCTTTATTATTTTTCAATTTTATATCCCCTTTTTCATTGATGAGTAGTGTCCCGTTGTATGGATGTATCATTATTGGTTTATATATTCACCCAATGACAAGAGATCTGGGTTGTTTGCAGTTTTGAATGAATAAATAACACGGGTGTAGGCATATCCGTGCAAAGATTTTCTGAGTAAATAGAAGTTTTCATTTCTCTAGAATGACTAGCCAAATGTGGAACTGCTGGGTCCTACAGTAAATGTACATTTAACCTTGTAAGAAACTGTCAAACTGTCTTCCAGGTCGCCTGTGTCACTCTGCACTCCCACTAGCAATGCAGCAGGCATTGTTCTGAGGTCCTGCCAGCCCCTGGTATTTTTGATTTTACCCTTTCTAACTGGTGGGTAACGGTATCTCACTGTGGTCTTTAACGCACTTCCCTGCCTTTTCAAACGTGATTCAGCTTGTGCTAGTACCACCTGAGCAATTTTGTGCAACAGAAACCGAAGAAGCACATGGCAAGTCCACAAAAATATCAAAGCTGGCCAGTTCCCTATGAAAGACAGGGACGCTAGGGCCCAGAGAGGGGAAGCGACAGGCCCAAAGTTTCAGACCTAAGCTCTTTGTAATAGTTCTTTTCAATCGTGGTAACGTGAACAAATGATCCAACTCCTGTGCCTTCTTTCAAGAAGATACAAACAAAACCATAAAAGCACCGTAAGCTCCATAAATACCGAATGCAGCCCCGTCCTGACACCGATGTGTGCGCGACAACCAGAGTCCCCGCTGCCGCACCCGCACAGAACAAGAGGGGCTTGCAGCATAAAGCCTCCACGGGAGGTTTCCGAAAAGGTGCTCATGCCCTACATGATGGCAAATACTTCGATCTTTAGATCTCAGCAGTGCAGGGGTTCAATTAATTAGACAGAGAAAAGGATAAATGCTTTCCTCCTTGATTGGACTCCAGAGTCCACACTTCCTTTTTTATTTCGCTGAGGCAGGACTGCTGCAGTACCTTGCTGCAGCCAGCCCCTGATGCTGAGGGATGCCGTTCCTGCCCCTGGTCACAGAGTCTAAGAGCACCAAAGCTGGCAAATACCTCTGTAGCCTGCTTCCATGGCAGGACGTCTGTGAGAGCAGGCACAGAGCACGCCCCGGACCAGGCCGTCTGGGTGTTCCCACTCAGGCTCTGCTCTCGGGCAGGGAGGGTGACTTCTGGCCTGCTCTCCCTATGGAATATGATGATCAGAGCTGCGTGGCTCCTGAAGGGGAGTCCCGTGACTGTCCAGCTTTCAGGGATAAAGCAGGAAGAGCAGCAAGCCCTTCCTGCAGATGCAGCATCAGTGGCCCGACGAGCTGTCATCAGTAGCAAAAAAGCAAACATTCTGACCTCCATCTGCATAACTCCTAAACCTTTCCATTTGATTTGAACTCAGGAGGGAAAGAGGGTGTTATTTATTGGGCCCCAAGCATACACTCTTTCATTTAAGTACACTCATACAACCAGGACATCTAGTAGATGTGCACCTGCTATAGGAATGATTATGTAGGAAAACCCCTGAGTAAGAGGAACATACGGTTACTACACCAGTGCTTTCTGTTTTTTAAAGTGGAAGCCTTCCCTTAGTGAACTCTTACATAGAAAGCCAGTAGATAAAATAAGTGAAGAGTGAAATTGCTCTGGTTAGAGAAGGGTGGGGTTCCTCAGAACCCAGGCAGCTCTGGTGCTCTCCTCTCGTCTCAATCCCCCATCTTTCCTTTCCTCCGATTCCATGGAGTCTCTCAAAAACTTCAGAATAATGAAAGTCCTCTCTTTGGTAACGAAATACCAAAAGGGGAGGGGCAAAAGTTACTCTGCTATGACCTCGTGGAGGACAGGCCACTCTCTTGCTTGAGAGAACAAGTGAGAACTCCAGACCTGCAGCAAGGGGCTCATGTGCACTGCTCTCTGCTGTAAATAGGAGCTGCAAACAGCCACACCAAGCTCCTGCTTGGGGCATTTCACTGCACGAACAGGCTTAACGGCTCCGAGAGAAGCCGTCAAAGACACTCTACTCCAGTAACTGCAAGATTTCTCCAGCCACTGTGAAAGACTTGAGGTCCATGACCATATAGAAGCAGCCCCACTGAGAAACAGAAGTATTCCAAACTCGGTGTGTTTCTGGGTCATTTAAGTGCTTACCATGCAAAGTCTGATCTGTCCCCAACACATTCCACTCCGCCGGCAGCTTCAGGTGTCTGAAGGCCAGGGCGACCTTCTCGTCAAGGGAATTCACATCCCGAGACGGCGGTCCTGATCGGTCAAGAAAACGGGTGAAGTTCAGAGCCTGCTGATTCCCAGCACTGGTCGCCAGGAACTGGGCTGCATCGTACGCCTCATCCTGGATGAATTGGAAGTCTTCTTCAGCCACCACAAACACGGGAAGGCCCTCCTTGGAAGCACAGAGCAGCACCTTCACGGTCTCACAGCAGTCGTGACCTAAACAAAACACAGAAAGCAAAGAAAACGGTCTTAGAGTCCTCCTACTGGAAGGACAGCCTCAGAGTCCTCCCGTTGGGAGGAGGACAGCCTCAGAGTCCTCCCGCTGGGAGGAGGGCAGCCTCAGAGTCCTCCCACTGGGAGGATGGCAGCCTCAGAGTCCTCCCGCTGGGAGGATGGCAGTCTCAGAGTCCTCCTGCTGGGAGGAGGACAGTCTCAGAGTCCTCTCACTGGGAGGATGACACCCTCAGAGTCCTCCCGCTGGGAGGAGGACAGCCTCAGAGTCCTCCCGCTGGGAGGAGGACAGCCTCAGAGTCCTCCCGCTGGGAGGAGGACAGCCTCAGAGTCCTCCCGCTGGGAGGAGGACAGCCTCAGAGTCCTCCCGCTGGGAGGAGGACAGCCTCAGTCCTTCCGCTGGGAGAGGCCTGTCTCAGAGTCCTCCCACTGGAAGGAGGACACTAGTGAGTCCTCTCTGCTCTTCTTGCACAATACACAAGTTCTCCTTCCTAAAAGAAACTACTTCCTCTGCTCTGACAGCAATCCAAACTTCTTTACACTTATTTTCAGCTCTTTTTGTGAGCTGTCATTTGCAACTATGAGTTCGATCCCTTACTGCCAGCGAACAACTCTGTACCCCAAATGTACGCTGTAGCTAACGTCTGGCACTGAACAGTCCTAGAGATCTCAGGATGTACTGAATGAGTTCAACTCAAACTAAGGCTGTTCAACCCGGACAAAGAAGGAAAGCTCAAGGATCTTGTCAGGCCTAGCGAGTCTGATCCGACTGGGCTGAGCTAGATCTGGAAACCCAACGGGGAGAGAGCCACATCGGAAGATTCTGACAGATTCCCCGGCACTGCCCTATTATCACCACAGGGCAATGGATCAAATGACGAAACACTTTGAAAAGTACAAAACTACCTGATTTGATTTCACTATGATTAGCAATTCAAGGTCCACAAAGTGCCTTCTACTATCAGAGGCCCGTTCTTTCCTGTGACATAATGACAACACCACCGCCTGGCCCGCACAGGGGTGGCACACTGCTGCGGCCAGAGGCGCGGTTCAGGGAGGCAAGCACGCCCGCGATCAGCGCCCACCGCCCGGGCGGGCGGACCTCAGGAGCTGCCGCATACGCGCCACCCCAGAGAGCTCCACTCGAGTAACATCCGCGCCGCATCTGCAGCGAAGGCCTTCCCGGAGAATCAGACGGCTGGGTTTTTAGCTTCACAGAATTAAGGTGTGTACAGCACGCAGAATATAGTCATCGCAACACCCTGTTGTCCCTCAACTTCCCAACGCTGATCTCAACTGGCTAGAGGTACGCTCCTAACATCAACATTCTTCTTCCAAAAGATCTCTCTCTGGTGAGAAAAACAAAAAGGGAAATGGAGTCGGGTCCTTCTGCAGCGTGCGTGAGGCCACCTTGTGCTTCGCCTGATTCACCGCAGGGCCCCGCACACCCAACCTCCCTGCAGCCCCTTGCACGCAGACACTGCTTGTCCACGGCGGGCGTGAGGCCGAGGAAGCCCTCCACAGGGCCACAGAGCTCACTTTCCATACTGTGGCCACCGGCCAGGAGAGGCTTCAGGCGTGGACAGAACCAACTAAGCTTTCCGTTGCCTTTGAAAGAGAAACAGTAATTGGTTTTCCCCGTGAACAATGAGAATAATAAGTAAATTGATTTTCTGCATGTGATTCTCCAGGGGCCTCCTTAAGCCCTTTACCCTGCTGACAAAAGAAATCTCTCACTGTTGTGTAACCGTAGGGTGGTTACAAGTATTTACTGACCAAGTAGCTACTACGTATCAGGGACCGGACATGTCATTTCTTCTGTACAAGAGATCTATGGGGTATGTATTATCCTCATGTTACAGATGACAAAACTGAGCCTTCAAGAAGTAAGGTGCCCGAGGTTACACAGATACTGTACGAAACAGAATCCATTATTCAAATTCAAGTCTGATGCCAAAGGACGCGGCCTATTGTGTTATGATGCAAGAATTCTGTCCCTGCCTGCAAGGAGCCTAATTCTCGAATGACAGGCCGGTAAGACTAGTGAGCAACCGAAGGTTCACTAACCACTGACAGCAACTTCCACGTAAACACGTCACTCCACCGCGTACACATCCTGCCTTCTGAGCTGGATTCTTTCCGTGAAGGCTGTAGGAGAGGGAGCACCCCTGCCTGGTACATGTGTGCCCGCACGTGCCTGTGTGGACACCCACATATGTATTTCAATTCAACACATACGTTGAATTTATACATTTAATGTATGAAATGAGATTAGGGAAAAAAAATCTTCTAATCTTCCTTTGAAGGGAAGCCAGCCTAATTAATTAAAACAACAATGTCAACAGAAACAAGTCAACTGATTCACGTAGGAGGTTTGGAGATTTTTCTGGCAGAAAGTGTTTCTTTTACACTGTTCAATGGTGGGGCGCCTGGGTGGCTCAGTCAGTTAAGCATCTGCCTTTGGCTCAAGTTATGATCCCGGGGCCCTGGGATAGAGCCTCACATCTCTCTCTTCCTCTGCACCCCCAACCCCTGCTTCTGTGTGCGCAAACTCTCTCAAATAAATAAAATAAAATCTTTTTTAAAAAAAGGTTAAGAAAAACCCTGTTTTATAGCATCCAACAGCTAGATAGGCACCAAGCCCAGGGTGCTGTAATTACAAGCCTGAGAGAGACTCAGCCCTCCAGAGGTTTACAGTCTATAAGGGGGAATCAAACAATTTGCAGAGAACTGTGAAGGAAGTGAGAGTGGGTTGGGTTCTAGAAGAAACACAGTGCAACGGGTGGGAGAGAAGCAGGACGTTTCCCAGGTGAGTACAAGCAGGAAGACTTCACAAGGGAGGTGGCCGCTAAGAATCAGTTCTCTGACAGGCGCCCTGCTCCAGGCTCTGCACCCTCAGAACTCAGCTGCATGGCACCTACCTTATCTTACCCAACACACACTTATATAATACGGTAACTTGCGATGTGCTAGGCTCTGCTCTCTGTGCTTTCCAAGTAACCATTCGTGTACTCCTCATAGCATCTCTATGCGATAGATACTATTATTATACTATTTACCAGATGCAGAGACCAAGGCACAAAAATATTAATTTGCCTACAGGGATAAAGCTCCTAGGCGGCAGAACTAGAAGTTGAGACCACTTCCTTGCTAGAGTCTGCCCCGTCTCTCCAGATTTATGGGTACAAGAGGACCTGAAGAGGAAATAAGGGGACCATGGAAGAAATCGACAGAGAAGGAACAAATACACCAGGCTCAAACACTGGCTGTAAGACTCTTACACGCTGTGCGACCCCAGATCACCTCGGCTTCTCCGGGCCTCAACTTCTTCATGTACAGCATGAGGGCGCAGCCCCCGTGGGCCTCAGCACTTCTCCAGAGCCCAAAGCCTGTGCGTGCCACCAGGCAGAAGCTGGACAGGGAGAGAATGTTAGCAAGAGATTCCAAGAATAGAGACTAGTTTGAAAAGCATAAAAATGGAAGCAGAAGGTAAGTTCAAGGAGAAGATATTAACTTGGTTACATCTGGATGCTTAGTGACAGCAGAGACCTGAGTTCAAACCAATTTTCCTTACTTCTCAGCTACATGGCCTTAGGTAAATGAGAACATCTCTATGTTAAATCTAGACAGTCTCCTGGTCTTCTTACAAGTGAAGAGCAGAATTTAGAAGAGTCTTCTCAAATTCTTTAATACTGTCACCCAGAACAACATTACCCCTAGCCTCAATTCACTTCCGATTAAATAAGTAAGACAGACGGATAGGTGTAACAATACACATTTCAACTGGAAGAATTACTTTAAAGTAAGAATTACTTTAAAGTGGTTCATGAATCCAACCAATAATTACAGCACAGCATTACAAGCCTCAAGCCTGTGCAAAGGCGAGAAATCCAAAAGCCTGAGCCAGAAAGGGAGTCACTATGCCACTAATGGTGTCCATCATCCTATAAATACCTAACTACCATCTGCCACCCTATAAGAGCTCCTTCTATATGGACAGAGTTCATTCCATATTCCAGATCTTTAATGTCATCACACACACACACGCACACGCACACACACACACGCACACACACACACTGCACTGAGTGCAGAAAAGGCACGGTGAAGCAACACCGCCATACTCAAAACTGTGAAGCGTAGAGGCGTCTGCACAGAAATCCATCTGGCTCGGACAGAGTGAAGACAAAGGGGAGAGACACAGAAGGTGGTTCCAAAGTGTGTGTGTGTGTGTGTGTGTGTGTGTGTGTGTGTGTGTGTGTGTGTGTTCACGCACTCGCACGTGTGTTTATTAGCAGCCTGCTCAGGCCCATCTCTTTCTGCTGCTGTAGCAGGTAGACAGGGGGCGGTGGTGCTGGATGGGTGAACTACTGTCAGCTCTGTGTATACATTTTCCTGTAAAATAAAACTACCTACCAGAGGAGGGAGAATGTCAGGAAAGGCCAGGAAACAGAAACCCAGGAGCAGCTATCTAACAGTTAGCCTGATATTTTTCCCTTCGGACATGAACTCACAATCTAAAGGAGAGACTATGAATCATCCTAAGTAAAATGTGCCATAAATCTGGAACGTGTTTAGTATGATTATAGGCTTCTTTTTCAAAAGAAACCCTGAGGAGTCAAAGAGGAGTGGAGGGTTGAGGGTGCCCTGGGCCAGCCTTTATTTTAAAAACTTCGAGTACAGCGGGAGAGCTCCCGCCGCCCACAGCCACAGCGCTCGCCCTGCCGTCTGGAAGTCAGCGCACGAGCTGCCGGCACGACTCCCTCACGCTGGTGTTTTCGATTATGCTCGAATGGGTCTCAAGACTAGTTTTTAATCCCTATAACCTTTCAGATGAAGCACTTAAGGGGGAAAAAAAAAACTCAATATTTTAAAAAACAAAGCTACGTAATACAGACCCAGTAATAAAACAAAACCCGCTGCATACACACACATAAAATGTCTTGTTGCCATAAATTCGTTCTAGAGACAGGACTTTCTCCAGGGGAATTCAGCTTTCCAACTGCCTTTGTACACACAAAACGCAAGGAATTAAGGATGCCCACATCTTTGGGGCGCCTGGGTTGCTCAGTGGGTTAAAGCCTCTCCCTTCGGCTCAGGTCACGATCTCAGGGTCCTGGGATCAAGCCCTGCATCATCGGGCTCTCTGCTCAGCAGGGAGCCTGCTACCCGCCCCCCCCCCCCACTTGTGATCCTCTGTCAAACAAACAAACAAACAAATAAAATCTTTAAAAAATTAAACAAAAGGATGCCCATGTTGATACCAAGAAGACACGGAAACCACATCCGATTTAACATTATATAATGGCCACAATTCAACCTCTCTTCGCACAGAAACAGAAGCTGCTGCAGAAAGAGCAGCAGGGTTTTCAGCCAGTGGCATAGTGTTTCTCCTTCCACTCAATCTCCTGGTAACAAAGAAGGAAAATAAGAATCCCAAGTCTTTCAAAAAGGAAGTTTTAAAAAATTTACTGAGCTTCCTCTGAAGAAAGCAGCCCCAGGGAATTTAAAGAAGGGAAGCAGGCAGACGAATTGGTAGAAACATAAGCCTAAGCTTCAATTCCATTTCTTAAACCGCCTTCTCAGTGTCCCCCGCGACCAGGCCCAGGTCTTCCTTCTACACCAGGAATACACAGTAAGTGCTGGGGCGAGGGAGATCTTTCCCTGGCTGACTGAGGGGTCCTGAGGCATGCCGGCAACTAGCAGAGGAGTCAGAAAGTACTGGACTCTTCACCCTGCACCGCGCACGGGGTAAAGCATCCTGAACAAGTCACTCCACCCGGAAGCCCAACCCCACCTGCCTTCCCGACTGATAGAAACCGTTAGAGATGGCCACGCACAAAGCATCTGGCCTGAGACAGGCACCAAAGGCTGGTAGTCAGCAGCAGCATCATCATCATCATTAATTAGCTATTAAAATGTTCCTGTTGAGGGGGCACCTGGGCGGCTCAGTGACACATCCGACTCTTGATTTGGACTTAGGTCATGATCTCAGGGTTGTGAGATGGAGTCCCGCGTCCGGCTCTGCGCTCAGCGTGGAGCCTCTTTAAGATTCTCTCTCTCTCCCTCTGACCCTCCCTCTCTTCTGTCTCAAAAATTAAACTAAACTAAAATGAAATAAATTTAAAATTTTCCTGTTTAGGTCACTCAAGGAAAAGAGAATCCCGATACTCTACAAAGAGCCTCTGTGGCAGGACCCAGAAAAGCTCCGGAGCTAAAAGTTGCCTTTGGGCCCCGAGAACCGAAAAGATAAAGAGAAGGAGGTGGGGAAATGCAGACTAAACAAAAACACAACAACAAGCACCTAGCTGAGGGGCATCTGAGTGGCTCAGTCTTCAGCCCAGGTCGTGATCCCGGGGCCCCAGGATGGAGCCCGTGTTGGGCTCCCTGCCCAAAGGGGGGCCTGCCTCTCTCTCTCCCTCCCACTGCTCTCTGTCAAATAAATAAATAAAATCTTAAAAAAAAAAAAAAGCAGCAGCAGCACCTAGCTGAGAAGCAACAATGTTAATTAACTGCTAATGCTCCTCTTAAAAGCATCGAATTCCAACCTTTTTAATGCTGGAGGTCAGGAGGTATGTGTGCTCATGAGGTTGGAGAGCATTTCTGCAGGCTCCTTATCGCCCCATGAAGCACTGTACCCATGGAAACGAAATACTGCTACAGATAAACAAGTCTGCTGAAGCATGACCCAAGAATTACTTCATTTCCTCTTAAGCTAAAAGTGGCACACATCCCATCCGGGCCTTCTCTTTTGAGGATGAAACAATTGGGACTTTGTTTGACCAACTATCCAAAAAGAAACGCTGAAAGTGCTTGCTGGACCAGCCCAACATGGCCCCACTCAGAGCATGGTTTTTGTTTTTGTTTTTTTAAGATTTATTTATTCATTAGAGAGAGTGTGTGAGAGAGCGAGCGAGCAAGGGGAGGGGAGAGCGGGGAGAGAGAAAGAGTAGGAGGAAGGGGCAGAGAGAGAATGTCAAGCTGAGATTCTCCACTGAGCTCAGAGCCTGGCGCAGGGCTTGAGCCTATGGTCCCGAGATCACGACCTGAGCTGAAACCAAGACTCGATGCCCAACCGACTATACCACCCAGGCGCCCCTCCTCACAGCATGTTCTAAGAGAAAGGCTGTGGTAAGGAGTCAATGGCGGGAAACACAGAAATACTATATTTTACTATTTCAGTCTGGCATCCAAGTCTTTGAGAAGTGGCAATCCAGGGTTAAAGGAAATGTCTTCAAGATCATGTGCAGGGAGCACCTACTGTTAGTTTTTGGTGATCTACTGGCAGATGTGCAAATTTTGTATGTGTGTAAATGTCTCTTTTTGTGTAAAAGTATTTAAGCAGGATGGGGCAAAAGAACAATAGGCACAGGAATTTCACCATGTACATTTGAGGGGGGGGAGGGCTAATTAATACAAAGCATGATCTGCCGTATTTCAGCCTATTACTGTAAGGCAGTGGTCCTCAGCGTTTCATTCACTGCTCCCCACCAAGGAGCCTTTGTAGACATTTTTCTCTATTCCCCCCGCCCCATCTAATGAAACTTTAATGCTCTAGATTTAGCCCATATTTGTACATGTGTCTCTGTGCCTACAGAGAGACAGATTTTTTGCCCCCCCGCCCCCCGAGCCAATTTTCACTCCTTTGGCAGGGCCACTGCCTCTATCGTAATGTGTGTGGTTCAGAGTCCAGTGTTGGATCCTCAGCTCCAAGGACACAACGTCCACATAAGCATGACAGCTGGGAGAGGGGACAACAGACAGGTCTTCCCTTCAACTAGTGCTCGGGTTGTTTTTCCAGCATAGCAACTATAGATACTAACTAGCACTGGGACAGTAACTTAAGATTTTAAAAATCTACTATCACGCCTGTCTAGGGACAGCCTTACAGAAGGAGTGTTTTAGAATAGGGAGGACTGTTAGAAAGTGTCCAACACAAAAGGAACGATTCCCTTGCCACAGAGGGAGGGGCCGGCATTCTGCAGTTAGGCCAGTTTAAAGTCTACAGCTTCTTTTCAAATGTGTAATTCAATCTGGCAACATTGGCTGTCAGCTACTGGAGACAGGCCTGGGTTCACAGGAAGTGAGAGATACATCGTGATCTAGCTGGAGAGCTACTTGCTGCGACCTGGGCTGTGAGCACTGATTTTTAATAAACCCGAAAGGAATTCTGATCCCAGCAAGTTTTGTTTTTTTTTTCCTTTTTTTAATGACAAATCTACTATATATAGTACCTTCCCTCTGATGAGTGAGAAAGAAAAACCGTAAGAGCTGGGTCAAATTTTAGGTCAATGAATGTTTGTAGTTTTCCTGTCCAACAAGAACCTTTGCTGTAAATTCTTAAAGAACACATGCTGAGAAAAGAGAGATCCTGCACTAAAGCCTTGCATAAAAATAGTATGCAGCCTGCACTGAACATCCTGTCTCATTTCCATTCTGAAATCATTGTTTCCTTGGTCTAAATTCACTTAGCTAATAAAAATGAATATAATAAGACAGTACTTCATATCCCTCAAGAATTATCTTCCAAGGATACTCAGATTTCTTTACCTTACTCACCAGTCCTACACAAGTCTTTTAAAGAAAAGTCTCAGCTTTATCGCTAAAGGAAACTCACTGTTTAGTTAAGATGGGATTTGCAGTCGGATTTGTTTCATACAAAGAGAAAAGAATGGAGATATTTTCCTTTACTAAAAAGGCAATACCTTTCGTCTTTAGAGATGTATATCCACTTCAGGTGGTATTTCATAGCAAATTATATTCTTAACCAGAAAACCCATAGGTGTTTTGAATGTAACATTTTATTATATAGCTTGTTTGTCTGGGTCGAGTGTTAATCAGCCCCTGGACAGCTTTATTTTCAGAAGAGAGGACATTGCTTTCAGTCTTCAAAATGTTTTTTTATTAAAAATTACTTTGTAAAGAACTCAAACAATTCCAAGGCAAAAAGCAGAAAGAGTAGAAACCAAAGGCTCCACCTAACTGCCCCCTAAGATGCTTTCATTGTGCTTACTTTATTAAAAAGGGGGGGGGGGTCATACCATGTCACAGCTTTTTGATGGCAGCAAGGCAAGAAAAGATTATTTTTTAAAAAGCCTCTACGATTTACAATTAAACAGACACACACAATTCATTGTAAAACGTCTCATTAGAAAATAAGCAAGAAAGTGAGAAAATAGAAAAAAGAAATCTTCATATCCGAAGTTAAAACATTTTTTTAAAGGACACAATTTAGAAATGTTTCTTTCTCCCTTCTACCCCCTAATAATAAAAGGTTACAGACTAACATCAAGAAGTAGCTGCCTTTTGAAGGTCAATCAATCATCTGGTTTTAGTAAAAAGTAAAATGTTACAAAACACGGTCAGTGAAACATGCAGAGAAGTCAAAGAAAAATCAGAGCCAGCAATGTGGATGAAACATGACATTAAAAACAAGAACAAGACACAAAGCTCTTTTCTTTCCAGAGTCAACCGAAATGACTAGGACTGGCAGAGCTCGCCCCACACGTGAGCAGAAAGGGTGCACTGACATTGCTCCCAGCAGCAGCTGCTGCAAACAGACTGTGCACATTTATCCGGTGACTGGGATGCACTAAGCAAGCACAGACTTTCCATCAAGAATCTTGACTAATCTGACATTGCCCACAGCAGACAGGAAATCTGAGGCTATCGATACAGCTGACTGACGCAAATCATCATAGGTAGCTCTGGAAAGAACACAGACTGTCACCCCCAAGCAAGAATTCAACTCAAGAAGCCAGAGCAAACTCCTTCTGCATTTTTCAAAAGAGAGGGCGCACGTGCATGCGTGCGTGTGCTCGCGCGCAGGCACACACCCATGTGTGCACAACCTTTCTAGAAGAGTGGCTTCCGAGAACCGGGGTGAATTCAGATAAAGTAGAAATGCTCTTCCATCAAATGGTAGGGATTCCTAGAATAGCCTTCTTAGCATATACCAACAAAACAGAAATCGATGCCCTCATGAAGCTGACTTTAGTAGAGGCAGGTAGAAAACAAATAAGATAAATAAAAGATAAAATGTGTTAGAAGTTGGTAACTGCAATGCAGAAAATAAATCAGAGAAGGGCAAGACGGAATACAGACAGGAGGCCGTTGCGTATTTAAGTAGGCTCCACACCCAGCATGGAGACCCATGGGGCTTGAACTCATGACCCTAAGATCAAGACCTGAGCTGAGATCAAGAGTCAATGCTTGACCAAATGAGCTGCCCAGGCGACCTTTGAAGGATGTTGTGTATTTTTATAAGGTGGACAGGTAAGGTATGAGAAGGTGATAGCTCAGTAAAGAGCTGAAGAAAGGGAAGGAACATGTCTAACATGTCCCTAGAAACAGATTTAAGGCAGTTTAATTCTAGTCTAAAATATTAACTCCATGATATCAACAAGAAATTCAAAATTAACTCAATACCCTCCATGCCCCTATCCCTACACCTCCACACAGGACTACAGCAGATGTGGCAGCTGAACAAGACAAGTGAATGGAAAGATCTCCCCCATGATGACCCCAGCAACAGGCTCCACTCAGGATCCCCTCTGCTCCAACAGTTCACAGGGCCTCTACCGCACCAGCGAGGACCTCGCCGCTGCCCCGCATCCGTATCAAACAAAGGTTCACACAGTAGAGTCTGGCTCTGCATTCCGTCTGGCCTGCTTGTACAGGAGGGTCTTGCAGGGACTCTAAGCCTCTGTCACCTGTACTGTGATCGGGTACCTCCTATCATTAGCCCAAACGAACCCGAGTGAGGAGCAGACTATGCAGGCCAAGTGGGGTGAGAAGGGGACACGGGAGATGCCAGAGATTATAATTGAAAGGGGGGCAGTTGATCAGTGGAAAATGGAGAAGGCAGGTACTAGGACTCCAGGCCCCATGCAAGTGGGTCAGGGATGATCTCCAAGGATGTGGATCAAGTTAGCAGAAAGCAGCAGAGTACCATATCCATTCTGGTTTGCTGGGGCCGGCAGGGTAAGGGTCCTCAGAGTCAGTGAGTACGAAAGGGCACCCAGAGATGGGCGTGGCTGGGAAAGAGGGGGTGCAGAGATACGTAGAAAGGTTTAGAACCAAAGGCAAGGGAAGAAATGAGAACTAGAGTTCAGAAAGGCAGGCCGGAGATCAGAAAGGGTCTGGAACAAACTCAGAGGCCCAGGCTGTCATACAGTACAGTGGGCTTGCGAAGCCAAGGAAAGGAAGTGCTCGCCGCCCATCCTATCTCCAGGACCTTGCCAGCTAAGGTACAAGAGCTGCCAGGCAGATCCCTCTCCACGGGACTGGACTCTGCCGGGCCTTGTGACTGAGGACTGCAACTAGGGCACAGGGCAACACCCCTGTCCCAGCTGTCCCTTCTCTCAGCGCTCCTCGCACCCTCCACATCCACTTCCCTGCTTTCTTACATGTGTGCACACACAATCACATACACTCACGAACCGCCCCCCTCCCCAATTTTAGCTTCCAACCTGTTTCTAACTCGGGAAGGAGTAAGTTTATAAAAATCACCACCGTTCCTTTCCCAGGAAGAGTCCAGTCAGGCCCTGACTGATCTACTTGCTGCCGAGCTGTTTCTCACCATCACCCACACAGGACAGAGGTTTTGCGAAGGTGCTGCCAGAGGGCACCTGCTCCAGGGCAGACCTCGTGTTCCAGATAAGCCTTTCGGACATGATAAACATCACAGGAAACAAGATGATTGGAGCTTTAAGTTACAAAGGAGGATACTTAATATGCTTTACAAAAGAAATCAGTATCTATCCTGAACTCCAGGTTAATTTCCAATCCCTAGAAATTTGTAGGAGGTGGGAGGGAGATGTTCATAGGAATTGTCAAAAATCTTTAAATTCTGTATTTTTCAAAGTCATTTTTGCCAAGCAGGAGGATAAATACAACTTTCACCTATCATAAGTCCCAGTCCTTGACTGTAGAAAAATTTCCAGGAGCTGGTGGGTATATGACATGAAGTTCATTTATATTAAACGGCACAGCAATCTGAACCAATACCAGCTAAGACTAGATCTAAAAAGTGCTTCATAAACTAATTTTTTACACCATCTAGTTCAATACAGTGGAATCAGTGTTCTATAAAAATACTGGTAAAAGGAAATGGTTTAGTAAGAACTAAATCCATTGCATTCCCTAAAGAAAAACAGCTAACTGCCAACACTTTTTAAGTGCTCCCTCTAAATGTGCCCTATTTTGTACCCTGATGAAAACTAGTCAACTGTCAACTTTGAAGCCAGGTCAATTAAGGAAAGCAGCTCATCTCCAAACACAAATCAATACACCTTCAGATGCTGGGACAGACAGGTCAAGAGACAGTCATTATTTTACGAGCCATGTCTGGTGGAAGTAGCAATGATTTCATGACTTTATAAAGCATTTTTAATAACTACCTATCTTCCCCTTTTAATTCTGTTAAACTTATAATTGCAATAGTGATTAAGCACTCATTAACTGTGTTTTACCTTTGCTTTTGCCACTATGATATTCAGAATTCAAATCTAAAATCACGCCATGGGAACCACATTAGAACTTTTATCTTCCACCTGTTTTAGTTCTCAACATTCTCAACATTCAAATAATATTTTTGCTGATCCTGATTTTTAACTTTTAAACTTAAGACACCAATTTTATTTCGCTAATTTCTAAGTGAGGCTCAGATTTTTGTGGAACAAGCAAATATAAACAAAATGTTTTATTTTAACGCATATTTAAAATAAAGATGACAAGAGTTCTATCGCCCTGATTCATTCTTCTCACTCCACATTAATGAACACAGAATAAAAGTGTTCACGAACCAGTAAAGGCCAGTGAAGATTCCACCCAGTACTTACCAGGAGTAATGGTCTCCAGCGTATCAGCACTGACCTTCCGAGTACTTGTGCAGTGATGGAGGGTGGAACCCGAAAATACCAAGTAAAAAACTACATCATCCTCAACTTTGTCCTCTTCAGCCAGCAACACAGTAACCACACAATCGCCCTAGGAAAGGAAAGGACAGAGTCAGGTTCCCCTTGGCAGCCCGGACGTCTTCACAAAACATCAAATTCAAGGGAAAAATCAAATGTCTCATCTAAAGTGGGTCCCATTCTAGTTGGTGATACAAATATAAACACTGAGTATTGTAGGCACTGAGAATACAAAATGATCTGAAAATGAGATCTCTGTCCTCCTTAAAGCTTAGGTTTTAGTGGAGGTGGTTGGGCGAATGAGTAAACTAACAAGGTAATAGTAGGTTTAGATACTTGATGAACAGGTAAAAAAGAAAGAAATTCAAAAGAATCCAAAAATAAGGCCAAGAGGATGGAGGCGGCACACTGACCAGTTACATCCTTATAGCCGGAATGCCCCTTGAGCCGTGCTCCAGAAGCAGTAATAACTCTCAACCTTACACCCTACAAGTCGCTGCACCCTCCAACTAGGAGAGTCTCCAGTGAGCTAGCCTGGAAGTCACAGGGTGCAAAGAGCGTACGCTTGGGCTCCAGTCAAACCTACAAAGACTTCACTTAAATCCTCTAAACTCCGCTTTCCCCAGCTATATAAACGGAGACAACACCTTCTCCTCCTGCAGCTACTATATGAAAAATCTTGGAACACATTCAGCTTTCAGTCAATGATAATATTCTTAATCTACAAGGATGGGACAATCACTTTTCCAGTTATGTGTTTCCTGACCATCTGGAATCCATACTCTTCTTTAGCCAGTTCTCCATCAAACCCTTGGAATTAGACAAAAACCTTCTATCAATACCTTTGTCCATGACTCTGCAACTACTGAGAAGGTATCTGTTTATTTGCAAATATTCTTTCTGGTTTTACACGGTTTTTTTTTTTTTTGAGGTTAGTGTCTAAATTAAATATATTCTATAAAACACAGTCCTAACTACTATTCTCTCAATCATAAACATTATTCAAATCATGTTGGCACCATAAACAAAAGATTTTAAAGCACTGAGGTTTAGTAACATCTAAATCTTAATAATGCACTATCAAAAAAAAAAAAAAAAGAATAATGCACTATGGGAAAACCAATTTAGAGAAAGCCAGGCTACTTCAGCATTAAATAGGGGCAAGAATGCTCCTTCCTCACAGCATTTTTTTTCTTTTGCATTTGAGCAACAATGAAGCCTTTTAGGGAACCGTGCCACCCTGTGGCCAAAATTTATTAGGCCCAGCAGCATCACAGAGCGGCAGGTAGTTTTTCTTTTTTTTTTATGATTTTATTTATTTATTTGAGAGAAAAAGTGAGAGAGGGAACACAAGCAGGAGGAGTGGGAGAGGGAGAAGCTTCCTGCTGAGCAGGAAGCCCGACGTGGGGCTCGATCCTAGAACCCTGGGACCATGACCCAAGCCGAAGGCAGACGCTCGACGTCTGAGCCACCCAGGCGCCCCAGCAGGTAGTATTTTTTTTAATCTTTTTTTTTTTTTTTAAAGATTTATTTATTTATTTATTAGAGACAGAGACTGAGAATGAGAGGGGAGAAGGTCAGAGGGAGAAGCAGACTTCCCGCAGAGCCGGGAGTCCGATATGGGACTTGATCCAGGGACTCCAGGATCATGACCTGAGCCAAAGGCAGTCGCTCAACCAACTGAGCCACCCAGGCGCCCCAGCAGGTAGTATTTTTATTCAACACTGAAAACCAAAAATCTTAACGTCAAACTTAAGCAATGTTCCAACAGGTTGATTCTGGAAACAGAGTTCAAAGTATTTCCTAAAGTCCCAAATACCCATCTCTTCATTTATCCCCAGTGCTTTGTGCAGTGCCCTGTACATGGAAGGGGTTCAAATCTATTCAATGCAACAGGTAAAAAGTCAGAAAGAACTACAAATAAGCTGTGACTTCCTACAAATGCTCAACTGGAAAGTTCCAAAGCACTCTACCATGAAGAATAGCGCAGTTGGTAAAACAGAATTATCACTGGCTGCAGTCACTATTTAGAATTATAATTAAGATTCATGCGTAAGTCCCTTCCTTGGAAACATTTTGAAAAGCTTAGGCTGGCAAAATATTTAATACCCTTTGGCATGATAAACCACAATGAGCTAAAATGTCTGCAGCACATGAAAAGAATAAATTTCTCAAGGTATTGAAATACCATTATAACCTGAGGGGGGAAAAAGTGTGTGAAAGAAAGCTCTGAAGTTTCATCCTTCAGAGCACAGGTTGACAAACTATGATCCATGCGGGCAATCTAGCAGCTCTCTGCCTGTTCTCATATGGCGCAAAAGCTAAGAAAGGTTTTCACACTTTTAAGTGGTTGAAAAGGAAAATGACATGACATTTGAATTTCGGTGTCCACACATAAAGTCTTCCTGGAACCCAGCCATGCTCGCCTGTCTACCCGTGGTCGGTGGCTACCCCACACTATAATGAGCCACGGCAGAGTTGAGCAGTTTCCACTGAGACTGTGTGCCCTTCTACAGGGGGGAAAAAGGAATTCTAAGAATATGTCTTCTTTCTCAAGATCAGGGATTTTCTCTGAAGATTTGAGAACAAACAACTTGCTAGAAGACTCTGTGCCCAAGATATTAAGTGGTATCTGGGACCTTCTTTTAACTAAGGGCAGAGGAGGGGGTTATGGGGCAGTTTAAATCCTTTTAACAAAGCTTTCAACATTAACTTCTTTCTTCACTCCTGAGATAAAAGTAAATAAACTTTAAACTGCTCTCAAAGCTTCAATAGTCTTTTAATGTTAAGTCAAACTACCCAAAATACTAAATAGACTGGAACACAGAAGCCTCATTCACCTCAAAACTACTTGAAATTCAGATTCCAAAGGCACCTGGCACCAAAGTACCTGTTCTCCCTGAAGGAGTGCCCTCTGCACTCTCGTCAAGTCCCTGGGAGCAAAGGATCCACTCTCTCACTCCGAGGGTCAGCTCCAAGACCCCTATCCCCCAGCAATAAGGGGCACCTAGAGGCCCTGCAGACGGGCTCGCAAAATTAAGCCAGAGCAGGGGTGACTGAAAAGCAAGGCTGAAAAACTGATCTAAGCAAGAATTTTTGTTGAGGTAATTGCTTTAACCACACCCTCCCTGAGGAATATTCTGGTACATGATCTTGCTGCTCATGGGAGGGACACACCCCATGGAATGAACACAGAGGTCAATCTGGCTGCCCAGGTAATAAGTCCGTCACGCATCTAAAGACAACAGATGAACTTATTAACAAGGGCAATTTTCCGGACATTCTTGACTAAAGCCCCAGGAAGAGAGGCATCTATACCTCCACTTCTCTGGTAAACTGAAGAAACATATCCTTGAACCTCACAGTATGGTCACAGCCCCAACTATTTTTGCTGACAGATTACATTAGGCCCCATTTTGTAGGTATAGGTGATGCCCAAAATATGAATGCACTGTAGTCCTACATGCCACAATAAGTAACCTTCTTGCCCCTCAAAACACCAGAATTTTGTTTTTTTATTTTTATTTAAATTCAGTTAGCCAACATATAGTACATCATTAGTTTTTGATGTAATGCTCAATGTAATGTTCATTAGTTGCGTATAACCCCCAGTGCTCATCAGAAAACCAGAATTTTAAATGGCAGCTGTGGCCTCAATTCTCCCCATCTTTACCTCATGTATATAGCAGTTATATATTAATGGTGCTATAATCACCTTTACATATTTATTAATGACAAAAACAAAATTTTTTCCCCACTCAGATTTCTAACCCGGAATTCAAAGAACAGATCTTCCTTTTGTAGAACAAGGATTTTCTTCCCACATGAGACCCAACATCTTGCTGACAGACTCTCCATGCCCCAAGATATGAGTTATGCCTGAGGCCTTCCTTAAACCAGGGACAGTATCTTGATTAGGGGGGGAAAGGAATGGGCAAAGGAAAAGCATCAGAGCGAAAGGAGAAAGTGAATTATAGTATGGGAAGTGAACAAGGCCTTGGAAACAGGGAAGATGTTAGCTGAAGTTGAGGGGAATGAGATAGTAAGGAAGTTCTGTGGGAGGAATGGTCAAAGAAGGGCCAGCACTGATGTCTCAGATGGCAAGACGGTGTGAGCCATACGGTTTCTGGTGGTGGGCCCCGTCAGCACCAAGGTGACCGCCATGGTAAGCTGGAGACGGCTTATACAGGCTCGTGAGAGCCCATCGCTATATTTTTAGGGATTCTGCAAGCCACTTGGTTAAACACAGCCATTATTAAAAATTAAATAAGCTCAGAATTAAGTAAATTATATTAAAAACAGATCAATAAATACTCAAAACTCATCACTTTTTAGTTATTTTAGCACTTTCCTGTTACCTAGAATCTCGAGGTTTACATCTATTTTCTCTGACAGAAATTCTATTGTGACGGTGTGCTACTGCACGTTTTCCCCAGCACACACCCCTCGCCAGCCCTCCATTCAGTGATGTGGCACTGACAGCTTGAAATCAACAATAATAGCAGTATTTACACCACTGAAATTGCCAAATGCTACAAATCAGGGTCTTTCTTTTTTCTTTTTAATTATCACATCATTGAGAATAGATAAGCAGAAGGGGAGGGAGGGAAAGTGAAGGAATTTCCAAGGGGAAAATAAGGATATGCCACGGCAGGCCCGATCTAGACAAGTGACTGCTTAAGAGAACGGGGAATGGAGGACTGGCCGTCAGAGAAAACCTGAATCAAGTACAAAGCATCCCAGGTCCACGGATAACAATGCTGCCAGAATTCTGCTCACAAGAGATCAATGTTATCACCACACCTCAAGTCAATTACTTTTCTAACTTTCAGATTTGGCTTTTAACTTATTAACATACAGCAGTGAGTAAAGGGATGGTCATCCCTGAATCACAGCATGGGACATCACTTTCTGTTTAACCTCTTTGTTATGTTAAATTCTCAGCTGGAAGAGAGGACAATCATACTTACCTCAAACAGTCTAAGAATTAAATAACGGATAAAAGTGAAGCACCTGGGGGTGCCTGGGTCTCTCAGGTGGTTGAGCATCTGACTCTTGGTTTTGGATCAGGTCATGATCGCAGGGTCACGAGATAGAGCCCTGCATCAGGCTCTGTGCTCACTGTGGGTCTGCACGAGATCAGTCTCCCTCTCCCTCCCCCTCTGCCCGTCCCCAACACATGTGCACTCTGTCGCTCTCCCTCTCTCATAAATAAATCTTTAAAAAAAAAAATGAAATACCTACAGCAGTCCATGGGACATAACACATGTTCAATAAGTAATCATTCTAATAAATGTAATGCAGATGTAACAGACATGACATACAACATGGTGACTACAGTTAATACACCGTATTACATATCTGCGAGCTGCAAATAGAATAAATCTTCAAAGTTCTCATCACCAGAAAAAAAAAAATTGTAACTATATGTGGTGATGGATGTTAACTAAACTTACTGTAGTAATCGTTTTATAATATATACATATATTAAATCATTTGCACACCTAAAACTAGTATGTTTTATGTCATTTGAATCTCAATAAAGAAATACTAGCTATTATTATTTACAGAAATGTAAGCCCCACCTTTTATTCATTGTGATATTCTCTTAGTCTAGAATAGGAAGAAGCAGGTGCTCAAAATACACATTTGAAAAGAAAGAAAAACAAAAGTTTAATAGCAGGTACCTACTGCTAGATGGTGGCTGAGGTCAATTTTAACGTACTTCACGCTTTTGTTTTCCAATATTTGTTTTTCAGTATTTTTTTTTTAAGATTTATTTTTGAGAGAGAGAGAGAGTGCACGCACATGTGAGGTGGGCGGGGGGTGGGGGGGCAGAGGAGAGAGAATCTCCAGCAGACTCCCGGCTAAGTGGGAGACCCAACATGGGGCTCAATCCCAAAACCCTGAGATCATAACCTGAGCCTAAATCAAGAGTCAGACGCTTAACCAACTGAGCCACTCAGGCACCCCTCTAGCATTTTCAAATACAGAAGGTTTATTTTTAAAAGAAAAAAATCCTTATTTTCTAAATAGTCTGCTTCCTTGTAAATGACAAAGGGAAAGCTAGAAACCTGGTAGATACCATCTGAATCAAGTGATTAAAAAAATTAATATTATGAATGATGAGACAAACCAGCACCACACCTGATGTCACCCACTGAAGACAAAACATCACTTACAGCATCCCCAACAAAAATGCAATACCCCAATCTAGTCATAGGAAGGCATCACACAGACCCAAGGTGAGAGGCCTTCTATAAAAAAACTGGCCAGTACTCTTTCAAAATGTCACTAATGAAACACAAATAAAGACTGAGGTACCACTCCAGACTAAAGAGACTTGCCCGCTGATGCAACACGTGGTTCTGGGTTGGAGGCTGAATGGTAAAACAAATTGCTAGTAAGGATATTATTGTGACAACCGGCGACATTTGAGGGAGGCTTACGATTCAACATGTATCACTGTTCAAACTCCTCCTTTTGGTCATTGTGCTGTGGTTCTATAAGACTGTATCCTTGTTCTTAGGAAATACACAATTTGGGGTAAAGGAGCATGGTGTCTGCAACTTTCAAAAAATGAGACAACGATTAAGTAAATTATAGCAGGATATTATAGTGAATCTGGGTTTAATGTAAACTATTCTTATAATTTTTCTATAAATTTGAAATTATTTCAAAATAAAAAATTTCTAAGTAACAATTTCTCAATTTATGTAACCAAATACTCAAAGTTAAAAGGTGTAAAATTAATTTTTTAAGAGATTTTATTCATTTGTTTGACAGAGAGAGAGAGATCACGAGTAGACAGAGAGGCAGGCAGAGAGAAAGGGGGAGGCAGGGTCCCCGCTGAGCAGAGCCCCATGTGGGGCTCAATCCCAGGACCCTGAGATCATGACCTGAGCTGAAGGCAGAGGCTTTAACCCACTGAGCCACCCAGGCGCCCCCTAAATTACATTTCTAAGGCTGTTTTCTACATCCTGCAGACATATATATATTTAGTAAAGACATTCTTGCAGGGTTCCAGAATTATAACTTAAAACAACAGCTGCCTTTCATTTGAGAATCTTAAAGGAGTTTATAGGCCTTCCCAAATCAATTTCCCAGTTTGCCAAAATAACAAGACTTATACTTAATATGGGGAAAGTGAAAGGAGGTAAGTAATATAAAGTAAATATTGAATATTCAAGTATTATCTTTCCACAAGTTGGCAAATGATTCTAGTACTAAAAGAGTAATTCCAAAGTGAGTCTTTGTATAGTTCAGACACTTAGTTGCATTCATGTAATCAGCTTCATTTTCTCTTCTAAAATAGGCAATAGATAAGCCACTTTGCCCGATCGTTTCCTAAAGCAACCAAAGATTGATAGTCAGCTACAGTTTTTCCATAGTCTGAAATCAAAAGTCTCTCTCTTGGCAACTCAATCTGCTAGTTTGCAATTTCATTAAAGGCTCACACAACAGAAGGCCACCCAATGGCAAAGAGCTTCCTAATGCTCAGCTCTTGGTCACTAAACACCACTCTCTATTAAAAAGAACCAAAGCTACTCCAAGAAAGGCTATTTCCAGGTCTAGGGTCAGGGTATGCACAAGAGGATCCTGGAACATCTTGTTTTTGACAGAAAATAAGGAAGTGCTCAAAAAAGAAGAAAAGAAACAAAGATGGGGACATGCTGCACACTGAATGGCTTCCTCTGGCCAAATCTGGGACAATTTGAAAACCAAAATAATTAAAAACAGTAAGAAACTATAAATAATTAAAAAAATAGGAAGTCATGAGTCTATACTAGTACAGGTAAGTGAATTAAACAGGGAAGGGAGAATTCCTGCAGATCACAGAACCATAAAGGCTGACCGGCAGAGAGAGCGCTAGAGTGGAGAAATAATCACTTTGCAACCATACTGGTAAAAATTGCTTCTAGCAAAAATTATCAATTATCCATCTGGGGAGAAATTCTAAGGAGGAAGAAGATGTTTACACTGTCTTCAAGTATCTCCCCACAGACTGCTTATTAGTTGCAAGGAAGAAAAACGTAGTGTTTATTCAGTGAAGAAATCTACCAATACTTTGACCAGGTAATCAAAATAAACCTCCCAATAAAGACAGATGAACACTGTGTGCCTCCAGAAGCGATACTCTGAGAAGGACACAACAGGACCTATGTAATACTCTGGCCAGGAACGCATCTAGTCACAAGGAAACATCAGAAAAAGAAAAAATAAGAAATATTCTTCTGAAGAAACGAAGGGATTACTGTATTCTTCCAGACGGGCAATGCCATGAGACACAAAGGCTGCGGATGTGTTCCAGGTTGAAGAAGGCTAAGAGACGTGACAACCAAACGCAGTATCTAACCCTCCGTGTGATCAGCTGACCCCCGGACAATGTGGGGGGTGGGGCACTGACCCCCCTCTGCCCCTGCTCCAGTCAAAAATCCACAGAACTTTGGACGCCCTGAAAACTTAAGTGCTTCTGTGAGAACCGCCAGAGATCACTTTTTACTGCCAAGTGCGATTCCCCGGAGAGCCCGGCTGCTCGAGTGGGGACGCGAAGGTGTGCCCCAGACGCCCCGCAGGTGGTTTTAAGCAGCTCCTGGTGGCAGCTGAGATGGCCAAGAAACTCTGCTACGTTTAATTTCATTCCGTTATAATTCGATATTCACTTTCATGTTCATTTACATTTCTCTCCAATGCAAATGGTGCCACATATGGTCTCTCAGTGTTTGTGTTAACTTTTTACACCAGATTTGTGGATATGCTATGGTAGTAAATGATAAAATAGACTAGGATCGACAAATATTTTATGCATTAATGACACACCCGACTTCTTAATTTTTCAATATTTCTGGGCTACGTGGTTCATCTGTTTTTGTTTTCTTTTTAATTATAGCAAATCTCTAAAAAACCTCCCAATATATTTAATGAAAGAGAAATCCATGTATACCTGGGCCCAAGCAGTTAAAGGCCAGCCGCACGTATTTCTCACCACTGCCTGAAGCTTGTGGACAGCAAGAACTGCGTCCTGGCAGGCACTTCTCACAGTGCCTATCCAGCGCAGGAAGTTTCTAAACAACTACATGAATGAATAAAGGTGGCAGAGATCAGTTCAGGGAGAACATTAATGGCAAACGAAATGATTCATACTTGGCCTGTGTAGGCAAGAAGAAAAAATAAGAGCCCTGTGTGCTCTGTATTGAAAGAAAACTCTGGGGAGAGGGGTGGAGAGTGATGTGTTAACAGCAGCCAATGTTCATGAAAGGTTTTTATCCCACAGAGAGCCCTAAAGAAGGAAAAAGAGAACAGAGGCGAAGAAACCACGTGGGGAAAACATTTAAAAAAACATGACTTAAGGAAGCAAAAAGAGCTTAAAACTGCTATGGTAGTAAGATGATCTGAAAAGAAATACATGTGAGAAAGGCATTCTGTTGAAAATAATTTGATGAAATACGGTAGCTGACTGGCTGGGCGCTGGACAAAGAGAGGAAGAGAGTAAACATGAAAAGGGGTATCTCACGAGGAAAAAATGTGGGGGTGGGCTAGGGGAATGATTTGTGAAAAAGAGGACAATAAGCTTTAAATGTCGAGTTTCACATATCAGCAGGATGAAAAAGTAGGTAACGCACATCCAACAGGTGGCGAGCAGATCAAGCTGTCAGAGCAGGTCCGGCCTGCAGAGAAGGCCCTGAGAGCCAGCCGGCACCCGGAGGGGAAGCCTTGGGCACAGAGGAGTGCTGTGTCACAGAGAGCCAAGGCCTCACCCCTCGTGTTTCTGCAGGGGCGGGCAGGAAGAAGAAACTGATCCGGAGAAACAGACCCGACAAGAAAAGGCCAGCCAAAGAAGAGGAGAAGTCAGAGAGGGGCGGATCAAAAAGAAGCAAGAAGGGCATGGAAAGAAGCAAGGACTGGACATGGCACCAAGAAAAGGATGGATTTTAAGCAATCCTCAGGGTGGGCAACAGAGGAGAGACTTGAAGACCAAAGCGCAGCAAGCTCAAGAACTGCTTCCGGTTTGCGTGAAACCCCAGCCATAAATGGGCCTCTGCACAACATACCATTCATCTGACTTTCCCTGTGCCTCAAAATCCAGGATCCTGTGAACCCAAGAGAAAACCAAATTCCAGTGCCACCGACAAAGATGATGAGACTACCATATTGCTCTTTGTTAATGGCAGCTGTGACTGAGTCAATCTGTAGTGAAAAACTTAGAACATGTATTTCCTCGAGCCTTCCAGGGAGCTCAATTGATAAACTAAAATAAATACTATCTCCTAGCTTCATGATCAATTCAATTCCACCAGCTAAAATATTTCAGGTTTCTATTTTAACCATCTTGTTATTAATAACACCCTCAAGTAACAACAAAAGCCTTTGAAGATGATATAATCTAGGCAAAATACAATTGTTAATCTATACTAACTTGGTAGAAAGCTCGGCTGAATGATAGTTAATGGACTTTCAAATAATGTATTGCTATCAAATACACAAAGGACTAGCCATTAGTATTGGGATTATTTTTGAAATACGAAATTTGAAAATATGATTATATTAAACATTAATGGTGATATGTAAATGAGCCTTGAAATGTTTGAAAATATTTTATTACTTTAAAAATTCCCTTTAGGGGTGTACCTGGGTGGCTCAGTGGGTTGAGGCCTCTGCCTTTGGTCATGGTCTCAGGGTCCTGGGATCAAGCCCCACGTCAAGCTCTCTGCTCGGCTTCCCCTTCTCTCTCTGCCTGCCTCTCTGCCTACTTGTGGTCTCTCTCTCTGTCAAATAAATAAGTTTTTAAAAAAAGTCCCTTTAGGGGTACCTGGGTGGCTCAGTCAGTTAAGTGCCAGACTCTTGATCTCAGGGTCTTGAGCATAAAGCCCTATGCTGGGCTCCACACTGGGTGTGAAGCCTACATTTAAAAAAAACAAAAAAAAAAATCCCTTTAGCATATATTTTATATGTGTGTATACACACACACACACACACACACACACACTTCATTGTGTTTTACCGCTCGTATAAAATTTCTATTCCAGTTCATCAAGTAAATAAGTGAATTAGTAGAAACATAATTAATATAAATTTGTTTGTTACCTTGCTTTCTGTTCTCATAACCACAGCCCAAAGTCATTCATCCATTCGTGTTAAACAAGCACACAGGGAGTTCTGTTTAATATATTTTGTCTCTGCTATAAACCAGGTTCTAGAATGATAAATACTCCCTGGTGCCCGCCCTCCAGCAGCCTCGACAGACACACGTAGAGACAGAATGCTGCACGCTAAGTGATACAATTGGCGTCTCTAGGGGCTGAGGAGATGGATTTCCAAACTCCACCTTGAGGGGAATGATCAACAAAGCTTCTGTGGAGAAATGGCTATGCCCAATGCTGCTCAAGGCTCTACACAGATCATCTCTGGCAGAAACATACATCTGAAAGCTAAGCCATCTACCTGTGAAGCTGAAGAAGAAACTGGTAGATCTAGTTCATCTTTGTACATTCAAAATCCCTTCAAAGGGCCTGAGACACAGAAAGTGCTAAATGTTTTTTGGGTTGAACCAAAAATATTTCATCCTTCTAAAAAAACAAAACATAAAATGTTACATATAAGCAGGGCGCCTGGGTGGCTCAGTGGGTTAAAGCCTCTGCCTTCGGCTCAGGTCATGGTCTCGGGGTCCTGGGATCAAGCCCCATATCAGGATCTCTGCTCAGCAGGGAGCCTGCTTCCCCCTCTCTGCCCATCTCTCTGCCTACTTGTGACCCCTTCTCTCTGTCAAATAAATAAATAAAATCTTAAAAAAAAATGTTACATATAAGCAAAAATACTAAGCTTGTTTTGCTCATCCCTTTCTTCAGTCAGTTAAACACTGGCTGGGCACTTGGGTGAGGTACTACGGCAGATCCCAAAGATACTGAGACAAGACACTTCTTGCTCTCTTGGGGCTCAGAGTCTTTTTAAGGAAGAAAGGAACACAAAATGCAATGATTACAGCTGTGTAAAACTCAGTGCAGGAAAAGCAAGGAACAGATACTGCAGAAAGCAGGAGGAGGCTCTGGATGCTATGCTAAGTCAGGGGAGGGAGGCTTCCCACAGGGCCATCTCAAACACGGGGCCATTGCACCGAGCCAGCGAGAATCCTCTCTTGCCTGATTTCACTGTTGAAAGAGATGATAGCTGCAATGAGTGGACAGGGGTGACCTGTGGGAGGAGGTGAAAGAGGCTACAAACTGAATCTAAAATCAATCGGATCGGAGAGCTTCTGAGCACTGAATACGATGAAGCTAACAAAGTAACATATATTGGCAAACCTCAAAGAAATATTGGTCTTGTATTTCCATCCTTGTGAGCACCCTAAAGTGCCATTCCTTGGCCTTCTGTACACTAGAATTCACTCAAAAGGAAAACACCACAAATTTTAATTATAGGAGGACACATGTGTTACATTCATGCTGCTTACTTTACCAGAGTGTTCTAGGTAAATAAAAGGTAAATTTATAAGGCAGAGTCATAGCAA
Source organism: Nasua narica (assembly GCA_028533885.1). Lineage (NCBI taxonomy): Eukaryota > Metazoa > Chordata > Mammalia > Carnivora > Procyonidae > Nasua > Nasua narica. The sequence continues at coordinate 7,945,116 of CM052797.1, forward strand.
AGTAGTACCCCAAGCATCTCTAAAATAAGAATGAACGTAAACATATGATGTTGCCATCAAGCTAGAAAATAGGAGGCCTGTAGAAGGAAAAAAAAAAATCCCAAACCCCAATCACTAGACAGTGTAATTTTATTGGTTTTTTAGTATCTCCTCAAAGTAGCTTGTATGGTTTTCTGGGCAACTGACACCATTACAAAACAGAGAGAGAAAGCATGTGCCTACACATGCACACACCTTCAATTTTATTGAGCATCCACCTTTCTTAAATGAAACATGCTACTCTACTAACAGTATTCACCACAGGACAGTGAAGTAGAAAAAAACACGGGCTCAGAAATAAGATCAGAGTCAGTCACTTAATAGCTATAGACCTGATAAACACTTGAAGTCCATTTTGCTTGTCAGCCAAAGGACAATAGTATCAAACATGTGTGAAGCACTCTGAAGAAGTATGAAATAAACATGAAAGAGACAAGGCTCCTGGCCTCACAGAGTTTACACTTGGCAGGAAAGACAATCCAATTATAAAAAGGAACATCAGGGGAAAGTTCCATTACTAAGAACAGGGCAGAGTAGAGGGTTCAAGTGTGTCTGAAGTAGGGATGAGAGGCTGTTTCAGACAGGGTAGTCAGGGAGGGCTACTACAGGAAGTCACATCTGAGTGGGAACCTGAAGGAAGAGGCAAGTTACACCTGTTGCAGGTCAAGAGAATGACGAATGTGAGTCAAGTATAAAATCAACATGTACAAGGAACAGCAAAGGAGGCCAATCTGGAAGAGCAAGTGAATAAGCACTGGATGGGAGATGAGGGTGGCATCTGGATTTTTTTCTCTGTGTGATGCTAAGCCACTAGAAGGTTTTGAAAAGAGTGAAGTCATCTTGATCCATGTTTTAAAAGAAGCACTATGGTTTCATCTCCTTGAAAAGATTTTATCCTTTGTCTGCCTGGTCAATTCCTACATGTTTTAAACAAACATGGCCCAACAGAGGAGTAATGTGCCATAGTTTCTGCATAAGGAATGCACAAGCAGAAGGCAGGACATAAATGCCAAGGATTTCAGTGTTTATACTCCAGAGTCCAAGGAGAAGCATGGAAGGTTAACAACATTATCTGCCCTGTGTATTTTACGCATGGTTGGAAGATCAACTAAAATAATGACAAACAACTTTTATATAGCATTAATGATCATTATTCTTCAAGTGTCCTCTTATTAGTAAGGTCTTCCCCGACCACCATAAAGAATATGGACTCCTCTGCTACAGCTCTCCTTATCTGTCTTGACTTTTTTTCCTCATAGCACTTTTTACTATCTGGCATATATATTTATTTGTAAATAAGTACAATGTCTATTTATATGTATATAAGTTTATAAGTATATAAGTTTGTGTGCCCGTGTGTGGGTGTGTGTGTATGTATAAATTCTAAGAGTACATAAATATTTACATATTTCCCTGATTCCTCCCTTTCCTCCCAACTATTTTGTGAGCTTCATGAGGCCAGGGAGCACATTCATTTTACTCAATACATCATTGCCTAAAAGTGTAAATGGTTGCTTTAAGTGCTCAGTAAATGTTGGACGAATGAATAAACAAATTCCTAACTGGATTCTCTTCCTATAAACAATCTGTCTCTCTTTAATTCATTTAAACACTTACAGTGACTGGATGGGAAATTAAAAGATCTAAAATCTAATGATCTAATAACTATGCCAACTTTTTAGGTCAGTGATCCTTAAAAAGTCACTTAAAAATAAACCAATAAGAAAAACAAAGCAAAAAAAAAAAAGTCATCTAAAATAGAACTAGCCTCAAAAGGACCAGTGACAAGAAAAGAATACAATGGCATCATTCCTATTTATTTAACCCAGGGGCTTTACCCTTATCTCTCTCTTAAGTGGAAAAATATTCAGATATTCTCCATTCCCCTCATAAGAAAGCCCACGTTCCAGACTGGACACCAAAGCTCTCTGTTTATAAAGCTGTTTATAAAGCTTTCCTTAAAAGGTGCCCCAAAGAACCTCAAGGAACATAACAGAAATCCACTGAGAAATGTATTGACTTTGGGCATAAACTAAATTCATTCCATATACACAGACTGACTGATTTCAGGGCTAGAAAATATTTAACAATTTTATTTGACATTTAAACTTAATTTTTATTTCCACCAGGCTAACCTTTTGCCAGATAAAGATATGGGTCAGTGAAATCCCTATAACCTGCCTTCTTCATTTTTAATCACACATCTATAATCCAGCCAAAAAGCATCCCCCTTCCCAATGCAAACACAAAACTATTATTTTAACTACTACTACTAATAATAATAAAAATTATATTGTCTTCCAGCTCCGTAATTTTTGCAACACTAAGAATACATACAAACTCTTAAAAGTTTTCCAAGCACTGCCTTCTTGGTCCATTAACACAACACCAGTAGATGGCGCTCAGTAAACCTGCTGAGCTCTTGGTTGAGTTCTTCCTAAGGACTGGTTTTAGAGACTATTCTCCCCAATGGGGAAGAATCTGGAAACTTCAGCCGATGAATCAAATTACAGAAAATTTTGGAAATCACTAAATATACGGTTTCCTTAATGGCAAGTGTTCCTTAAAACAGAGTTTTTTTAAACTTTAAGAGCTTTTTGTTTCAATGCACACCCAGGCCTCTCAGTCTATTCTTGTTAATAAGCAAAACAACATTGGTCAGAGGGTGTTGGCTGGTGGCTTAAAAAGAAAAAAAAGAAGAAGAAAAAAAAAAACAACCTCCCCCTCCCACACAAATGTTTCACAACTCTCTGGGACAGCTAGAATAATCAGGCCAACACTTAAAAGAGACAGTCTCCCTCTTGCTGACAAGACCAGCTATTTGGTTAAAATAAAGAGAATATAGGGATTTTATTAATTATTGCTGGAAATTTATTGAAAGAACTGAATGCAGAGGATTGGATAAATCAGTCTCTCTAGCTCCCCATCCCTCCCTCCCTCTCTCTCTCAATCTCACCGAGCAGATGACTGAAGTGGGGAGAGACATTCTGTAACCTACATCTACCAGCTTGACTTTCTGCCCTCACCCACCTTGCACACTTACTTACTTAGCTTCTTTGATTATTCCTCAGTCGGTTCTGAAGTCATCCAAGAAACTGGGTCTCTAGTTTCCTAGGCCAGCCCACCACCCAAAAGAAGGCACAGAAGTCTCCAAAATACAATCTGATCAAGTTACTGACCCAAAACTCATCGATGGCCAACAGGATCACATTCTAACTGCTGAGCGTGTCTCCTCAGTTCCTGGCACAAAAGGCCTTCCATGACCTAGCCCTTGCCTACTTCTCCAGCCTCCTCTGACCTCAGAGCTTCTCCTCAAACCCTCACATGGATCATACCAAACCACTGGCAGGTCAAGAAGACACAGCTGAAGCTTCACTCTTACTGCTTGAGTCACTACTTGGCCCTGTGGCTCCCTTTACCTGTCATCTGATGATTACGATAAAGCACGAAACAAGAAAGACAATGCCTTTCTTTCCTGAATAGATGCCTGGTCTCCTTTCCCGATCTAACCTAGCGTGCCTCACCCACTACATGCAGATCAAGATTTCCTCCAACTCCCTGAGCCTGCCCCGTGTGAACAATGGGCATGTGTGTGTGGACAATGCCTAGGGAGGAGAACCCAGCAGGTCAAGTTCAACCACACCTGGTCAAATCTTATTCCTAACCCAGGACACAACAAACCATGACACCATGGGGAGATACTCAAGTTGGCAAGTGGGTCATTGTCAACTACATCAAGATTAAGAACGGAAGCTTCCAATGCAGAATGGGAGGCATTGCTTTGGGAGGAAGACCATAGGCTTTGCAATCACATGAAAAGGAAGACCAGCTTCACTTGTTACTAGCTTTGTGATCTTTTTAGGGACCACCTCAGGTCCTTTTTGGGAACTGTTAGACTGTAAACTCTATGAGGATTGAACTGTATTATGCTCACCTATCTGAAGAGCATGAAACAATAGTAATCACTTTTCATCAAATGCTAACTATATGCCAGCACTGTTTTACCATCTCACGCTGATGAGGATTATCATTTAGCCCCCTCAACAACCATATAAAGTAAGTGCCGGTATTTGAAGAAGTTAGGTATGTATGTATGTAGCATACAGTGGGTACAAAATAAATGTTCCCATTCATTCCCGATAAAAATATCCCACACACTTCAGCTTCATAATCTCCACATATTTACCTTCCTTTACAGCCTCTGCTGGTAAGACATTATTTCTCAAGGAAAGCCAAATAAAGTTATAAATTTTACTATTGTTTTATTTAATTATGGGTGTAGAATTTTAACTAGATGGCAAAATTGGCTTTATGGGACCTACCCTCTGAGAAGAGAAGTCATAAGGAAATACAGAAAGAGTAAAAAACTTGTTTAGTTTTAAAGGTAAGTTATAAAGATTTCTTAAAGCTGATTAAGCTTTGTAATTGATAAATAATAGCTATATGAGCACTACACAATCCGCTGCACTTAAAAACCAGAAAGACACTAAGAAGAAATATCCTATCATTTCAGATGATAGCAACATTTTTCTTACTTAACATTACAGGTAAAGCCATCTCACATAAATATCCAATTTTTTTTTGTAAGTTTTCCTTTTGAATTGTCAAAATTTTAAAAAGTAACAAGTAAGTTTTATGACAATCTATCTAAGGAAGGTGCCTTACCCATTTCCCAGCCTTCTTATATATAGACAGGGAAGGACAGAAATATTGTCTGAGTAACTACTATATGTGCTAAGATCTTTATATGCGAGGACAACAATATTTAACTGTTGAAGAAGAAATGATATATATGAAGCACATCTCAAAGTACCTGGTACTTAGTAAGTATTTAAGAAGTTCTAGATGAGCACTGGGTGATGTACGGAGTCATCCCGACTTTAAGAAGTCTGGGTGCTGACTTTTAAAGAAGTCTTTAAGAGCGCTGGGTGATGTATGGAAGGAATTACTGAATCACTATACCACATACCTGAAACTAATATAACACTGTATGTTAACTCTACTGGAATTTAAAATTTTTCAAAGTGCTAGGTATTGTTGTCATTTTAAAAATCCTATTTAATCCTCATGAAACCCTATATGTAGGTATTAGCCTGCTGAATTTTACAGATGAGGAATCTAAGGCTCCCACAGCTGCTTAGTACTACAGCAGAAATTTATACCCATGTCTACTTGCCTCCTACACAGAGTCACGTTTCTCTATGAGGACTCTCAGAGTGATGTCCCAGGAACAGCAAGCATCATCCGGAAACTTACTGGAAATGCAAATTTTCAGCGCCGCCCCAACTGCAGTAAATGAGAAACTCTGGGGCTGTGGCCCAGCGATCTGACTCCCACGGTCCCACAAGTGTGGGACCACACTACACTCAACTGGAGCCGTTATCGCAGAAGGTCCAGTGTCTGTCCCTGTAGGGTTTGCCTTCTTCCCAGCTAATTCCACTTTTCTGTGTCTCCTTCCGTCTCCTATAACCCATCAATACCGTGACTGTACAGGTCCTCGGCAACAGCCTGCTTCCCACACCACACAAGGGAACGGCAGACCCGAAGTGACACACTGATACCAGGAGCCCAGGCCCGGTACGAACTCCAGCTCTACCGCTTACTAGCCACAGGACCTCAGCACGTGACTGGAGTTCGTTCTCTACCCTACTACTTCACCTTTAGGACACAGAAAACGATACTTATCTCACGAGGCTGTCAGGGTGATTAGAAGAGAAAATGAACGCAGGAGATAGAGTGTAAGGACTAAGTAGTAGAAGGTATTCAGCAAATGGAATGTCTGAAGATGACCATTTTCATATAACATCCATTTTTCCGGCCCTCCACTGCACACACACATATGCTGTGACCAATGACACATCACCACCACAACCCCAACCCAACAACAGCAAGACTGGGGCTGGAATCTCACTACTCCATTTCTTCAAACACCCATCTTAGTCTCAGCCTAAGATTAGACCCACTTCTAATTCCGAGATTTAGTAAGCTATGAATGACATATAATCGTACCAACAGACCTGGCTAGGCTAAAATAACCATAGAGATCTGGAAAATGGGAGATTTGGGGAGGAAAGATACTGACCAAGAGAAATATCCAGTGTAGTAGCTTCTTAATATTATGCTGCCTGGGACCCCTGAACCACACAAGAGGGGATGAACTCGGCAGTGTTGCCAAAACCTAGTAAGCTTTACCCTAAAGCAGAGCGTTCAGGAATGCAGGAGGTGACCAAGAAGGAATTCATAGTCATGCGGGTAAGTTAAGATTACCCCTGGCCTCTAACTAGTTCAAGAAGATGACAGGAATGGTAGAAAATAAGCCCACAATCAGATTACTGGCTCCCATGGACCAAAAAAGGAATGTACCAATGCCTTAGCAGTAAGATAAAACTCCCATTTCCTTCTGTGGACATAACAAAGAGAGACAGCTGAGAATTCCCCCCCAGCTGCCAGATGCTCTGTATATCACACGGGGTCAGCAGATAATCCAAACACAGAACTCCCTGGAGAGCTCCACCAACGCACAAGGCCAATGGCTCCATCTAGGTTTAAGGAGGAGCAAACAAACAAACAAACAAAAACCCTGGGAGTAAGGATGACATTCTCTGCACTCAAGGATAAAGACCCTTAGCTGCAATCCCCGCATAAAAGGGAACCACCAGAATCCCTGGCGAAAGACTACGTAGTCATGAGAAAAGGCACTGAAGATCCACATCGCCTGTCTGACAATCCATCAAAAGATTAGTGTACCTTTCAGGAAAATATAACTCCTATATCCCTGCTGATATAAATATATTCCTAGTGTTCTAACTGGATGGAGCTATTTATGGATTTCCGAATTACAGATTCAGGGGGCTGACTTTATAAATCTACCGAACAGCCTCATCTCAGATGGCAGAACAAACTCCAAAGACAGCAATAAAAACCTTTAGTATTATAATGAATGGACTAGCACTTCAAAATATAAACCTTGCTGTCTCAGTTCCCAACTGTAAAATAAGAAAACACTTTCTTCTAATCCATAGGTTTAATTCAGGCCAAGAAAATGAAGTTAGTAGAGAAAGCAGCAAACACAAGAAGGTTCCAAGTAAACAGCCCATACACATCACAGAAATATCGAACTATGTGGGCTGCAATTTTTCACCAAGTGTCAGTACCAAGTTCTCCTAGAGGCCCCATCTCAGTGACACTTTTGTCACTGGCTCCAGGTCACAAAGCCCCCTGGGTGGTTTTACCTCTTGACTGATGATCTACAGTGACCTTCCTTTTGAGGTCATAAATCTTTCCCCCTAAATCTCATCTGGCTAAGAAGACATTTATAGCTACCCATGCATGGGGCAAAGCTCTTTCCCAAACAGCTTTGACTCTATTTAACCAAACACACTAAGAACTTACACTGTGCAAGGTACTGTGACAGAAGCTGAAGTTAAAATGAGAGCAAAAAAACCCACAATTTAAAAATAATCTCTGCCCTCCAAATGCACACAGTAAAGGAGAAAAGGCACGTAAACAGAAGCACACCCGTAAGTGTTTGAGGTGTTTAATGGAAGAGTCCGTACGGAGTGGCTGGGGCACGGACGCAGGCGTGGCAGGCTGCCCAGGCAGGGGAAGGTTCAGGACAGGCTCCACGGAGACAAGTGACAGGAAATGAATCCTGAAAGATGCATACGTTTCCTCATGTGTGTGTGGAGGGTGGTGGAGGGGGTTCACTGTATTTCAGAGAGGAAGAGATGCAAAAACCGTTTCTGCATGGCTGAAGGCTCGCAGAGAGAGGGCAAGAGGGAAATGGTTTACCTGAAGCATCACCGACTGCAGGGGTCTACAGCTAGGGACTTTTACGCTCCCAAAGGCTGACTTCAAAATAGTCTTTATTTACGCTGTCCGAAAATCAGGCGCAGAAGAAGCCTGTCTGCACCTGATTCCAAAACCCACGAGCTCTAGCCAGGTCCATTTGCATCATAAGCTGCTCTGCTAACTCACTACAAGGCAGATCTGGCTTTAATTATCCACAACCACACAAGGAAGAACTCCCAGGAAATCCAAATGATATAAAAATATTGTCAAAAACAATGTGAAGCATTAACTCCCTTAACTGAAAATCACTACCACCTCTGCTAAAAGGTAACCAGCCCTGGGCGCAATAGTACACACCTTGTTTGTTTGTTTGTTTTTTCTTCAGTCAATAATCTAGCAATAATTTACTTAGGAATGTCCCACGGATCTGTCCTTCTGAAATGCCCGTCACTTCCCATATACCTTCACAGTCAGCCACTGCCGATGGACAAAGAGCCACGCAGAAAGCCCTAAATCTATCCCTACGCCCCCAACTCATTAAGAATGGAGCTTTTAGGGACGCCTGGGTGGCTCAGTTGGTTAAGCAGCTGCCTTCGGCTCAGGTCATGGTCCCAGCGTCCTGGGATCGAGTCCCACATCGGGCTCCTTGCTCAGCAGGGAGCCTGCTCCTCTCTCTGCCTCTGCCTGCCTCTCTGCCTGCTTGTGTTCTCTCTGTTAAAATAAAATAATAAATAAAATCTTTAAAAAAAAAAAAAAAGAATGGAGCTTTTACAACTGTCCAATTTGATTATTTGGTTCATGCTTACACTTCGCGGTGCATCAGTTTAATGTGAATGGATCATAAAAAAATGGCTTGGTGGGCCCAACTCCATATATTCTGATTTCGTGGGCCTGGGGCAGGGCCTGAACATTTGCATTTCTAACAAATCCCCAGAGATGCGCAAGCTACTGGCTAAGGACCACACTCTGGAAAACAGTGCTCTAGGCCAGTCCAGTTGGAAGTCAGTCCGGGTCAGCCCATATCCCAATAACTGCTGTGAACAAACACTCTGGAGAGGGTCTAAGTCTTAAATTTGGCAAAAAGATGACAAGCAGAATTCAGTGCTGAAGACAAGCACTAAATGTGGAAGGTGATATAAGCACCAGGCTTCAAGCAAGGTCAGGAGGAGGTAGTATCAATTTGAGCAACAAAATTTTGAGCAACAAAATTGAGCGAAATTTGATTTTTGGACAGCGTACAGGCTATTTTGAAGTCAAGGGAAGCCATCCTTACTTGTACATGTCAGATAAAGGAGGAGGAGTTTTGAGTCTGAATCCCTGCTTCACCTCTCCCCAGCTATGTTCCTTCATCAATCACATGGGCCTCACAAGGGTGAGAAGACAGCGTATGCGAGTCATCTTAATGGAAGGTCCTCAGTAAACGGTAGTTCTGCCTTCCCTTTCTATGCACACCAGGGAGAGAGCTGTCAGCACAAGCGTATATGCCAAAGACGCAAGAGGAAGCCACACAGTAGAACACATGTTTGCTTTCGCCAAAATAGAGATGGGTCTCTCTCTTTTTTTTAAGTGTATTTTTATCTGAGGTAGGGGAGGAGGAGGAAAGGGAAAGACAGTGTCTCAACAGACTCCCTGCTGATCGTGGAGCCGGACGCAGGGCTCGATCTCACAACCCTGAGATCACATCCTGAGCCAAAATCAGAAGTCTGCTGCTCAACCAGCCGAGCCACCCAGGTGCCCCAAGATAGGTCTCCAAAAACTACCTCTCTCCCTCACCCATGACACGTGCTTGTATCACCTCGCTTTCTCCTCGCTCCCACCCTCTCCGGTCGCTGCACAGACGCGCTCTCCCGCAGGCTTCCAGGGCAGCTCCTGCTGAGCGCGCCTCCCTCCCCGATGCCGCGCCAGTTCCCCTGGCCTCTCACACTGACATCCTCAACGGTCACGACATCTGTGGCTCCATCAGACCAAACCTGTACGTTCTTCCTTCCGAACAGCTTAACCACCGGTGTGCTGGGACGGTGAAGTGACAGGCCGACCCACCGGCCGGCCCCTCTCTGCCTTCTCTCCCCCAACTGCACCCCCCATCGGTGCTCTTTGGGCACTGCTGGCATCGCGCTACTGTTTGCCTGGTCAGACGATCTCCAGCCGCTCTCCACCCTGTTCTGTAAAACCCCACACCCAACAGAATTTTCCGCAATGACAGCCGTGTGGGATGACTGAGCGCTCTGCAGTGGAGGAACGGAATTTTTAATTGTATTTCATCTGTACTGACTTCGAGAGCCACATGCAGCTGGTGATACTGCGATGAACACAGCGGGTCTCCAGCTGCCCTCCCGCATGGGAACTGTCCTCCGGGTCAAGCCAGATGCCCTAGTCCCACAGCAACCCCAGCTCCATGCCTCCCTTCTCACACGGTATTTCCTTCTCTCACTCTGCTCCCCCTCTCTCCACAGCTTGCCCACCTAGCAGCCGAGAGCCCCCACCCTTCCCGAAGGCTTCCCAGCTGTTCCTGCCAACGTCCCGCTCTCCTTCCGTGAGCCTCGCTGCCGAGCGAGCTCCTGCAGGCGGCGCGCTTGCGCGGTGGGGCTCACGCACTGGCGCCCGGGCCAAAGAACCCAGCCGTCCAAGACCAGACCCTCCGTTCCCTTATCAGGTATTCACAAATACTTGCTGAATGAATTAAAAGGACAGAGCCTTACGTTTTGGTCTTCTTTGGACAGCAAGACCTTTCCTCACTAGAACCACGTGGAAATTTAGGCATTCAGATTGCCTGGGAAACACCAAGTGACTGTAAAGGCTTCCTGCAGCCAGGCGCGGAAGAGCCTTGCCCTGTGTGTGTACCTTCATCCACTCTGGAACCGCATGGGAAAATAAGAAAATGCTACCCACAAATCCAGGACTTACTTCTAAGCAAGTTTCTGGAGACTGATGAAAAGCCCAACAGAAGGAAACCGAAGTTCTTGCTCTGTGAAACCATCAAAAGCTAGATTGAGGAACACTTGACTTCCTTATTTCTTCTGGCACAGGTGACCAAGTGTTGTTATGTAACCAGAGTCCTCAAATCTGGCTGCAAAACACCACCAGTCTACACAACGTTGGAGCAAAAGCCCATCAGACACGTATTGTTAAGGCGAAAGCAGGTAATTCATTTAGGAGATCAGAAGGCTGATAAAGCTCTCTTTGTAGGAGCAAAGTGGAACTGAACAGCCAAGCAGGGGGCAAAGCCAGGTTATTTCAACTCATGCTCTGGAAACACACGTCCCAGGCAGAACTGATAAAATGTGGCCATTACCACACAGGCCCTCTGCCCTACAAGGAGCCACCTGAGAACGCCGCTGCAGCCACCTAAATTCTGCGGCCCTTCAAAATTGTGATTCTTAATGCAAACTATACTTACTCAAGAATAAACTCCTGTAATTGATAACACTTTTAAAACCGCCCCTTCCCGCGCACTCCCGTCTCCTGGCACTGTCTGGGCCGCGAGCGGCTCTGACCGGCACGCATCCAGCACACGAATCCACCGCACAGAGGCCAAGGCCTCACCAAGGCTGGAAGCTGAAGTCCAGAGTCAACAAGAACCCAGTGTGGTGGCAGGAAATCACTCCGATAAGATTTTCTCAAGATCTAAATGTGAGTCAGATGGATATGTTCTTTTGATCTCTCCTAGTTAAACGGGCTCTGGAGTCATTCGCAGGATTTGAACTCTTCACCCACCACCGCTGTGCATCCTTTGATCCTCACTTCCCTGGCTCTAAAGTGCAAATATTGACCAAATCTGACATGTGTCTTGTAAGGAACAACACCGTTAAAAGAAATGGTCCCTGTCCTAACGGAAATGGTCCTGATCATTACATATTGCTTTGTTTTATACATTTTAAATGATGAGAGGCCTCCAGTGCCAAAGATATTCTTTTCAATGATGTTCCTCTATTGTCAGGATGCTTTTGCCTCCTCCCAGAAGCAGTAATATGCAAAACCACTGAGTATTCAAGAAGAAGGGGAAAGCAAGGAGGACATAATAAACCAGATCTGTTTCGGTTCTGGAAATTCATTTTGTAATTAGAATGGCTCTTCCCCTTGAAAATCTAATAAATGTGGGTTTTATCCCAAACATACGGGATAAAACGACAATTATCCTATATCTAGCCTCAGAGCCTGCCTTGGAGCACAATTTACATCTCACATCTGAATCTCTCTCTGGTTTTAAAAAGTATTTCATTTATAGAAGGAAAATGCCTTTTGGCTTTCCTGAGGGAGACCTAGAGAGGTGTTCAAGACCACAGAAAGCCGAGTTTATGGTTGAGGAATCTGATAAATGCACCCCAATTTGTCCCCCTTCTCGCGTTCCTATGGTGATTTTAGTCAGCGAATTGTCACTCATATAAACCTTTCGGTCAGTGTTAGCCACAGCCATCCACTCTGCAGCATCATTAGCCACGAAGCACCCGATGGCCACTACAACGCTTCGAAACCAGGAACGAGAATTATTCTAGTACAGAAGAGCATCAAACTGCTATAGGAGGCATGCTTTAGGAGACAAGCACCTTCCTGTTCCAGGGCCTTGGCCTGCCTTCCTCTCACTGGTCTGGGGCTGAGAAGCCACCAAGTCACCCATCCTCCTGGGGAAGCCCTAAGTATAAAGGTAAATATCTGACCAAGGAATTCACTGGGATGCTTAGTACTGACGCCCCTCTATCAAAAGGTGTAATACCCATTTTAAGTACTACTTTGTCTACTTAAGGGGGATTTCAAGTAGTAACTATAAATTCTTCTCCAATATGTCTAAAGCCCACAAAGGCATTCTAACTCTTATGGGTTCACTCCAAAGAAGGAACTCAATGCTATCTTTTCACAAAATTCCTCTCTTCTTCCAATCTTCCCATTGTTACCTTTTTTTCTTACTAAGCCCAGTTACACCAAGTCTTGTACTTTGACTTCTCCACACATGTATTTTGAATCTTAAGTTCAAATCAACTAATGACCTGACCTGCCTTTAGCACACAGGCAAGGCTAATTAATTACAGTTTCTGCTAACTGACCAGATCTATCACAACCCCCATGAAAATTCAGGCAAACCCTTCAATCTCTCTGTGGCTCAGTTTTCTTCACTCTTCCAGACGATGGGACTCAATCGCTCCTAAAGCACAGAGATTCCTATGATTCATCAAATTTTTCCCAGTCCTGACCTCTCCCACAAAGTTCATTCCCTCACATGATTGTGAGGACTATGGGACGCTCACTGGGGTTCATCAGCACAACTTTTGCTCCAGAAAAGTAAGGTGATAAGAGAAAAAGGAGGCAACTTTCACTGGCACAGAAAGTATGGATTCATCCAGGCCTCCTTTTCTTGACATTTGACACCCATTGTCTCTTGGTACCCCGTAGAGCTTAATTAAGGCCTGACCTCATCAGATCTCTTCCAGAATGAGCCTGGGGCCTGAGATAAGAGGCATCCAAAGACCTTTCCTCCTCCTCCCTCGGAAATGTAAAAACCCTGCTTCCTTTTCAGCTGTTAGTCTGGGGGAGGATTTGTTTACTGTCGCTAATGTCCAGTTGCTTGGTTGCTAGGTCCGGTAGGGCTTAGTGTGTGGGGGTGGTGGTAGGGCCTATTTTGTTTGTTTTATAAATACCAACCCTGGCTTCATGTGCCTGGCTTTTTCTTTTATCATCTGACAGCATCCCTCATCCCCTACCTCTTCTGGGAAAAGCCTACGCTTTTATCTTGACAGTGAGAAGGGCTCTGGAGCTAAAGGGTATGTGTACTAGGTTCGTAGAAAACCATTAGCAGTCACGTGGTTTGCTGTATGTAGTCTGCCGTAAACAAGCAGCTCAGACCATAAGTCCCCTAAGGATTAGAGATCATAATTCAGGACTCAAGAGATAGAGGGACTATTTCTAGGATGCCTTTTCAATGTGCTAAATGACTAAGTAAGGAACATCTCAAAGAACACATCTCTAGAATAACCCTCTATCAGACATTCCACATCTACACACACTTCGTAGGGACACTGTGCAGACTTCCTCACAATGCGAAGGAAGTTACATGTGTACAATAATGACACCGTTAAGCACATTTATTTCTTTGTTAGCAACACCTTCAGTCACAAAAATGGCATCACTAACTATCTGGAATCCTTATAAGGTAATTTTTTTAAAAAGATTTTATTTATTTATTTGAGAGAAATAGAGTGAGAGAATATGAGTAGGTCAGAGGGAGAAGGTCAGAGGGAGAAGCGGACTCCCCACGGAGCCGGGAGCCTGATGTGGGACTCGATCTGGGGACTCCGGGATCTTGACCTGAGCCGAAGGTAGTCAGTCGCTCAACCAACTGAGCCACCCAGGCGCCCCTTATAAGGTAAATTAATAATGAAACCTGTGAAATAATGAGAAACTTTAAGACAGTTCTATCAAAATGAAGCAAATTTTACTAAAATTTTAGTAGCTTTATCTAAATTCTATTTCTTTCACTTGCTCAACAAATGTTCACTTGGGTGCCTGGGTGGCTCAGTGGGTTAAAGCCTCTGCCTTCGGCTCAGGTCATGATCTCAGGGTCCTGGGATCGAGCCCCGCATCGGGCTCTCTGCTCACCAGGGAGCCTGCTTCCTCCCCACCCCCGCCTCTCTGCCTACTTGTGATCTGTCAAATAAACAAATAAAATCTTAAAAATAAAAAAGTTCAATGCGTGTCTACTATGTTCCATGTGAAATATGCTTGGCACAGCTTAGATGAGAATTACATTTATTTAAAAACCCTGTGTGTATCCACAGGGGCACAGACAATTTTCTTCAAACAGAGTGAGCTATTTAATTAATTACTCACAGTGAGCTCTCTGCTAACATGAGCCCTTCTACCTCCATTCAAGGGCCTAACTTGCAAAAAAACAAGGGTGCCCATTTTACAAAAATCCAATATGCAGAAAGCATTTCCAAGCCAGAAACAGCATTAGAGGGGAGAAGTGAACAATTACACCATCTTCTTTAAAAAATGCCCAATTCCTGCAGAACAGATAAACTAAACTATGCAAATTCAACACCACCTCAACCGAGGGATCAAAGTTAACATCTCTAATGATCAAACAAGAATGTGTCATGTGTCCTCCTAAAGTGGTATGCCAAAGGACATCTTTTTTTTTTTTTTTTAAGATTTTATTTATTCATTTAACAGAGAGAGAACACAAGCAGGCAGAGAGGCAGACAGAGGCAGAGAGAGGAGCAGGCTCCCCGCGGAGCAAGGAGCCCGATGCGGGACTCGATCCCAAGACGCTGGGATCATGACGTGAGCCAAAGGCAGTTGCTTAACCAACTGAGCCACCCAGGCGTCCCCCAAAGGACATCTTTTAAGTAGTATTCTGGCCAAAATCAGGAGAAAAACAATATATAAACCCCAACTGCTACAAAACTGACCTATACACTTCCAAAATGTCCATATCACAAGAAA
This sequence comes from Nasua narica, assembly GCA_028533885.1. Lineage (NCBI taxonomy): Eukaryota > Metazoa > Chordata > Mammalia > Carnivora > Procyonidae > Nasua > Nasua narica. The sequence goes on from CM052797.1 coordinate 7,960,383, forward strand.
GAGAGGTAGAGGAACTGTTCCTGATTAAGAGACTCCAGAGATATAAATAAAGACAGTGTGTAATCCTGGATTAGATCCTGAACCAGGAAGGGGAGGGGAAGGGAGAGGCAAGCAGGAGGATGCCATAAAGGACATTACTGGGATAACTGGAGAAATGGGGATATGGACTTACATTACATAAGAGTATTACATCAATGTTACAATTCCTGTTTTTGTTAATTGCACTGTGGTTATGAAAGAGAATGTCCTAGTTCTTAGGAAATATATGCTGAAATATTTAGGGGGGAATAGGGTAGGATGTCTACAACTTTCAAACGATTCAAAAAATATGGAATAGAGAGAATGTTAAGTAAATGTGACTAACTGCTGTCAGTAAGAGAGGAGTAGAGATAAAGTGGTATTCTTGTAACCTTCCTGTAAATCTGAACTTAAAACATTTAAAAATTTTAAAAACACATGAAATGGAATTTTAATTTTGGGTTACTTATAAGAAAAAAGAGCTTTACTTGTATAAGTCTCTATCATATTAAGTGCTATGATATTTGTGTTTTATGGAACAACTGTGTAAAACAGCTTGGTCTAAGGAAGAAAGACAACGGGTTAGAGAATCACAATTTCTTTTTTTTTTTTTT
>CM052797.1:7961514-8023781 GCA_028533885.1 Nasua narica
CATCTCAGGACCCTTAACTTAATCAAATCTGTGAAGTCTCTTTTGCCAAGTAAAATAAATAGTCATAGGTTATGGGGATTAAGTAATGGACACATTTTGGAAACATTATGCTGCCAGACAAGGACATCAAAAGAAAACTAGACTGTATCTTTTTTTTTTTTTTTAAGATTTTATTTATTTGAGACAGAGAGAGAACACCCACGCACAAGGTGGGGAGAGGGGCAAGAGGAGAGGGGAAAGCAGACTCCCCACCAAGCAGGGAGCCTGATGCCAGGCTCGATCCCAGGATCCTGAGATCATGACCTGAGCTGAGGCAGAACCTTAACTCATTGAGCCACGCAGGTTACCCTGTATCTTTTTTTTTTTTTTTTTTAAGATTTTATTTATTTGACAGGGAGAGTGCGCACAAGCAGGGGGAGCAGCAGGCAGAGGGAGAAGCAGGCTCCCGACTGAGCAGGGAACGTGATGTGGGGTTCAATCCCAGGACACTGGGGTCATGACCTGAGCTGAAGGCAGACACTTAACTGACTGAGCCACCCAGGCACCCCTAGACTTCCCTTTTATGTACGAACACAAAACTTCTCAACTAGCAAACCAAATCCAGTGACATATGAGAAGAATTATACACTGTGACAAAATAGGATTTACCTCAGGAATGCAAGGTTGGTTTAACATTCAAAACCAATCCATCTAATATACAACACCAATGAAAGGAAAGGAAAAATACCCACATGATCATCTCACAGATACAGAAAAAATATCTGACAATATCCAATGCTTTTTCATGATAAAAATACTCAAACTAGGAATAGAAGGAAACTTTTTCAGCCTGATAGAGGCACCAATGAAAAACTCGCAGCTAACAATATCATACCTAATCTTATTGGTGAAAGACTGAATATTTTTCTCTGTAAGATCAGAAACGAGGCCAGGATGTCCGTTCTCACCAATTCTACACAACACTATGCTGGAAGTTCTACTCGGGAAAATCAGGCAAGAAAAATAAAAAGGCATTCAGGATAAAAAGCAAGAAAGCTATCTGTATTTTCACAGGACGTGACTATATACAGAAAAATTTGAGGGACGCACTAAAAAGTTATTAGCTAATAAACAAGGTCAGTGAGACTGTAGGTTGTAAAATCAACATACAAAAATCAACTACATTTCTATACACTAGCAATGAACAATCTGCAAATGATATTAAGGAAACAATATAATCTGTAATAGCATCAAAAAGAATTACAATACTTACAAATAAATTTCACAAAAGTACAAGGCTTATACACTGAAAACTATAAATCATTCTTAAAAGAAATTTAAGATGACCTAAAGGAAAGGAGAAATTAACAGTCCAGAAGTAATTTCTTACATTTATAACAGATTTTTAACAAGGGGCCCAAGAAAATTCAATGTGGAAAGAATAGTCTTTTCAACAAATGGTGCTGGGACAACTAGTTGTCCGCATGTGACTTAGTTGTAACTCTCCCTTACAGCATATAAAAAAAAAAAAAAAAAATCCCCTGGAGAAAAAAAAAAAACATCCCCTGGAACCATACACTTCAGTGTAAGGGCTTAAACTATAAACTCCTAGAGGAAAACATAGAAGTTAATTTTTTGTGATCCTGAGTTAGACAAAGCCTTCATAGATATGCTACCACAAGTATAAGCAGTAAAAGTAACAGGCCAACTGGATATCATCAAAATTAAAAACTTTTGTGCTTCAAAGAGTACCATCAACAACATGATATGATAACCTTATAATGGGAGAAAGCCATGTATCTGATAGGGAACTTGAATCCAGGATATACAAAGAACACAAAGAACTTAAAGCTAAACAATAAGGGGCGCCTGGGTGGTTCAGTGGGTTAAAGCCTCTGCCTTCAGCTCAGGTCATGATCTCAGGGTCCTGGGATTGAGCCCCATCAGCAGGGAGCCTGCTTCCCCCCCGCCCTGCCTGCCTATCTGCCTACTTATAATCTCTCTCTCTGTCAGATAAATTATAAATAAATAAAATCTTTAAAAAGAAAAGCTAAGCAATTAAAAAAAAAAAAACCCAATTTGAAAATAAGCAAGACATCTGAATAGACATTTCTTCAAAGACACATATATGGCCAAAAGCACCTACAAGGATGCTCACAATCATTAGCCATTAGGGAAATGCAAAACAAAACCAGAAAGAGTCAGCATATCATACTCCTAGGATGACAAGAGTCCAAATGTCAGACAACAGCCAGCGCTGGCCAGAGTGTGGAGAAACTGAGACTCGCAACACTGGTGGTGAGGACGTAAAACAGAGCAGCCACTGAGGAAACAGCACGGCAACGCCTCAAAGTGTTAAACAGAGAGTCATCCGTGTAAAGCAAGCAACTGTGCTCTTAAATCCAGACCCGAGAAAAATGGAAACATAAGCCTACCAAAAACTGCTGCTCACAGCATTAGTCATAATAGCCAAAAAGTGGAAACGGGCTAAATGCCCATCGACTGATGAATGGAGAAATACAATGTGGCGCAGCCATACAACAGAGTATTATCCATCAATAAAAAGGAACAAAGTACTGATACATGCTCTAACATAAACCTTAAATACACTCTGCTATGTAAACGAAGCCAGTCACAAAAGGCCACATGATGTATGATTCCATTTACATGAAATTTCCACAATAAGTAACTCCATAAAGACAGAAAGAAGACAAATGGTTGCCAGGGCCTCGGAAATGAATGGTGAGTACCACTAAGAGGTATGACCTTTCTTTTTGGGATGATGAAAATCTTAAGTTAGATGACAGTTATGATTACACAACTTTGAATATACTAAAAACCACTGAATCGCAGACTTTAAATGTGTGAGTTTTATGGTGTGTGAACTGTATCTCAATAAAAGCTGTTTTTAAAAGTCCACAGTATTCAGTTCATGTGCAAACCCACTGGTGTACATAATAAATTTTCTCCAAGTAGTCTGGAAAGAAAATAAATACATAAAATACCTTATAAGAGCGCAAACATTTTTTCTTTCTAGGTTACACTTAACATAAAAATCATCTGTGCAGAACAGTGACCACATGAATGTCCTGTGCTAGAAAGGTATAACAGGACTATCACGAACATGGCATGGTTTAAAATAAACGCGTAAAATGAACAGATTTTTAAACCCCATCAAAGGCACCTCAGTGGTCCCTACATCTTTGTTTGCCTTCACAGCTGACCTTCAATTACCTTTTCAGACTCGTTTCTCATTACTCAACACAAATGCAGCTGGGCCAGACTTTCCACTGCCCACCCTCCCACCATGTGCTGAACACCACGCTCCCTGCCCCTCATCCCTCTACCATCTGCCTTAGGTCTTGACCAAATGCTTCCTCATCTCTAAGGTCCTGTCCCAAAGACATTTTCCTCACTCTCTCCAGACCATACCAATCCCATATCCACCGGCCTGTGGCAGCTCGAACTATCCACACCCCTAAAGGGACCCGCTCACCACTTTTTACCACCCTCAGAGCTAACACACTCTCACGGTAATTTAAAAAAAAAAAAAAGTCACCTACACTTCGGCTTTTCCAGCCTTGATTCATTGATTTATCCACTTCATCTGATAGTTCCCTCACTAGCAGGAGATGAAGAATCAGCTTCCACCCAGTCCTACCGCAAACAGCACTCTCGCCAATGACAGAGCGCCACCTAGCTGCAACACAGGGTAACTCAGCGGCAGTAGGAACACCTCCACAGGACTCTTGCAGAAATGTGCTGGCGGTGAAATTCAGAAGCCAGCCCCGGCATCACTCTGCAGGCAGGGCCAGGCCGCTGTCTGTGGGTGCCTCCTGCCACCTGACCAGTTTACCTCACACATCTCACAGCTATGCTTTGTTCTCAGCTCGGTGCCAGGCATGCAGGAGTCATTCAGCATTTACCCAAACTCAATTTCTGAAGTACACGACTTGTGCAGATGTTAAAAATTCCTGTCGTAATCACAGGAGAGCATTTCTGAGTTTTCTCGTAACAAGTAAAAAGCATAGATGAATACGAAATGATAAGAAATCTCATGTTTTACTCACATATAATGGAGCTTGCTGTGGATTAAGTTTCATGACCCAGGACACTGAAACAGAAAAGGGAGAAATGAATGAGAATACAATTAAAAGCTCTTGCCAAAAAATATAAAAGCCACAAATGCTAGATGTCGAGTATGGTCACATGAACACCATCGAAAGTCTGAGATTACTGGATGCCTGGCTTTCCTGAGAGGTTTGGGAAGCCCAAAAGGTCAAGGACTGCAAAACTTCTTGCAGCCCCTCTATTCAATCTTCTCTATTGGGGAGAGACTTTCTGATTGAAAAATAAACACAGGGCGCCTGGGGGGCTCAGTTGGTTGAGCGGCTGCCTTCGGCTCGGGTTGTGATCCTTGAGTTCCGGGATCGAGTCCCACATCGGGCTCCCAGCTCCATGGGGAGTCTGCTTCTTCCTCTGGCCTTCTCTCCTCTCATGCTCTCTCTCACTTTCTCTGTCTCTCAAATAAATAAATAAAATTTAAAAAAAAAAGAAAGAAAGAAAAATGAACACAAAAGGCTCCACTATCCTAGGAGAATTTTCAACAACCAGTAGGATATTAAATGCAGTCACCAGGGCGCCTGGGTGGCGCAGTTGGTTAAGCAACTGCCTTCGGCTCAGGTCATGATCCCGGAGTACCGGGATCAAGTCCCACATCGGGCTCCCAGTTCCATGGGGAGTCCGCGTCTCACTCTGACCTTCTTCCTTCTCATGCTCTCTCTCACTCTCTCTCTTTCCTAATAAATAAATAAATAAAAATAAAATCTTTAAATGCAGTCACCAAAGCAAAAACAGCATATGTTCAGTTATACTTTTACGCAATGCCCCCCCAAATTCACAAAGTGCTGCTTGGCCAGAGCCTCCTCCAGGCTCACTGGGGGTGGGGGGGAGACGGACGGGACGGACGACCTCAGGCGACCAGGGGGCTCTCTTCCTCTCAGCCCTCGGAGAAGGGAGAATACGGCGGGGGGTCCACCAACCAGGCATTGTTATCCTCCTCAAAATTAACAGCTGGGTTCCTGACTGTTAGCTTCATTAAATGAATTCTCACAAAAATCTTAGGAAGAACATGAGAGAAGACTCCCAGGATCGTCTAACAGATTCCTGCATATCAAGAACAGCATGCTCTCAAGGTTTAACTTGGGTGACTTGACCAGGAGCTTCAAGCTAATACACCACGGTCCAGACTCCCGGACTTCAGGATGGCAGGCCCTTTGCCAAACACCTTGAATTTGAGTATAAGCTGACCCTGTCCTCACGGAGGAGTCAGACAGGCAGACCCAAGGGACCTGATTATAATTTGATCTAAGGAAGTTTCTTACTCATAAAAGGTTAAATGGATTAAATTAAGGCACACAGTAGCTAACCAGTAATATAAACAACAGTACAAAAATGTCATTCGCACATGAAAAAAAATTGATGAAATCACATTCTTTGTGTTGTCCCAGACTAACAGTGAACTGAAACCCAGATAGCACAAACAGCAGCTTATCAATGGCTAAATGTTTAGAATAAAGAGCAACAAATGCCTTAGCAACCAACCACGTGTAACCCATGGAACAGAATCCTCCCAATATTCAAGTCCTCCCAAAACTGCCAGTTTGGTCAGGCTGTGCATGTTTATGTCCAAGGTCAAGGCTCACCCGAAACACAGTTAACACACACTTAGGGGGGAAAAAAACCAAAACCAAACTGTAATCGGGCTCCTGAACCCAGTCATCTCCAAACCACTTGCAGGCCACAGGCTTCTCAGCGTGTTTTGCCAACAGCCCGGGGGTTCGGCCGCCCGACGGACCACCTCCGTGGTCCGTGGGCACGCCTGTTCATTCTCTGGTCCCCTCCCCACGCTGTAGGGCACCTCCTGGCTCGTGGCACTCTTTTCTTCCTGCCTGTCTTCAATTAACAATTTTGTACCCTTAGATGCTAAAATCACCTGCAAAAATCCACAGTGAAAACCAAGCTTGAGAAATGTAGTAATAAGGAACTCTTTCAGTAGAAAAAGAAAGGAGATGTCTAGCCCATCAAATTCAAATAGCAAGCATGGATGGAAAAGAAAGACTGAAGCACTTGAGTACTTTTCTCAATGCATTAAATATCCATTTAATTTAAAGTTAAGCTCACTGCGCTCACTAGCCTTTTCATCAGCTTTCCAGGTCCTGTCCAGACTTGCCTGGGACAAAGGACTGAAAGAACCTATAACTTTATAAACCAACTTGCCTTAACTAACTTCTGAAGTGTTTCTCTCAAGAAGTATCGGTGGAAACTGAAACAGGAATGAACACTTCGGTAATCCTTAACAAGTGGAGAAATCGAGGGAGACACAACAGTGACTTATCGTCCCTCTGGTGGTTCTCCATCCGCCAAGAAACCTCACTACGTCTGCAAGGACCACGAGCAGCCAGCGAGCCGCTGCGTCTGGATGGAAGAGCTGGTGCAGCTCACATGGTTCTCGGGAAGGACTGATGCCTTCTCACCTGTTGGCTGTCATGAACTCGCCTCAACAGGTATCGAAGCCGGAACCCACCCAAGTTGTTCTGGTATAAGGACTGAAGAGGAATGGCCAAGTGTCTGTCCTCCGCCCTGGTCAAAGGGACCAGTGGTTATGCCGGTGACAGGCTGCTGAGAATAAATCTGTCTGAGGTCATCAGGGCGATGACCCCAGAAGCAACAGATTTGTAAATTCAGAGTGCTTTAAGCTTCTTCAACACTGACACACACGAGGAACGACAGGACTAATATTGACAGAGTTTTATAGTTAATACTATTTTTAATCCCCATAAAGACATTATTTTCCCCATTTCACGGGGGGTGGGGGGAATGGGGTCTTTCAATGACTAAGTTATTTACCGACTTTAAGAAGAGAGCCCAGAATCAAACCCCATCTGATGCCCAAGCATGTGCTTTCCCCCCATGTCATTAAGAGGATCTCCTGAATGACAGGAGAATGACCCCAGCCCACACACGGCCTCATCCCCACCTCTAGCCGCTGTTCTACAAACACTAGAGACTCCCCCTGACCTTGTTCATTCAACCACCGCTGCGCATCTACGATGTGCCGGACACGGCACTGAGCCACTGAAGGTGCAGAAGGAATGGAGACCAACGCCCAGCCTTCACAGAGCCTACTGTTGGAGCAACACACCTAAGTATGACAGTGGAATAAGTGGTTTTCAGCGATAAGTTCCATGGAGAAAAATGAAAGGGAAGAGGAAACAGGAAATGTTTTACATAAGGTACTGAGGGAAAGCCTCTCTGAGGTGACATCTGTCCCCCCAAATCAAAGAAAGGTGGAAGGGGTTCCAGACTCCCAAACTGGCCCCCAAACACAGAACTCAAGAGTTCTGATGCTAAGCCATCAGAAAACTTGCTACATACAATGCACAACTTACTTTACCCACTTAAATAAGCTCACTTTACTTGAGAACTGTGTTCTAAAGGAAGAAGCATATTGCAGGAAGGTGGTCTTTGGGTCAGCGTAAACACACTTAAAAACCGAATTTATTCTCTAAGACCCAACTGAAAGTTTTTGCTTTGTCTATGGATTTTTGATCAAGCCTTCCCAAAAGGAAAATGAAAGAAATGCACTATGTCCCTGAATGATTTCATCAGGGAATTTTAAGAGAGAAAAAGCCTCTAATTTCCTCCTTCCCCAGGCACTGGTGAATGACTTTGACCAAGTCCACACTTACACGGGCTGCTTTCATTTAACACAAGTACTACGCATGACAGACCCGGGGGGACCGTAAACGCTGCACCCCATCTGAAAGACGATGAGATGGAAATATCAAAATTCAAACACTTAAATGATGTGATTTCAAATATGCTCGCCAAATGTGCCACTCAGCAGTAGCCGGCGAGTCCGAAACCTGCAGGGTGAGGGATAAAAACAAGCTCAGTAATGAAGTGTTTTCATTCTTCTCACACTTTCCGTTTTCTTGCAAAATGCTGAAAGAAAACAAATGGCATGGTTTACTGCTGAACAAAAGTAACACATTCACTTCAAGTCAAAGCAGGACCCCCCGCCCCGAGCGCAATGGTCTCAGTGGTGTCAGCCCAGCTCTCCGCAGTTCTCCGCAGCTCGCGGGGTGTTGCTAACCAGACAAGCCCAAGCCGGCCCGCGGTGTGACCTCCTCCTGCACTTGAGGACAAACGCTCACTGGCTTTTCCCTCGCAGGGTGCTGATGCAGCGTGGGGCGTGCTACACCGACACAGGCTAACAGTGGCTAGAGTTCCAGAACCGTCTGCGGGTCACAGGACGTGGCTTGGGACGTGGCGTGACGCATACCTGCCAAGGATTGCGAACAAACTCAGGTGCTCCGAAGGATCACATAGAAACTCAGGCACGAAGGGATACAGGTGTTTGGTTGGTTTGGGGAGAGTAAGGGACAGAAAGCACTTCCACCAACCAATGTGCCTGAGCAAATGAATGCCAAACCACAGAAGCCACCAAAACAGGACATGCCTTCATAAAAACCGGTGTCCACAGCAGGGGCTGGCAAACATTCTCTGAAAAGGGCTAGATGGGAAATATTTGGGGCTTTGCAGGTCAGACGCTCTCTGGTGCAATGTGTATGTAAATGAAGGGGTATGGCCATGTTCCAATAAAACTCTTTTTACCAAAGGAGGCGGTGGCCTAGTTTGAGCCCGTGTGCCCAAGTGCCAACTCCTGACCAAAAGCTCACAAAACACCTCTTAATAAGCCCAAGAAGCAGGTTGTCCCCATTCAACAGCTCTGTAGGTCTCAAAGGTATTTTCAGCTGGAAAAGAACGCTCAGCACAGGAAAGTCCTAGAGTTCTATACAATATCCTCTAGACCAGCAATCAAATTACACGGACGGGCATCCCAAGTTCCCTTGTGATTAACTGTATGACCTTGAGCAAGTAAGTCAGTGGACTGTCTAACCTCCGTCTCTTTAAGCACAGTAAGCATAAAAATTCCTGCCTGCGCTATGGAGTCCGTGGAAAAATTAAAAAGGAATCCAAGTGAAGTGCTTAAGCATCCTGTCAGAAAGATCTTTCTTGCAGTTGCTGGGTCTCATGGAGATTACCAAGGAAAGCACCTGAAAAAGTGTAAATGGTCAAAATAAAAGGCATCAGGTATTGAGATACATTCATCCAAAAACACATTGGTGAGGAGATCATAATTCTAAGGTATAACAAAATAACCCTAGAAAAGAATCTGGAGGAACACATAACAAAATGCTAAATATACATATTTCTGAGAATCACAGCGAGTTTTCATTCCTAAATTATCTGTTCTTTAATCCTAACTATTCAGACAACGAGCAGATACTACTTTTGTGATCAGGAAGAAGACATACACAGCACATCTGTTTTAAGTCCCCTGTTGTTGAACGTGCCACAAATGAACCGGGAATAAAAAGACATTTTTCCAAAATGTACAAACTGAAGAAATCTACCTTTACTAAAGCTCCCTAGAACTGATAAAAGAAAAGCAATTAAAATAAGAATGCCTGCACCCGTATGTATGTAAATACAAATCAGTCTAACTATTCTTTAGTCATACTTGTATACTACACTAAAGAAGCCTCTAAGAGGTGCTCCGCTCTTAATGAAATGTCCCTAACGGGAGGGAGGGGGATCACAGGCCCAACATTGCATCAGAAATTACACGGAAACCTGCAAACTCTATGAATCTGTTGGTTTCTTGACCTCGATCCATTTCCTAAGGACCAGCTGCCCAGGCCTGCTGAACCTATCACTTCAATTGACACGGTTTTTGTCATTCACAACAGGGAAGCTTCCAAATCCACAAGAAAAGAACTGCAAACCACCTTCACAACCAACTGCCCTCGTGAAAGGAAGAGGGCAGCTGCTTGAGACTCAGCCAAGTGTAAATAGAGGATTTGAACCCGCAGGGTACTTGCACTGCTGGATATGCTTCAAATGACTCTCCATGGCCAAGGGACCCTGCTAAAGCTGGGCTACAGTAAATCCTTCGCAGCCCACAGAAACTGGGGGTGAGGGTTAACATGGAAATGACAATGCATACTCTGGATTCCTGTGAAACAGTGTCCTGCTCTTCAAGGAAAATAACAGGATCCAAAGACTCTTTCCTTCATTCCTAAGGAGCCTGGGCTGGTGCCTATAAACGTCTTATGCACTCGCTGGGGGTGGGAGCAGGGAGGGAATTCTGAACAATAGACAAGAAGCAGGGTACAAAGAGCGACTAGGCATTTCCTGCTGCAGAGGCCGCGTCCTACAAAATACGTATACATCAACTACTACAGGGACCAAATACATTTCCTGGATAAGGGGCTGAGGAAATTGTACAGGAGCCTAACTGTCTTCCTCTGTTTAAAGTTGCATTAGTTAATAATTGAGCAGTTAGCTTTAAACACTGATTCTCAAACTGCAGGGCACCTGAGCATCAGTTGGAGGCCTTGTTAAAGAATACAGATTCTTGCCCGCTGCCCACACCCCCTTCCACCATCAGCGAGTCCAAATCAGGAGATCAGACCTGGTGAGGTTTCTGCTTTTGAATCGTGGCCCACGCCTGATTCTCTTGTGGCACAGCCAGGCTTCTGTGTCCCGCTCTCTCATGACACAGTACTCCTACAGATCACCGAGAAAAAAGCAAAGCACTGGGCACAACGGAGAAGGGGACCCATGACAGGAAGGTAGGAGAGGGAAGAGTCCAACACTGGGCAATACTCACAGTAAAACAAATGGACGCGCCCAATTAAAACAGAAACCCCAAGGAACCGAACGCTAACGACCATGTGCACTCATTTATTATTGATCAGTGCTGGGTTATCCAACAGGCAAAATGACCCTGAATTTAGGCCAAAAACACACATACAAATAGTCAAAGTCATTAACATATAATACATAAATCAGAACTCTTACCAAAACAATAATGAAGGAAATTTAATTTAAAAATCAGTTCTCTGACTTCTGATACTCGGGAGTCTACTATGAAATGCACAGAGGAGAGTACACCACAACTTTTCAATACTTAGGGTCTCCTTTTCTTCTACATATGTTTATAGTATCTGCCTGGCACAAAAAGACTCACTGGTGGTAGATAATCTCCTTACGTTTCGGAGCCCCTAAAATGTCCCATGTACAGAAAGCTGCTGAGCATCAGAGATAAATAAATAATACAGCCCCCAATAAATTGGCCCCCTACCAATTTGGTAAGGGATAGATATAAACAGATCGTGTCATCACAGTATTGTAAGCACAATAATGAAAATGTGACAAGGGTCAGGAAAGAAGGACAAACTTGCTGACAAGCGGAGGCGCTGACACCACTTACTGGAGGAGGTCTGCCGTGAGGCAAGTCTCGCCGGGGGCTGGGGGACGACACAGGAGAAGCACAGAGCCGAAGGAGCTGCGAGGACAAGGACAAGGGAGCGCCGTGGGCTGCCCGGCACGCGCCCGAATGAGAAGCACAAGCAGGGCACGTAGGGGAGAGGGCGCAGGAGAGGCGCTCCCACAAATCCATACACCTCAAAGACGCCTGCCCTTCGAAGCCAACGAAGGGAGACAGAAGAAACCCGACAAACCACCTCGACCCCACTCCACCCTAAAGACCTCCCAGCCTTGTGATGGCACTGGCATCAACCGAATCAACGTCTCTGGTTTGGTTTTTTTCCTTTTCCTACCACTGTGTTTTTTGTTTTTTTTTTTAAAGTTAAGCTCAAATTTCTCTTCTTTCAAACTAAAGGCTCAAAGATTGACAAAAGGTAGCCCGGGAAGAAGCCTGCAATCGCGTAGCCTAACCTCACGCGGAGCAAGCCCGTGCTGTGGGTCGCAGGCAATAAGGCCAACTTCCCACCACGGCTTCCCTGAGGCGCAGCCCACGATGGCTGGCTTCCCAGTCAGGTTCCGCGGGCCCTGGAGTCCGGCATCCCAAACTCTAGCCAAATCCTGTCGGCCACGGGACCTTATAATTAGAGGGGGTCTCGGAAGCAGCCTTCTTCCCCAAGTGGCAATCACTGCCAGGCTACCTGCCTCGGCTTGCAGGCCAGAGTCTTATCACCTTGTGAAAATCTCTCCGTGCTCCACCTGCACCTCTGACTCAACCTTCCTAAAATGCTATTTTCTTTCTGCTGCTCACTCTCTGCCTACACAGGAGTAAGGAGTAAGAACCTTTAGCAAGGCTCTTTTGAGGTACTAATCTCTTTAGGGAATTCTAGGGAAGGGTACTAAGATTTGCCCTGAGTCAAGAAAAGGAGAAAAAAAACTTAAAAATAAAATGTGATCCCAATTTTGGATCATTTGACCCGTCTTAGTTATGGCAGAGCTTCCAGTCTCCGGGGCTTACGGTAGAGCCCTGCACCCCGGGCTCATAAGCTCAGAAGCTGCCCCCACAGACACACACGGGCACCCCGGGACCATCAGCTGCCAGCGGAGAGATTAAGCGCACTACATTTCCTCTAAGCAAAAAAAAAAAAAAAAAAAAAAAACAAAACAAAACCAGGGGCCCCTGGGTGGCTCAGTCTGTTGAGCATCCCCAACTCTTGATTTCAGCTCAGGTCATGATCTCAGGATTGTAAGACTGAGCCCCACACTGGATAGTGTGCTCAGCATGGAGCCTGCTTAAGATTCTCTCTCCCTCTCCCCACCCACCCTGCTCACTCGCTCTCTCAAAAGGGCAAAAAATATATATATATGTGTGTGTTTTATATATAAATCGTACTCATTTTACACTAAGTCTCTGTAAGCCACTTTGATGAATAATGAAGATATTAAAGGAATAGATGACTGCTAGATTGAAGACAATCTGCTAGCATTTAAGAATTCATCAACAACCCCCTGTAGAAGAACACAAGGATAAAAACAAAAATGCCAATATAATTCAGAGAAGGAGACAGACAGAGTTGGATTTGAGTTGCAACTTTGGCACTTCTGGCTTTATTATTGTGGGCAAGTTACTTACCTGCCAAGCTTTATTTTCATCTGTAAAGTGTGTAAAATGAGAGTTACAGATGTGTGTGAAATGTGTAACACAGGAGTAAGCAATAAGGAAACTCAGTAAGTTCCTGCCCCTTCGGCCTGATGCGAATGACCAAGTTAGCTGCGCGCACTGCGCTCACATCACGTGCAACCTCCACGTCCCGTGGGCCACCGCCACTGCGGGGCTGACCCCGAATACTAAACGGAGGGCGTCCAGGAGGGACACGCAGGCCCCAGCAGATGAGGGGCTCTACTAAATAGGCCCTTTATTGCTGGGGAACTCTCGGAAGCCCACGAGGCTCCCCCAGCACTCCGACTGGTGCCGCCCGAGAGTGCTGAGAGGCGGGTCTATGCGGCCCTGGCAGAGCTCTGGGCCCGCACCCGCTGCCGGCGTGCACCATGCTAGATCCAGTCCTCACGCTGTGCTCGTGAGCATGCCCTCCCACCCGTGCTGAGTCTGGCAGCAGGATGACTGCTGGTAACCTAACCCAAGCAGTCAGCAGTAAATCACTTTTTTTTCTTTCGTTTTCTTCGCTTTCATTTCCATGGTTGCCTTTTCTCCTGAACCTGCTTCTGCCAGTCTGTCACACCGTGGATGTCTTCGGCCGCACCACTCCCACTCCCGCCACAGCATCTGGCGCAGGGCTGCATGTGCAGTAAATACTCATATACTCGAAATGAACATCAGACACAGAAACTGATCGGCAGCTTTCCCGCCCCATTTGACAGCAAAGGATCTGCAGCTGTAGCTTTAAGAACCAAAACCAATCTATCAAAGCCGAAATAAGTCAGTAGAGTCCCAGAAGGTTCACCTAGTAGCTCATCAAAGGTAGTACGGATCCTGCCAAGGGTGAAGAAATCCAGCCTGGATCAATTTGCTTAATCGGCCAGAGAGGTAACAGGGACCAGAGTGGGGGAATTCGGCATCATCTAACTGGAAAAGCTCAAAGCAGAAGGGAGGGCAAAGAGCTGCTCAATACAACACCTAGGCTCTCACGTGACGGTTGGCACCTCTGGGAAGAACACACACATGTTATTTCACTTCTCTTTCGCTGTTTAACACAGCCTTGTGGTTTCCTGCAAAAAAAAAAAAAAGGTTTCTGCTGCTTTGCAGAGATCTGTATAAAGAAAACTCCAAATGGCTATTACAGGTGAGAAGTTTGCCGCCAGCTGTATCCTGTTATCCAAAGGAAACGGAACTGTAAGCTGCCAGGAGGTCCAGGCACAGGAGAGCAAGACCATCAATTCAGTGAGTGCTGACATCCTTATCCCTATGGTAATAAGAATAAACTTTGAATTTAGAAAAATTCACGCACAGCTGGGCTTTATGTAAATTAACTTCGGTGGGGGTTAAAATAGATATCCGGTAAAAAGACTGCCAAATTCAAGCCCTTCTACTTCCTTCATCCTTCCCAACCTCTAGCATCCAAAAAGCCAGCACCCCAACGGGCTAGAGAGATGATAAACCATTTGGAAAGACGACAAATATAGGCGAGCGGGCTCCCACACACGTGCAGACCTGGCCTAACCGGGACGAAGGCCAGGCCCCGGAGCGGCTGCTCTGTAGGAGTTCTTTCACGGGGACACACAGCCCACCCTCCTGGGCACATCACGTGACAAGCGCACCACCACGTTATTCCCACAAGTGGCAGGCGGGAGAGGGACTAGAAGCAGATGCCAGAAACGTCCATGTAAGTTTTAAGTTGCTAAAATGGTTCTCTTAGCTCAAGGATAAATACTGTCTTCGCTGTGGCAGTTCTTCAATACTGAGTCTTGAACATCTTGAGAACAATGACTTTGTAAAACACAAGAGGAGTGCCTTTTTTTTTTAAACCATCTCAAAATCAGAGGGAAATTTTTGAACAACGAAGACTTCAAATAAAAGTAAGTATATTCATAATTAAGTGAAACTATTACAGAGTCAAAGAAACTTCAAAAGCTTCAGCAACCCTCTATTTAGGCTTTTTAAAAATACCATTTTATTGACTTAAGTGAAAATTTTTATTTTTAAAGGAGAATTTCTATTCATAAAACATCCCTGGCCTGGGTTATCCTCTGAGGACTCATTCTTGTTTTTATAACACACAACGAGCAGAGTATTTTTAAAAATCACTGACGGAGGGACGCCTGGGTGGGTCAGTTGGTTGGGCAGCTGCCTTCAGCTCAGGTCATGATCCCAGTGTCCTGGAATCGAGTCCCGCATCAGCCTCCTTGCTCGGCAGGGAGCCTGCTCCTCTCTCCGCCTCTGCCTGCCTCTCTGCCTGCTTGCATTCTCTCTCTTTTAAATAAATAAATAAAATCTTAAAAAAAAAAAAAATCACTGACGGGAGGGGCGGCTGGGTGGCTCCACTGGTTGAGCATCTGACTCTTGATGTTCAGTCCGGTCATGATCTCAGGGTCGTGGGATGGAACCCCGCATCGGGCTCCACACTCAGCACAGAGTCTACTCGTCTTCCCTCTCCCTCTACTCCTCCCCTCCCTTGAGGGCATGCTCTCTCTCTCAAATAAATAAATAAAATCTTTTTTAAAAATAAAATTAAAATCACTGAGAGGCTGGCTTAATGAATCTCAGGGTAGTGAGTTCAACCCCCATGTTGGGTGTAGAGCATACTTTTAAAATATTAAGTAAATAAAAAATCACTGATAAATTTATTTTAGGTGGAATGAACTAGGATCAGCCAACTAAAAGCACATGAAAATCAGCATCCCCACTTCCAGCAATCTAGATGCCATACAGAACTATAACGTACTACAGAACCTCTGATAACTTGATTCGCAGTTTTGGCAAAGAACTTCACTTTCTAAAGACAAAAATTTATCAGTGTCCTAAAATAAAAGAACTGTTTCTCAACCACTAGATGGGAATGGCATCCCTCAGCCTCTCCTCCCCGTAACAGTAGGGTGAAACTGAGTCTGTCCTCAGGAGCAGAGATGAGGAAGTACCTATGCATCTTGAAAATGTAACTTATAAAACAGTTGTGGCTAACTCTGTTTGAATAGCAATAAAGACCCTTCACTTTCGATTCAGACCTACTGCTTCACAAAACAAACAGAACAAGTGTTTAAGATAAAAAATTGGTAAGATTAGATCTCAACTGAGTTAAATTATCAACTACTAGGTTAAAAAAAGTTCTGCGAATTCTCCTAACTTGATCAATTCATTGAAAATGGCTTAAAAGAATGATTTAAATAAGCAGCTTTTCATCAAACCACTAAAAGTTATTGCCGGGCTAAAAATGGATGATAATATACTTGCTCTGGATTTAAAAATAGCAAATTTAGGAGAAACTTTTAGATTCCTTGAATTTCAAATTTTCTGAATTCCTCTTAATAGAAAACTCTTCGAGGGCCACCTATCTTAACAACTTATTATACAATGCAGAAATGGCAAATTAACTTCCCCACTTGAACTAATCTCAAAAATAGGCTTGCCATAAAAACTACAAACCAGTTGCCTTAAAACATTTAATTTCTAACTGTGTGTGAGGAGATAAATGGCACATGATAGATATGCATACTGATATTGTCTTTCTCTAATAAACAGGGCATGTTACTATGCACACAAGACTTCCAATAGTTAATAGCTGAGGAATACACACAAAAATCTAGGTAGAGAAAGGCATCTACTAGGCAGTGCTCTTTCCTTTACAATACTTCAAAATTAAAATATATATATATATAAAAAAATATAGGTGTTTCATAAAATCAATGTTATCACTGAATAACCCAAGCGCTAATAATCGGGCCGTAACGAACACTTCAGTTGGCTATTCTCCCTGAAAATCTGTACAACGAAAAAGGAATTTAGGAGAAAAAGACTAAAATTTCCAGGCATACAGTCCTAAAAGTAAAACTGCTTTGGGTAAGTAAGAGTGAGGGTGAGAATGAGGAGTAGGTACCAGTACCTGTGTCTTCAAAGAGCCCAGGCTACTGAGAAAGAGACTTGACATGCAAGGGGATGAAGAAGGGGAGATGTACAACATGCAAACAAAAGGTATTTGAAATGCAACAAAGGGAAATAAGTCAATTCAACAAATATTTGAGTGTGTACTCTAGACACAGACTGTGGATAGAACAACAAACTGTAAATAGTCCAAATAAACTCTCTTGGGGGGGGGGGGGGCTGAGATCCTGGCTGATTCTCCACGCTCATTAAATAGGTCCTACAGAAGGCGCCCGCTACAGCTAACAGCTGGCCCATGCTAGATTGGTCATGGTTCGTAGAGAGCCAGAATTCAGAAGGATCTGGAAGACCAACTCAAGGCTGCTCCAAGGACCTGAGGTGGGCAATCAGAGATTCAACACCTTATACACATCCCATGCCAGCTGACAAAGGGGTGGCCAGGCAGAAGGCCAGGAGGGAGGAGGCTGCTGAAGTCCAGCCCCTGGCTCGCTACAATCCTCTGTATGAAACAGAGTTAATAATCCTTTGCCTCTGAAAACTGCTGTAAATCAAATAACTGTGGGCAGCACGTGAGTGTGGTAGTGACACAGAGAAGAGACTTTCTAAAGCTGGTCCTTCCCGGACACAAACCCAGCAAACAGGAACACGTGACCTGGAACAACCACCAAGCCAAAAACAGTAATGCAAGATGGGGAACCACCAGGAAACAAATCCTTGCTCCTTACTTGGCAGCCACCGCAGAATCCTTAAGGAAGAGATTCTTTCTCAATTAACCACTAGCTTGGAGGCCCAAGTTAAAACTTCAGTGCTACCGATGCTCCTTCTAAGTAACTTGAATAAGACGAAGAAACTACTTTGGCCTATCACACTTGGGCTCAATCACCGCTGTCGTGGCGGCCGGCTCTCCGTCAGCAGGAAGCAGCGGTCTCAGCCTCTACCCCACAAGGGAGAAACTCCCAGGTTAAAAATTTTTTTGTCCAGTTTTGAAAGTATATTCTTGATTTCTCTTTCTTTCCCTCTGTTCCTCTCCCCACCTGCTGGTATAACCAAACTAAAGATCACATTCTAAAATAATCCCCCAAAGCACTTAAGCAGAACAAAACTACCCTGGTACCCACCCCAGGCAGAAGCCCAACAAAGAAGGCTGCGGAGGGCCTGCCGGCTCCACCAACGTGCTCCTCACCCGCTCCTCCCGCCCCAGCCTGACACATGACATTTCTATGGAGACCTACTCATTTTCTAGCTCATAAGCTTGTACAGAAATAGGAACGCCATAAATGTTCAGAGAACAGAGTAAAAGGATTACCAAGTAGCTCCAATTATACCAACTGATCTCACCCTCTTGCTACAAGCTGAATCCTGGCATCCAAAATCCATTTCTGAAACTCAACCAAGGGCATTTAAAAAAAAAAATTCCTCCCTCCCTCATTCTCTCGAGCATACACTGCAAGTATACCGGATGGTAAACATACGTACTCACTGGTTTTCAGAACTCACGCTCATCCAAAACCACACAACATATTTGTTCATTATCTGTTCATCCATAAAGGAACCGCAACATCTGTTCATCCATAAAGTAAGCACCTTACTCCTACAATCTGGACATCTTACAGTTTATCAACCATGAAGGCGTAACTACCATCATCATCATCCCCACTGGCACTTGTAAGAGCTTACTTACTCTGTTCAGGGATCTAGCTAATCTTAACATTAATCCATTTTACAAATGAAGAGATTCATGGCTGAAGTTAACTAACCTGTATAAGATTTGCACAGCTAGGGCACCTGGGTGGCTCAGTGGGGTAAGCCTCTGCCTTCGGCTCAGGTCATGATCTCAGGGTCCTCGGATCGAGCCCCACATCGGGCTCTCTGCTCGGCGGGGAGCCTGCTTCCCCGTCTCTCTCTGCCTGCCTCTCTGCCTTGTGATCTCTCTCTGTCAAATAAATAAATAAAATCTTGAAAAAAAAAAAAAGATTTGCACAGCTAGTAAACACTGGGATCCAGAATTTGAACCCAGAGCTGACTCCACTATGCTCTTAACTTCTAGACGACTGCACTGCTGCCTCTTCTGATTTGTAGCATGCCTTATAACCTCCACTTCTGATTTTCTGAATGGAAGGATTTGGACTGGGTAATCATGAACGCTCTTTCCATCTCTAACAGAAACACTGGTTGCCTTAGGTATACAAACAAACAAGGCAATGTGATTTTTGTGACCGGGGGACTGAACACAGTGATGAAGCAAAAGACAAGAAGCTCTTCTCATTTTTTTTAAAGATTTTATTTATTTGTCAGAGAGAGAGAGAGAGCACGCAAGCACGGGGAGCAGCAGGCAGAGCAGGCAGAGGGAGAAGCAAGTTCAGGGCCAAGCAAGGAGCCCGATGCGGAACTCGATCCCAGGACCCTGGGATCATGACCTGAGCCGAAGGCAGCGGCCTAACCAACTGAGCCACCCAGGCATCCCTCTTCTCATTCATTTTAATGGAAAATGTTTGGTAGAGGCGGTAGCATTTCCCTAACTGAAAGATTGAAGGGAAAGGAAGAAGATGAAGACCTATATTGTGTAAAGCTTCTCTGCAAACTAATTCATCTGTTTCATCTCCCCCAAAATTTACTCTTGTAGACTACTTTACAGACGTGCCCTATTCTGTTTCTCCAAAGTAAAAGGCAATGACCTGTAGAAAAAGCTGTGTAGTTACCCAACAAGTAAAGCCACTCATCAGACCAACATGTTCCTATTCACATCCAAATGGAAATGTTTACAAGCTTGAGAATCAGCTGGGAACGGACTCCCTTCTCTCCCTTCTACACAAACACGGGCTAACATCCGCCAGCTGAAATCTGCTGCTCAAAAAATTTAGTTGCTCTTACATAAGCAACAGGAACTTCTTAGAATGTTTTTCCCCTAAATTCTACAAAAATCTGATGAAAATAACCAAGCTTCGGACCTAATGCCCAAGTTTAAAAGAGAGTGAACAGGGAGTCTTTCACATTCCAAACTGCAGTGAAAGTGAGTGGTAATGTTTCTGTTTGTACTAGATTAAATTTCACAAACCACAAGTACTAATAAAGGAATATACCATCTTGGTGCTTCATGGCACATACTGAAAAATACATTGGCTTTTCACACAGGTAACTAGCATTCTTAAAGCCTGCTATTAAATGGGGCAAAAAAATTAAAAAACAAAGCAGTTACAAAGCAAGATGGACAGACCAAAGAGACATGTCCAAGGCCTCCCCTTATAGACTCTGATGCTATCCCAGGTCAGAGCAAAGAACAAATAAAGAATGCAGCCACCCACAGAATACCTCCCCACCCAGTAAACCAGAGGGGGAAAAAAATACCACAGATTGGTAATCTGAAAACTCAGTTATGGAATCTCCAAGGAGACACTCCTGCTTAGTTGATATTCAGATATGGGCTCATAGCCTCAGGCCTCCAGTTCTAACAAATACAACCATAAACCCCACTAAGGGTCAGCATTAGGTGCACTTAACAATCCCAAGGCAAGCTCTGCCTTTCGAGGGCTCTCATCAAAACAGAACTGGAAGCAAGGAAAACATTTTTAAAATCTTGCCAGTCAAACCAACCTATTCCTTTCACTTTCAAAAATCTGAACTCTTTTACGCTTCCAGTTCCTCGTTAGAAATATACTAGGGGAAGTTAAGTAGAGATGACAAAGGTTTGGGAATATTGTTTCATATGCTCTGTAAATCCTATACTGCCTTCCTGAATGGCGGGCGGAGGGCAGGGAGAAGCCCCGAATGGGTTCAGGAAACCCCGAGGGGGAAAAGAAGGAAAATATGGACATCAAATCCAGTAGAATGGTAAGTAACGATGTGAAGAGACAGAGCTCCACCATTTAAAAAATCAACAAAAGAAGTAAAGGCAAACTACGCTGTATTAAACTATTGCTCTTACAGATAAACAATTATAACTGGATAAAATATAAAAAACTACTATTTGAAGGCACTGGAAGGAGACAAAAGCAGAGAGCTGAAAGAAGGAAAAGTACTGGGTAAGAATCACTTTTACACTGCTTTTCGACTAAGGCCCAGCTCACATGAGACAGTAGACAGAAAGCTGTGGTCTTAAAATTTCTACCTAAGCTCTTCCCAAATCCTTGGTAGACCCTGAATTGTACATACATTGGGGAGGGTCCAAGATTTCCAGCAAAAAGCAAATCTGTTAGGTTGAAAGAACTGAGCAGGAATCAAACTAAAGTGGGAGTTTGGGGCAAATCCACTTGGCAGCCTGCCAGAATAATAGTATCTTTAAAAGATAAAAACCACAGTGGTCTCTAAGGCATATCATCCACAATGTATGGCATATAATAAAAAATTACTAGATACATGGAATTAGTTTTAACATCTTACTGGATCCCTTGATAAGTGAATTAGACAAAATCTTCAGCACATGCTCATTTTCTGTTTGCATAAGAGTAATCAACTTACCTTTGAGAAGCCACAGACAATACCTACAAATCAAATATCTGAAAAGAAACTTATGTCCAGAATTTATAAGAAACTTTTCCAACTCAATAGTAAGAGGACAGCCTAACTAAAAACAGGTAATATATCTGTACAGACATTTTGCTAAAGAAGATATATGAATGGCTGGTAGGCACAAGAAAAAATGCTCAACATCATTAGTCATTAAGGAACAGCCAAATTAAAAATACACTGAGATGCACATCTACTGGAATCACCCTACATCTATTAAAGAACTTGAATTCTTAGTTAAGTGTTACCACAAAGAAAACTCCAGGCCCAGATAGCATCAAGGTAACATCGTCCAAACATTAAGGAAAAAAATAATACCAATATCAAGAAGTGGGGGTGGAGGAAGGGGATGTCTCATCTTATTTTATGCAGCCATACTAAATCCAGACAGATATTAAAAGAAAAGCAGAAGTCCTCATGAGCACAGACAGAAAAATCCTTAACAAAATGTTACCATTTCAAACCCAGAAACATAAAAAAGGATAATACACAATCACCACTGGGGTTTATCCTAGGAATACAACGTTGGTTTAATTTTTGCAAATTAATGGACTTCACCACCATCAACAAAATATGAAAGAAAAACAACACAAATATCTCATTAAAATCCAGGAAAACAACATTTGACAAAACTCAACCCTGATCCTTTATGAAAACCCTCAGCAGACTAGGAATAGAAAAGATACTTCCTCAACCTGATAAAGGGAGTTTACAAAAAACCTACAGCTGAAATTATACAGAGAGATGAAAGTATGAATGCTTACCCCTCAGACAGGCAACAAGAATATCAGTTCTCACCAGGAATCTACAAAAGAACTACTAGAAATAACAAGTGATTTTTAGCAAAATGGTAGGCTACAAGGCCAATAAACAAGAATCCATTATATTTCTAAATATTAAAACAAAAAACTGGAAGTTGAAATTTCAAGTATTTATAACAGCACCAAGAACATGAAATCCTTAAGAATAAATTTAAAAAAATATTTTCTGTAAGGATAAATTTAACAAAATATTACAATATTATAAAATATTACAAATTACTGTAATATTATACAATGGAATATTATGCCTCCATCAGAAGGGATGAATATCCAACTTTTGTATCAACATGGACGGGACTGGAAGAGATTATGCAGAGTGAAATAAGCGGAGAGTCAATTATCTTACGGTCTCATTTACGTGTGAAGCCTAAGGAAAAACATGGAGGGCATTGTGAGAAGGAAGGGAAGGGTGAATGGGGGGATATTGGAGGGGGGGGATGAACCATGAGAGACTGTGGACTCTGAGCAACAAACTGAGGGGTTTGGAGGGGGCGTTGGGCGAGCCTGGTGGTGGGTAATGAGGAAGGCACGTATTGCATGGAGCACTGGGTGTGGGGCATGAACCATTAATCTTGTAACACTGAAAAAATAAATATATTTGGGGAAAAAACACAAATTACTGTAATATTACAATATTACAAATTATATAAACATGTTTTTAGAAAACTACATAAGACATTTAAAAATAGAGAAATATGTCCAGTTAATGGATTAGCTCAATATAGTTACATGTTGACTCTCTCCAAACTGCGTTAGCTACAAATTTAATGCATTTTCAATAAAAACTGCAGTACTCACTCTCTTATGAAAATCAAGAAGCTGTTTTGATAATGCACACAGAAGTGCAAATGAACTAAAATGTAGCCAAATCAATTCTGAAGAACAAAGTTGGAGAACTTACACTACCTGACTTTAAAACTGAGCTATAAAGCTATGGCACTCAAGACCCTATAGTATTGGGATAAGGACAGATAGAGGGCACGAAAAAAGTACAAACTAAAAAGAAAAAAGTGAATACAATGGACTTCAGAAAAATAAGAAACTTCTTGCTCTTCAAGAAAGACACTATTACAATGAAAAGGAGAAACTGGAGAGAAATTATTTGCAAAGCATATCTAATAAAGGCCATGTATTCTGAATACATGAAGAACTCTTAAAACTCAATAATATGACAAATATCTCCAAAAAATGGCCAAAAAATATTTAACAGGCCTTTCACCAAAGAAGAAAGATGCTCAATATCAGCAGTCTTCAAGGAAATAAAAATTAAAACCTCCATGAGATAAGCACTATACACCCCCTAATATGACTTAAATTTACAAGACTGACAATACCAATATTTGAAAAGCAAAGAGTGACTGGAGCCCTTGCTGGTGGGTAGGGGAAAATGTATAGGCACTTTGAAAAACAGTTTGATCTTTTCTTAATCCTACTCTTGGGTATTTATTTACTCAAGAGAAATGAAAATACATGTCTATATAAACATGCCTATATAAAGAGTTACATGCAAATAGTTCAAGAAGCTTTACTTGTAAATAGCTAGAAGCTAGAAACCATTCCAGTGTCTGTCCAACGAATAAGTAGATAAACAATTTGTGGTATATCCATAAATGGAATACTTCTCAGCAAAAAAAAAGGAACCACTGATACATGTAACTATATTGATTTCAAAAGCATTGTGGAAATGCCAGATATAAAAATCTATATGTTGTATGATCTCACTCTTACACATTTCTAGCAATGGTAAAACTGTAGTGACACAAAATACATCAGTGCCTGCCTGGGCTCTGGAGTAGGGGTGAGGGGACTGACTGCAAGAGGCAAGAAAGAGACTTTCTAGAATGACAGAGAAGTTCTATCCCTTGATTGTGGTGGCGGTTATATGATCGCATGCAGCTGACAGAACCAATTAATTGAACTGTACATTTTAAGTGGATGAGTTTTACTCTCTGTAAATTGTACTTTAACAAAGCAAATTTCAAAACAATTGTTTTCACTTCTTCCAACAACTCAACAGTCCTTTATGAAGCTGTGATGCTCTCCACCTTGTGTGGAGCATCAGTCACCTCGGTGCTATGGCTGGGGGGTCTCGGCTTCTTCCACCATGTGTGTGGAAACGCGCCGGCAATGAGGGGTCAGCGAGAAGCACAGGAAGCACGGAGAGTGCATAAAACTATATAAGTTACTACCATACTTTTGCTAAATAGCCCTGAAAAGTACACAGATAACAAGAATAAGAAAGTGTACAGTCACAATGACACATAACCAGCAGCAGCCACACGATGTTACGGCTCACAGGAAAGGATAAAACTGAACGCTCCTGGAAGGTGTATCTCTGTCCCCACTTCTTCACAGAGACATAAAATCACTGAGTTCTCTTCACCGTCAATACTTACAGCTCTGGTCCTTCGTCTGACTGCAAGCCTGCTGGGTGTACACTCACTACTCAGAACAAAAGAAAGTGATTAGGGCATGCTGACTTTATTAGTGTTACGGAATCAAAGGCAGGGAGGGACAAGAGAAGCTATTCTGAAAAGGGAAAAACCATTCAAAAAAACCCCAGCGGGGCGCCTGGGTGGCTCAGTGGGTTAAAGCCTCTGCCTTCGGCTCGGGTCATGATCTCGGGGTCCTGGGATCGAGCCCCGCATCGGGCTCTCTGCTCAGTGGGGAGCCTGCTTCCCCCCCCTCTCTCTGCCTGCCTCTCTGCCTACTTGTGATCTCTCTCCCTCTGTCAAATAAAATCTTTAAAAAAAAATAAAAAAAAACAAAAAAACAAAAACAAACAAAAAACCCCAGCAATCTGTAAGCCAGATTAAGAATTTCATAAAATCTGTACAAGCCACTTCATCTCCCTAGGCCTCAAGTTATTCCTCCATAAAACAGACTCTATAATCCCCATGCTAACACTTTAGGACTCTCTGGAGTCCAAAGTGTCCTGGCCAAAGTCTACAAGCATACTTATTAGAACAGACCGGTTATGTTATTTAACACAGGCTATTTAGGGGTGTGTGGCTGGCTCAGTCAGCAGAGCATCCGACACTGATCCTGGGATTGTGAGTTCAAGCCCCATGTTGTGTACAGAGATTACTATAAAAAAAATACACAAACTTAAAAAAAAAAAAACACATGCTATTTAATAGTCATGGTATCCTTGCTTTGAAGGAAAAAGAGGTTAGTAGTTAAGTCCACATTTTTTTTTTAGTTTTTTTTTTTTTTTTTTTTTTTTTACTTCATTTGAGAGAGAGAGAGACAGAGACAGAGAAGGAGCAGGGAGAGGGACAGAGAGAGGCAGAAGCAGGCTCACTGCTGAGCCAAAAGCAGACGCTTACCCGATTAAGGCACCCAGGTGCCCCAAGGTCAGCCCACATCTTAATGGTTAGTGGGTTCACCAGAAATGACCTGCAAGTTGATAATGCAGAATTGCATCATATCAATCATTGAAGTAATAGCGGCCAAGTCATTTCCATTTCCAGGCAGCTATTCCAGAAACATGCTTAGGGATGAATGCTAACCTTTACAGCTAACACAGTACTTTCTATACTGGACTGACTGACACAATTTGGAGCAACCTGGAAAGAGAGGACCTCCAATAGTAACACACTGTATAGAGCAACTATAGCCAGACTTTAGATCTACCTATTCTAGAAGACACGAATAAATGCAATTTCTTATGATATGAGGCACTCTGGGGTGGGGCGCCTGGGTGGCTCAGCAGGTTAAAGCCTCTGCCTTCATCTCGGGTCATGATCTCAGGGTCCTGGGATCGAGCCCCGCATCGGGCTCTCTGCTCAGCGGGGAGCCTGCTTCCCCCTCTCTCTCTGCCTGCCTCTCTGCCTACTTGTGATCTCTCTCTCTCTCTCTCTGTCAAATAAATAAATAAATAAATCTTTAAAAAAAAAAAAAAAGAGGCACTTTGGGGTCACACAGGACAAACACATTTATCCTCTTAAACATCTGTACATCCAACCAGGCCCAGAGACTCCACTCTTGGGACACAGCACAGCCCTGAAAGAGCTCTCAATCTGTTAGAGAGAGATGACATGGAAACACCTAATTACAAGGCAGTGACAATAATTCTACAGGTATTTACCAATTTTTAAGTGTGGAATATGGGCACACTCCTAACCTCTCAGAGTAGTGTTCTCTGACCTAAAAACACTAGTAAAAACTAAACTCTTTTTCCCCAAATATTAATGTAATACAGAATTCTGCAAATCCAGTTCATGTCCTAAGCCCTTTATATTTGCTCTGCTTTGCTAAGGTCTCTTCATAAGATAAAGAACAAAACATTTCAAAGTGGAACTCATCTGAGAACCCCAATCTTCTTTAAAATATTAGAGCTGTGCTGGAGGTGCCTGGGTGGCTCATCAGTTAAGTGTCCAACTCTTGATTTTGGCTCATGTCCTGAGATCGAGCCCCATGTCTGCTCTGTGCTCGGCGCGGGGTCTACTTGTCCCTCACTCTGCCTCTGTTCCTCCCCACACTGGCTCACACACTCACACTCTTTCATAAATAAAGAATCCTTAAAATAAATAGATAGATGATAGATAGATGATAGATAGATAGATAGATAGATAGATAGATAGATAGATAAGTAAGTAACATCAGAGCTGTGTTAAAATGTGAGTGTGACTGGGGCGCCTGGGTGTCTCAGCCAGTTAAATGTCTGCCTTCAGCTCAGGTCACAATCCCAGGGTCCTGGAATCCAGCCCCATGTCCCACTCTCTGCTCAGTGGAGAGCCTGCTTCTCCCCCTGCCTGTCACTCCCCCTGTTTGTGCTTTGTCAAATAAATAAAATCTACAAAAGAAAAAAAAAATGCAAGAGTGACTAACCCTTCCCACAGCTACAAATCACACTTGATTTTACCAGAAGGCAATTTTATTTCACAATCCTTTTCCAAAGATTACTTCTCATCTGCTCCTGGAAATTAAAATAGTCCAAACTTAAGGACAATTAATAAATCCACAAAAACTGTCAGAACACAATTTTCAAATGTCAATATAATTCTAGAAAGGCTGGGATTTTCACCAGTCTTAAAGGGTCATCAGCCACAGAGTATGTCCAGGCTAACTTAACCGTGTAATCCAAACCGCAAGCCCAACTAGACAACCAGAAAGCAAAGACAAGACTCCCAATTTCACGGCCTTGCAGCCTAAGTAGGTTTCCATGATGATCTCAAAACTCCTTTACCCTGAAAAATGCAAGAAAGCTTTTCCAAAATGGTCTCATAATTTCACTCAGCTGAGACTGAGTTCAAGAATGACCTACCTGTGCAATATTTTGAGAACAAATAATAATAAATAAGACTCAATCTGGGCACAAAGCAAGCTAGTCTGGGCTGTTTCTACACCATCGAAGCCAGAAATTCTAAAGTTTTGGTGGTTGTTGTTCTTTTATATTATTCTGAAACAAAAATATAGAAAAAAAAGCAACATGTAAATTTTAGTCCCTGAAGTATAGCAATCAGGCCTCAATCCCGCCTCAGTCAACACTGAAGGCAGTGACTCAAGTAAAGACAGAGAAAGCATGCTAACCAAACCCGCTCAATGTACTAATGGATAAAAGGCTGAAACACAGAACCCAGATCCAAAAAGATTATGGGCTGGAACGTCGGGCCCTGAAACTATTCATTTGTTTACTCATTCACACATTCACCAAGGTCGGGACAAGGCTACTTCCAGGCACAGTGTTAGGTGGTGCAGTCGGAAAAATAAAAATACAGTCCTTGCTCTCCAAGTATATACAGTCCAAGGGAGACACACATGAGAACAAGTTAATGGGATGACTTACCTGGTTATCTGGGTAGAGGAAGACACAAGGGAGTGCAGGGAAGAAAGAGAGGTCAGGGGAGAGAGAAGAGGTGCCCCCTAGCTAAATCTCAGAAGCTAAACCCATCAGGGATGAGAGGCAAGAGGAGTCGCTCCAAAGATAAAACTGTGTGCGCACTCATACAGAGGCACAAAGAGTCAGCTGTTTCGGGGTCTAATAACCGGTAGATCAACAAGGCTAGCACATGGATTCTGTGGGGATGCCGCTAAAAGAAACAAACTCAGGGATTAAGCAAGTTCAGGGATAAAAAGCATAATCACTCATCTATTAAGCATCTCCTATACACCAAGTACGGAAAATATGCCAGGTACGCATTTAGAATCAACTACATCACATAAAGGTAGGAAAGAGGTGGCAGAGCAGGACCCCTTGTAAAACACACGAAAGGGCTGGTTGACACAAAACTCAAACCAACAGCCGACAGCATAAAATGGCTGCCCAAATCACCGGTATGCATTAGATGTATAATTAGCACAGCTGTATAGGGTGTGTTTGCGTGTGTGTGTGTGCGTGTGTGTAGTTCAGTACAGTAACAGATATTCTGTGTCCAAGCAAAGAAGCTCGCAGGTGATTCCAATTCACTGTCGAATCAGCAGGCCAGGAATACAACGGTCCATTTTGGGGAACCCCACCAAGATAAGACACAGACAAAAAGAGTTGGGAACAAAGTGAAGGGGTTGGTAAGAGAAATGAAAACCATGTTGTGGCTGTTTTTTTGTAAGTAAACTGTATGCCCGATGTGGGGCTTGAACTCACAACCGCAAGATCAAGGGTCACCCACTCTATTGAGCTAGTCAGGTGCCCCATGAAAACCATGTTTTAAAAAGTAACAGTTGATGAAACTAGAAAGGTTTAACCAGGAAAAAAGGTCCAAGGATCTTCAGATTAAAGGATCTTTAAGTTTCTCTTAATGCCAAGATTCTAAAGCTTGCCAACTGAGTACAAATTTTAAAAGCTTTTTATGGTGTTTCAAAAGTTATTCAAGTCATCATGGTCACCAATACAATGTACCTACAATACAATATAATGTACTTACTCTTATGAGTAAGGTGTGGAGCTACAAAATAAGACGAGGAGGGTGGACAGGAGGCAGAAAGCACTAAAGTGCAAATATTGGCTTTTAAAGACCTCGGGGCTACTCCAGTACAGACGACAGATCTATACACAGATACAGAACAAGGCTAAAAATAAATGCCTAGAGATCAATAAAGATAAATACCTTTCAGTTTAAGAAAAAGATGGATGAATAAGAAGCCACCAGTTTTAAACTCCCTCTGTGAAAGAGGTTCCTTAAAACAGAATTACACAAAGATGTATAAAATGAGAAATGACCTAGAGTAATTAGCTATGATGAAACTCAAAGGAAATCAAAGGAACAAATACTCATGTGGAAAGCTTATTATTATATATAGGTTCTTTTAAGCTTCAAAAACTCCTGAGAAATACACATTATCCCTATTCTGCAGGAAAATGAACATCAGGGTTCAAAGACTTCTTGAGACTGGGCTCAGAAGTTGCCGACTTTGGAATGCGTAGGACTCCAAAGCTCTTTGTGAATCCAAGACTATACTGGATCCGCATCTGTAACTGGATTTCTAACACCCATGCAGGACGCACACTGGGACAGGCACAGGCACAGGCACAGGAAGAACAGACAAGGGAGACATGTGAATATTTATAAAAAGGAGCCATTGGTCTGATAAAACCTAACTGGCAGAGGCACCGACCCCCATGCCAGATTTCAACCCTCTGGCTGCTGGGTCACAGGGGCTGTGTTAGAAGGGAAGGGACTGTCTTAGAGGAAGTCCAAGGGTAGACAGAGCAAATGGGAACAGGGGCTTGGGGCAGTATTTCAAATTTTTAACCATCACGAAGGCCTCACCAGCGCATACTAGCCGGGTGTGCAAGCATGCATTTCTAAAAAGGTTAAGGTCAGAATCACAGGAATTTGGCTTCCATATTTCAAGCAAGGTTTAAGGACAACTCATTACCAAGTGACTTCCAGCTCTGCCACCAGCATCATCATCTACCAGAGAAAAGCAAAGACCCAACAAAAGCCTCCCCAGAGGTTGCTCTCTGCCAAAGCTGACTCTGATATCAATAGAATTCACTGCCTTTGATGTAGCCAGTCCAGCCGAAATGCACCCGTCTCCTTTCTGCCCTTTCTCAGAAACAAGAAGACAGTAGCAGGAAAGGAAAGAAAAAAGAAGAAAGGCAGAGGGAAAAGCAGGGCACACAAAAAGACCCAGTGTTCACAGCAAACCTCCAAAGGAAACCAGCCCTGGCACAGCTCAAAAACCCACCATATACTACCATTTTGCACAATTTAGTCTTGGCTGCAGCTTCATCTACGGATGGCGTAACAGTGTGGATGTGTAAGACCCAGAAAGGAACACACCAGTAGGGACTGAAATCAGTCAGGCTTGTAAAGATCAGACATTTCAGGGCGCGGCTGGGGGGGGTGGGTAATGGGAGGGGAGGGAGGAGGGCCATCGAGTCACGGTTCTTCCTAGGCTCTCCGCCCCCCCCCCATCCTTTTTGCCGCCTTCTTATAAACAATGTCAAACAGTAATAAGTTTTATTTAGTTCTCTCATTCCATTTGGGAAATGTGTACCCCTGTTCCTTCAAGTAACTTTTTCTATCCCATTCTCCCTCTCTTCTCTTTCCAGAACTTCAATTACGTACGTAGTATAGATCTTTCTTAAACTGTTCCCCAGGATTCTGACGTTCTGTTCACTTTTGTTTCAATCTGTTCTAATTAGATCACTCTCATTGATCTAAAAGTTCAGTGAATCTTTACTCTTATCTCTGTTCTGTTAAAATTATCCTGGAAAATTTTTATTTCAGGTATTTTTTTTCTTTTTTGCAGTTTCTGTTTCTGCGCTAATTTCTTAACTCTTCATTACAAGTGAATCTTCCTGTACATAACTGAGAACAGTAGTAATAGCTGCTTTTAAATCTTTACCCACTAAATCCAACATCTGAGTCATCTTGGAATCAATCTTCAATCATCGTATTTCTCTTGAGAATGGGTGTTTTCCTGTTTCTTCCTATTTTCTTTAAGATTTATTTATTTATTTACTTGAGTGAGAGCGTGTGCACAGCAGGGAGGAGCAGAGGGAGAGGGAGGAGAAAGCGTCTTAAACAGACTCCATGCTGAATGTGGAGCCCCACACAGGGCTCGAGCTCATGACCTTGAGGATCCTGATCTGAGCTGAAACCAAGAGTCGGACACTTAACCAACAGGTGTCTCTTTCTTCATATTTTGAGGAATTTTAGATTGTACCCTGAATACTGTGGCAACACTGGATTATTCTATCCTCCAAAGAATCTTGACTTTGTTGTTGTTGTTTTTAGCAGGCAGTTAGCTGAGCTGAGATGTCTTAACTTCTGCTTCTTAGATGGCAGCTCCAATCTGCATTCAGATGAAGCCTCAGCTTGGCTGCCCCATTCATGTATCGATCACCCAATTAGTCAATGATTATTCCTGGAAGGTGAGAATACGGCTAATTTTTATTTTTCTACTTCATATCCTAAAATTTCCATAATGAATTGTGTTCTATATATTTCCAAATTCCCATTATGAGCATATTCCAAAAAAGCAGAATAAAGGGGATACTTTTAAAGAATAGCTAAAAGTCAGTTTTTGGTATTGTTTTTTTGCCACTGCTTAAGGCAGATGCCTCACCCTGACGGGACATTCAAACTCTTTTCAAGACACTCTGGCTTAGGAACGTCAAAAAAGGAATTCATTACGCTTTACCCCAGCAGTCTCAGCTTGGCGTCACCCTCCAAAAGGGTTGGAGCTCTGTATGTGAAGACACACACAATAAATGGAAGAGCCTAAAATAAAGGCGAATCTGTTTGTTTATCATCAGGCAACAGATGTCTACAAAGGACAAGGCCCGAGGAAACAGGTGTGTCCCCACGGAGGGACTTACGGACCACAGCACGGAGCCAGGGGCTTCAACTAGACAGCACAGAGCTGGGACACATAACCTCTACCTACTTCTACCACGGCTCCCATGCTGCACACTGATAAGCAGATCCAACCCCGTGCTTCCCAAAAGAACAGGAGATGCTCTCTTCAAAAACAAAACAAAACAACAACAACGACAAAAAACCTTCAATGGGTCCCGTAATCCTTATTTTTAAAAAAAGCCTTGCAAAGCCAAGAATAGGTTTCCCTCAATTTCATATCCTCCAAAGCACCTGGCAAGGTCCCACACCACAGCAGGCCCTCAACAGCGGTGAGAACAAGCATTCACTTTCGAGATCAGCTAGACTGAGGTTAGTCCTTTGGCATGCCTTTTACTTTCTTACTTTAGAGGAGTTATTTCTAAAGACTGATCAAAAAATATATAGTATAGACTCCTTTCACAAGGTCTGGGGCAATTCACTTAACCTCTGAGCTTCCCTGGTCAGGACTGAGGTCCCCGGTCAGTAAAAAGGGGATCATACCTTTCTCACAACACTGTTGGGAAGATTAAGCAAGAAAACTAAGGAAAATGCCTAGCTACAGTCAGGCCTGGCACACTGGAGATAATAAATTATTGCCATTATTGTGACAGTATCAAACAGAGAAAAACCTCCATGAAATTATAACCTCATGGAACTTCTGGGGAAGAAGGTTCATGAGCTCAAGAAGAACTCAGAGCCAACAGGCCCGCATGAGTTGACTAGAGCCGGGGGGGTGGGGCCTGCTAGTTGAGCTATCAGAAAATGGAAAGCGAGGACAGCGGCCTCCTACAGACTCTGAGGTAGTACAGTCCTTGGGATCTGGATTCTGGTGAAAGAGGAGGGATCAGGATTGGTTTTCATCCCTAACACCTTATGAATAGTCATCTCCAACTCAAAGCAGAAAGGCCTGTTTAACTAAAATGTTCAGTGTGTATATATATCTGAGTGACTAAACAATTAAACAGTTCTGATTTTGCTTACAACAAGAAGGACGATCTTACCACAGTTTAGAGTGTAAAAGCAGAAAGTGTATGATTCTTTGCTCCCCAAATGACCTGAACCTTGGAAAAATGCCATGTACTACAGAAAGGGCTTTTCTGGTTTTCTATGTTTGAGGCACGACAAATAAGGAAGATCTAAGACCTACTGCTCAGGATGGTAGTGTACTAAAAAAGATACATAAAAGAGTCCCTTATCTGTTTCATTTCCCCCTTTTCTCCAAGGAGAATAAACTTCAGACTACATGATGTAGAATGAGTAACGGCAAAGCAAAAATTAACAGCCCAAGATCTGGAAGACTCTGTCAGAGTGCGTGACTTAAAGGAGTTTGCCCCAGGCCAGAGGAGACTTACTGAGTCCTGAAAAATTATTTAGGCATACAAGAGACAGAAGAATATAAAGGGAACAGCAATTTGCAGGAAGAGTAGATTCCATCAATCAACGGTGATCTACTGAGCTTGATGTCAATGTCAGCCACAAATGGTTACAGAGATGCTCTGCGAGCCTTCCAAAGGGAAATAATCTAAACACCCAGCATAGATCCATGAATAAGACATTCCAAGACAGAGCTCTTTATTTCTTTGTTTTTAAATAATTTTTTCACTCCAAGGGATGAAGAGTATGTCGACTGCAACAGAACGCCCGTGATAGTGTTGTGAAGTACAGAATGTGGTTTGAGAGAAGGTGGTGGCCTCAGATTCAAGCACGTTATGACTAAAAAACTCTCCTCCCCCAGCACATGCCACTGCCTGTGCTTCTAGGGTAACGCATGTTGTTTGTTTTTCTAGGAATTGGGGGAAGTACTGTGGAAGGGGGAAAAATATGCCCCACTTCCCACTGTTGCCATCCTCAATCCTAATCATGGTTTCAACAACAAAGCAAAATGAGTAACTGATGAGTATCTGTAAGAAACAAGGTCTTTATTAGAGGCAACTGCAACTCTTTCCCACCCCACACACTCGTTTCAAATCTGATGAACATTTTACCAAGATCTTGAAAAATCCAACGATAAAATGATCAAATATACAGACTATTTGAGGTTTATTAGGAATACTAATACCCTGAAAGTAAGACTGAGGATCCAGGGGCCCCTGGCTGGCTCAGTCAGTGGAGCATGACTCTGGATCTCAGAGTCCTCAGTTTGGGAAGGGAGGGAGGGAAAATGGAAGAGAGGGAGAGGAAGACTGAGGATCCAAAAACCCTGAAAGGCTAATAAGAAAGACGTACCAAGGATGTACATGAAGTGCCCCAGGTGCCAAGATGAAATTTAATATGGATATAAATGAATCCTACATGTCTCTGTCTACACCCAAATGGATACAAGAAACCTATCTTATCAGCATATACAGAAAGAGACCTGTGACTTTTGGTAGCCAATAATCACTTCTCTGTCAATAAGATGAATTAGGGTGCTCAGGTCAAAGAAAGGGATAGTCTGGCCCCATTTCTTGACAGCTGTTAAGAGACAAAAGGAGAAAAGGGAAATGAACCTCAGAGAGCCTAGGTGAATTATTCAAAATAAAATAGTTATTAAATATGAGAACAGGCTGACAGCTCAGGGGGGTGTAGCATTTCCTTCTGGGGTGATGAAAATATTCTGAAATTGACTGTGGGTCATCACTGCACAACTCTGAATATCCTAAAAGTCACTGAATTGTGTACTTTAAAAAGATAAATTATTTGGTATGTAAACTGTAACTCAATAAAGCCTTTTAAAAAAGTCAAGAGTTAAGAATCAAACCCAGGTCCATATCCTGTCCATCTTATTGAAGAATTCTTATTTTTTAAACAAATCTATTATTTAGAATAGCAAATCGGAGGTTCTGTCCTTTTATGACTACACATCTACTTTTTTGGCCTAACCCATTCCCCGTTCCTTCCTTAAAGTTCAGAAAGGAGGCTAAAGAACATTAAGTCCTGTCAAGGAGCACATCAATGCCCAGTGAAGTCACGGAAACTATGGCTCAAGTCTTCCTACATGTTGTTTGATTTGGCACTGACTTTGCTCCAAAACAAAAAGAAAAATCTCATTTACCTGACTTGCATTTGCAAAGGTACAACCAACTTCCACAGCCTACAACACCATTATCCAACACACAGATTAAACAGAAGGCCCACTGTCTGAGGTCATCAGTCTACATTATCCTCCAATTCCCTTTCTCTTCATTACAGAACAAAGGTTACTTCTATCCCAGCCACACAATTTTGTACTTTATACATATTAGAATGCCTCTTCTGTGACTTCTCAGTACCAAAAGCTCTCACATTCACTCAACATACAATCACAGAGCTCATGCTACATGCTAGGTTCCGTACCAGGTACTGCGGAGACGATGCTGAGTCCTCCGAGGGTTTAGCCTGTCTCGGAGGGCTTACGGTCTAGTGAGGGACAAAATCAAATCAGCACACTAATAAACAGAAAACCGTAACGACAGGACAAAGATGAGATGGTATTAGGAAAACAAACAGCAGGGAGATTTTACCTGTTTTGGGACATCAAGGAAAAGCTTCCCCGAGGAAGCAAATATTTGAGCTGAGAGATGAGAAATAATAGTCAAAGAGAAGAATCCGTGAGGTACAGAGACCCTAACAAAGTAAGTGAATAGGAAGGATTAAAAGAAAACAAATGCGGGGCACCTGGGTGGCTCAG
Source organism: Nasua narica (assembly GCA_028533885.1). Taxonomy (NCBI): domain Eukaryota; kingdom Metazoa; phylum Chordata; class Mammalia; order Carnivora; family Procyonidae; genus Nasua; species Nasua narica. The sequence goes on from CM052797.1 coordinate 7,997,149, forward strand.
TGGGTTGAGCCTCTGCCCTCGGCTTGGGTCATGATCTCGGGGTCCTGGGATCGAGCCCCACATCGGGCTCTCTGCTCAGCAGGGAGCTTGCTTTCCCCTCTCTCTCTCTGCCTACTTGTGATCTCTCTCTCTCTGTCAAATAAATAAATACATACATACATACATAAATGAATAAATGAATAAATAAATGAATAAATAAATCTTTTTAAAAATGCAAAGAGAACAGGGGGCAAAACTGTATGAAATGAGAATGGAAAAGAAGAGGAGTCAGACCACTAAGAGCCTCCTAGACCCCACCAACTCTTTTGGTCTTTATTTTAAAGAAAGGGTCATGATTAGAAAAGGACCCCTTGTTTATACATACTGGATGACAGAGGGAAGGCGGCAGGCAGTGGTGGATACAGGGATGCCAGCCAGAAGGCTGTGGCAAGAACTCGGGGCAGAGGGCAGAGCTCAGGCTCAGGTGAGCAGGAAGAAAGGAGGAGGTAAACAACAGATAACAGGATGTTAAACTCAATGAAGTCTGTGGACAAATGGAATGAATCCGGGGGTAAGACAAAGGGGCTATCGAGGACAATTTCTGGATTTCTGCCCTGCATGCTGGAGACCGGCAGTGGTGAGGTTTCTGAGAATGTCAAGGGGAGGGTCGGGAATTCGTGTGCGGGGGTCTGCCTCCCCAGCTCTATCTAGGACAGCCACGCAGTGGGCTGACAAGTGCTAACGGACTGATGAGTGCGCACCCTGCTAGGAGCCCTATCTAAATGATTTCCTTATGGGGGTCCGTTTTCTGCAAAATTCTAGCCAACCAACAGACCGGTGTTCATGAAAACAACTCTAAAATTTAGCTGAAGGTGAGTGACGACCACGCGTTCCGGTTCAGAACGCGCACCTCGCAGAAGCACAGGACAAAATCCTAAGCACAGTCCCCCCAATCACCAGCGGGCTGCCAAGCGGCGCACGCTGGATCTCTGCTTCCGCCGCTACACCTCTCGCTGCAAACCATCTTCTCTCCTGCACTCAACAGTCAAGTTCATGGCATTCTCTCATAAAACCGTTAAAACACCAATCATTTTACTTTCATGTTTAAATGCCCTTCTTTGTTCTCTACAAAGATAAATTTACCTTTTGAGACCTCTCTCTAGGATGACAATATCAAAACTAAAAGGAAGTGCTGGTATTGTAGTTCCAGTCCCTTCTATCTTGTAGAAAAGGAGAATGACCCAAATTGAACGTGACAGAACTGAGCGGGACTCAAAACCCCGAGGACCCAACCCCTCCCTCCCCCTCCCACACGCTGTGCAGGCAGGTGTGTACATACACAACATAAAGATGCTGTATTTATTTGACGCCTCTGAACATTTCTAATCACTCTAGCAACTGGCTGGAGGGCTAGAAATTAAGAGTTCGCTGAACGACAGTCCATCTTCAGGCCGCAATACAGCCCACGTGGGGCACTGCCAGCGGCACCCTCACAGAGAAGCAGAACAAGGGAGGACAAGAGACAAAAGGTCCAGTATCTGTTACCGCTGCGGCAACACTTCCTACCTCATCTTCCACCACAAGGTGCACAAACCCGGTCTTCTCCCAATACCAGAGCAAGGAAAAAGGAGAAGAGAAAGAACCTCAAATCAGTTTGTGCTCATTAGTTTTGCTCACTAGCTTCAGGAAGGGCTGCGAGAAGCGACAGGAAGAAAAGACAGTTTGCCTGGCCGATGACCTAGGCAACTTACATCGGACCCTCACATCCAGCAATTCCTACTCCGTGCCATTCCTTCAGTTTCAAAGATCTCGCACATGCCGAGTGCTCCTGGCGTTGACTGTATGCAGCTCTAACTTCCTTCCTGAGCCCCATACACTAACTGCCCAGTGGCCATCTTACTCTGCAGGGATGTTCTCCACCAAACCAACCTTCCGCACTCTTCCTCTTCTCCTCCTCCTCCTCCACACTAATAGTATCACTCTCAAGCAAACTCTTTCCTTGTCCCTCACCTCCTACACTGTATCTCAACAAACCCTATTTAGTTGAGCCCCACAATGACCCCTTACCCATCCCCGCTGCCCAACTCCTCATCCTCTCCCTTGGACTCCGGCTTCCATACTGTCTCCCTGCTTCCAAACTGTCCCCACATCATTTCGAGGTTCAACTCCCCCACAACTGGGATACAATGTGTGTGTCGATTCTCTGCTCAAATCCTCCCAAGGGCCCTGTGCGGCCTCTTTCTCCACAGTAAGGCCACCCTCTCCAGCTCCAGGCTACGGTCCACCCCGCTGCCATCGCCCTGCGGGCAACACCAGGCGGCTCGCCAATCCTGGCACTTCTACAACTGAGGTCAAAATAATTAGAAGGAAAAACTGCAGGTACAGCACCATTACAATGAGACCAATATGAATAATTTTTGCCTCTCTCCACGACCGCCTTAATTAATTGACTGAATTTCATTAATTTAATTATGGCCTGACTTCTTTGCCAGTTAATGGTATCTTTTTCCCCAAGCCAGTCTACAAGTACTGTAATAAAGGTAAATCACAGCACTATGGGAGCCAAAGGAAGATGTAATTAAATGAATTCTCATCAGAGCACACAGCTATATAAACTAATTCCACAGTATGACAAGCAGATAAGAAGACAGAATTAAGTCACATGTCAGGACACAGTAAGTCCCAAATAATAAACTTCTCGCACTAAAATGGTTTCTGCATCAGTGATCACTACAAATCTTAAGATGTTATCAGTTTACTTCTCTGTCTTCAAAATTAGAACACATCAGTCTTCTGTCGGGTTGACTCTCAAGGGGGGCCATCAGAGCCTACCGCTCCCACTGTGAGCTCCGGAAATGTAGAGACAAAGTGCCTTTCAGTGGTGAGGTGCCAAGCTGTTCACCATTTCTTTGGTACTGTAGGGGGCCTCAAAAACATGGGACACCTGCACGCTGTGCTAACCAAATATTCATTAAAATTATCCGCCATCTTTAAAAAATTTAAGTAAGAACCCCAACGATATTCATTCCAAAGAACTATTTTGCTCAGATAACTTATCAGAGATCAGAGGATAAGGGCTTTCTGATTGAGCAAGCATCTGGAGGATGGGGGGAAGAAGCAGGGTAGAGAAAAGTCTTACATACTTTAAGAGCAGACAGACAATAAATGGAAAAACAGTATGTGTGACCCCATGCAATTTCTATCTTAATTTCCTTGGCTGTAAAACAGGTTTTAAAACAGCTATGATGACTGTACCATATGAAGAGTTAACTTCTTCTGTGGTAATACAACACCTCAGGGCAAAGGGGCTGGGAGAGAAAGCCTCCAGGACATAAAAGGTCCAAAATGGAAAGTAGAAGGCCACTGAGAACAAAATCCTCTCAACCAGGAAGTGGAGAATCCTGAAGTTGGCCTCACTAAATTGTAACTAAATCTTAATCTCTTTCCCACAAATCTTCTGAAAAAGATTAAAATGGATTCTGCACTCCCTCCTAGACATCCCAGAAGGACTGTTTTGTTTGCCGGTATTTTATTCAACCACTAATGCTTTTCTTCCCGATTTTCCTGAACAAGTGAAAAGCAAAATGATAAGTCAACACAAAGTTAAGATTTTACTCTGAACAACTTCTTACTCCCGTGTGGATTTCTTCTGCAACCAAGTCAAAGGTTCACTGGCACCAGAATAAGAGAAATAAAAATAATTCACTTTTTATTTCCTTTAGGATTTCCTTTCCACACCTCCTAAGCCACCTTTTGTCATTCTTTGTCCTGTTTCACTGGTCCAAATACGGTAAGATGACTGCTGGAAGCTGTGACCCTTGCTTGTTTTCTGTTCTACTGTCTGTTTCCATGAGCCTAACCGAACAGTGAGACGCCCCGCTCCAGCCTGAGTTCTCATGTTCAGTCCCAAAAGAGCAGTTGTCCAGAATAAATACAATTTATGTAAGTAGTTGGCTTAAGTGTAAAGCCCTATATCACTAAACAAAATAGCTTAGTGATTAACAGAGTAGATTAAGACGGACAACTCTGCCTTTAACTGTCCAGAGTCCAGATAGGTCACCTCCCTCTGCACTGAGCCTGAATCGCGGTGAAAAAAATTTCTGCGGACAAACGTCAATGAAGAGGGGGAAAAATCTGGATTCCTGTACAAACATATCAACCACCTTTCTGCTTCCAGACAGAATACTATGGCAATGCCATGAGCAACAGATTAGAATAAATGACGCTATTTGAGAAAGTGAGAGTGTCAATGTGAAACCCTGGCTGTCAAGAAGGCATTGACCGTCATGAACATCTCCTAAACGAAGGAGGAATGAGCTCCAAGATCACAAATATCACACACACATGCACCTCGTTTACATTTTAAAAGAAGGGGGTGCTACTTACCCATTAACTTAAATGCACATAGTCTGACGAGGTGGGATTTAAGGACACTGCAGAGAAGACAGAGGTCGCCATAGTAAGTACTCCCAATCACAGCACCAGAAACCTATTTCATTGGTCCCCTAACATGAGAAATTAGAAATGCTGACATATCCTAGAAGGATCTTTGTTGAGTAAGCTAGTCCATTTTACAGATAAAGAAACTGAGTGGCTTGCCAGGGTAATCCACAGCTACTTATTGGGTAATGCAAAATAAATTAAATCAATCCAGTTCAAGGAATTTTCATGTTTAAAAAAATCCCAGCTTTCTATTCAGCTAATAAATGCCAAAGTCAGAACTTTTAAAACTCTTGAAGTTGAAAGCACAGCACAGAAAGAAGAGAAACAAGCCTTAATTTGGGCAGGACATAAGGGGATCTTGGAACTTCTAATTCTGGTAGAGAATAAAAGGGAGACCACATGAGCCAGAAAATAAAGAAAAGGAGAGCTACTGCATCCTTTCTTTTTGTAAAGTCTTCCAAACCATGAAAGAAAATATAGCTTAATGATTTGAACTGAAAGATGCTTAAGTTTTCCTCCTAGTTTTCAGATTTTTCACTTACTACCTAAATGACACTGGGCAAATTATTTATTTAAGTCAAAACTATAAAAGAGAAAGGGGAGGTAGGAAGAATGCAGAAAGGGAACAAATTCTCATTAGTATTTTCGGGGTGCCTGTGTGGCTCAGTCAGTTAAGCGTCTGCCTTTCAGCTCAGGTCATGATCACAGGGTCCTGACACTGGGCCCCATGTCGGGCTCTCTGCTCAGCCAGTAAGTCTACTTCTCTCGCTCCCTCTGCCCTCACTCATGCTCACTCTCTCTCAAATAAATACAATCTTTAAACAAACAAAAAAAAGGCTTATAAAAATTCTCATTACTATTTTAATTATGATTTTAATACTTCACAGAACTTTGTGAAGTACAAGGCCTGGCTAATAGATGCTCTTCAAATATCAGCTCCAAACCTTTTCCCTTCCCATGAGAAACGCAAGAAATCAGTCCTGAGCCCACCCGTAGATTCAAGTGTTGTTCCAACCATGCTGCCCAGAGTCCAAAGACAAATCACACAAAATTAAGAGGGCTGCCATGCCAAAATCAGGATGACAGTGATGAGGAAAGAAAGGCTTTTCTTTAGTCTTTGGTAACTTCCAAATGTTTCTGTAATAAACATGTTTTACTTTTTTTTTTTTTTTTAAGATTTATTTATTTAAGAGAGAGCATGTGGGTGGGGGGGGGGGATCTCAAGCAGACTCTCTGCTGAGCGTGGAGCCTGATGCGGGGTGCCATCTCACCACCGAGACCACAACCTGAGCCAAAACCAAGAGTTAGACATGTAACTGAATCATCCAGGCCCCCTCATGTTTTACTTTTATAGTTAGAAATAACTGGAAAAGAAAATGTTTCAAGATGGGATTCATCAGTTTCATGTTAGAACTATTTTTAACCAATGTTCAAGTTAGCTTATACTACCCTAGGCTTATCTGACCCAAACTGTGTGTTAAAATAAGATTTCATAATCACCCTCCAATGGAGGGGATAACAGAGCATCTTCTTAACTAAAGCCAAGCTGGCTAAAACTCTACTCACTGTTTACAAAGACTCTGTAAATGTCTTCTTAATAGAATCAGATTCAAAGCAAAGCGAACTATGGTAGGAGACCACCCTACAATAAGGGCAAGACTCAACACAAACCCCTTCCCTCCCCCAGCTGGGTCAGAAAGGAAACCTGCTCATTAGCATACCCAAGAGGGCAAGGCACAAACTGGGCATAGCGGGAAAAGAACTCTTAAGAAATCATTTCAACAGGGGCGCCTGGGTGGCTCAGTGGGTTAAGCCTCTGCCTCCCGCTCGGGTCATGATCTCAGGGTCCTGGGATTGAGCCCCGCATCGGGCTCTCTGCTCGGCGGGGAGCCTGCTTCCCCCTCTCTCTCTGCCTACTTGTGATCTCTCCCTCTCTCTCTCTCTAATAAATAAATAAAAGTCTTTAAAAAAAAAAAAAAGAATCTTTTCAACAAAGGGCACTAGGAGGGGATCTCCATGTGGGGGGAGGGGACCCAAAAATGAAGTTACACTTTCACTTCACTCCACAGCAAAAATTAATCCCCAAATGGATCGCAGACATAGAAGTTTAAGAGTCGTGCCTAAGAAAAGGGGTAAGTCAACTTCTTCAGACCGCATATATGACACGAGAAACCGGATGCCTCTGAAGGAGGCTGCCTAAGAACAGGAAGAGTGCATGAGAGCTTCGATGTTGGCATCTCTGTGGCTGCTTCGAATCTCCCCTCCCTTGTTGGTACCTGACTGGCCTCAAGGTAACTGAAAACTGGTTAACTCAAGGAAAGATTCACCCATGCGATACCAGGTAAAACCATTTCTACGATGAACAGAGAAGAAAGCTCCGTTATGTGTACAACAGCTGCCTGTTTAAGATTTTGCATCAGCTCTCTCTTTCCCCCTCTCTCTTTTCAGTGCCAAAGTCAGTCCCTCCTGGGTTCCCCAAGATTACAATATAGTCAGATACAACAGCAGCATTTCAGAACACATGAATAAATTCCAGAGAAAGGGAAATCTACATTAAGAAAAAGTCTCCCCTATAAAACAAATATATACGTATGCCCAATAAATATGGAGCTTAAGTTGTTGTATGAACAAGTCTGTAACTTAGAAGGCAGCTGAGAACTTGCTAGTCATCGTCAAAAGAAAAGGCAACAGGAAAGAGATGACCATAGTCCTTGTTTTGATGGAGGGAAGGGCAGAGGCATCTGGACTGGTTCTTCTGGATGCACAAACTGGTTTGGTCAAAATCATTGCTAAATACATAAAGGATGGGCAGGGAACACCATGAACATGGACAGCACTGTTGGGTCTCCTTTTTTCTTGACAGGGAATTCCCAAATGCTTGCTTAACTATCCAGGGACAACGTGGTTTTCAGGAATCCACTCCAGATCTGATCACACAAACACCTGCCTGTTTAGGAAACTTAGCTAATAATATGAAGGAGTGATCAAGAAGTGCCCATGATTGGGTCCAGACCAAAGTGAAGGCCAAGGAGCTTATGGATTGACAAGCAGTCCTCCGCATTTTAGAACACTATCATCTCACTGCATTTCTCCACCTATAAATCAAGAAAGAGTAGGAAAGCGAAAGTGCCCAATGCTGACAAAGATGGGGCAAAACAAACACTCTATATTTAGATGATGGGCACAAAATATAAAGTGGTCATAAGCATTTTGTATAAAATTTAACAAATTTAAAAGTATAAAGAAACTTGAAAATGTTCAGACTTTAACATAGTAATTTGCTTTTATCATGAGGAAATAATGATGGAATTGAGAGGAAAATATGTATTGGAAAAAATATTAAATGTCCACTAATGGAGAATTAAATTTAGTAGCTCCAGAAAAAAGAATTATGCTATGCCTTAAAGTAATATTCAAAACCCTGTATAACATGGGAATGCGTTATTTAATTTAAAAAGCAGGAATTTGTATATATAATCTCATCTTCTCAACTATGTGTTTTTAAAACCATGTAAGTGCGAGAAAAAGGCTAGAGGACAACCAAAATGTTAACTATCTCTAGGTAATGAGATTACGGGTAATTATTTCCTCTTTTATATATTTGCCAAATTTTGTTTATCACTTGTATCACTGGGATGTGGTGGGGGGGAGGAGATAACCCCACCACCACAGCCTTATAACAATACGATGGCAGACGCTTTCAACCGTAAGAAACAGCGCTGTTGGAAATCTGCCCAGAGCCTCTCAGTGCTTTTCTGCTCTTTTAGAGTAATATGATTCTAAATGATAAACACCAATCTGCAGTAACACTGGCGGGACTGTAGATCATTTTTTTTTCACCTTATATTAGCTGAATAAATTCCAATTTTGCAAAGTGAATGAAAATCTCTTGCACCCACCTAGGTCTTTTTCAGATAACAAAGTAAAAGTTTTTCCTGATTTCTATAGCAAAGTAAACTCTAACAGACTCGTTCTAAATCTAGAACCTTCCCAGAAGAGTAAAGGCATGAACCATCACCTGTGTCACTAGTAAACTGCTACTGGACAATGCCTTGAGACTGAATTCAGTAGAATTCTCCCACATTTTACAAACCACTGCTGCATAAAAAAATGTTCCAGTTATCCTCAAACTCAACTTTTTTTTAAAGACTGGCAGAAGCATGAACGAAGCTCAAGGGGTTAGGAAAATAATGGGGGAAATGATAATCCAAAATAAATATGTGTTAGTTTGCATTTTTTCCCCCTCACTGAAGGAAAAATACATTTTTATAGCAGATAAAAAGTGGTCAGGATTTTGCAGCCAAAATAAACGAGAAACTTCAGCTCAGTCAGGAATGAAGTTAGAATGAGTGGAGAAAACTAGAAGAGAAAGCTATTTTCTGCTATTCCGGGGCTAAAGCACATATTCTACTGAAAACGAAGAAATGTCAACTAATCTGGTATAGAACATTCGATACTCAAAAACACAGGATTCTAGAAACAGTAGGAAAGAGTCCCTCAGCTGAACTGCCTCCCAGTGAAATGTAGAATTAGTAAACATCAAGTATTTCTACTCATTCAAAAACTTTTTTTTTTTTTTACAAGTGCTCATTTATCACTGTAATCATTACTTCTACCAGATGACAAAGAATCATAAACTCTTAGACTTGGAAAAATTCTTAGAAATCATGTGTTCTAGTTCGTCAGCTGATCCAGATGCAACCAAAGAGGCAAGTCATTTTTGCTGCAGTTGTAAAAATACAACACAAATTTAAGTATTAAAGACCTTAAGATGTGGGTGATAGACCACTGTGACCCCCTTTTGGTCCACGGAACGTTATGAATACACATCCTACTCTACAGAGCAGTCACTGGAGTCTCCAACAATTCACCTACTTCGCTCTCCATCCCTCCCCCTGCCTGACCACAATCTTTAACATTAACAGTTAAATAGTTCTAAATAGTCTATGTTCCAAAAATGGAAACGGAAACACTCACCAATTAAATCACTTATTGAGGAGATCCTCCAAGGAATTTTTGTGCAGTTCAGGGGCCTTCATTAAAAAAGTAAATGGTTTCCCACTCTACCTTATGCAGCAAGATGGTTTTCCCTAATGGCTCTCTTCTGAAAATGTAGAATGTATTTCAGTATTACAGAGAAGACAAGTCAGTCTGGCTAACTACTGTTGTTTCTTAAAGTCATTTGGACATTAAAGGCATCTTTTTCACGCACCAAACCCTGCATCGGCACAATTACACCAAGCCTTCCTTCTGATTTACAAATGCCACTTGACATCTCTTTTCCAACCCAACACAAACACGCAAGCACATACAACTCTACCGTGCATTTTTCAAGCTCCACCTAGCCTAAGACCATTCTGATAAAAGAATCTGGTCATCAATTTTCTCACCATCTACTTCACTTCCATACTCCCTATTCGCAACAACATTTTAAAACCTAAATCATTTAAAAATGTTTTAAAATATTTAAGAAGTTAGAATTCTGGGGCGCCTGGGTGACTCACTGGGTTAAAGCCTCTGCCTTCAGCTCAGGTCGTGGTCTCAGGGTCCTGGGATCGAGCCCCACATCGGGCTCTCTGCTCAGCAGGGAGCCTGCTTTCCCCTCTCTCTCTGCCTGTCTCTCTGCCTACTTGTCATCTCTCTCTCTCTCTCTCGGTGTCAAATAAATAAATAAAATCTTAAAAAAAAAAAGAACTTAGAATTTTTATATTCTTAGATAATTACCAACAAGCTGGAAATGGTAGAGCTTGGGATGACCAACACAGGTCTAATTAACACTAAGGGACATGGCAAAATAAACAGCACCTCCTTATTTGACTGTGTTCACCTCAGAGCTTTTATAAAGGCCCTAAATGTAATACTATGATGTTCCTATTGGCTCACAATAGTAAAGCAACCTTTGAGGCCTACTAGGTACAAGATACTCTGGTAAGTACTTTACATTGTCTTTTTCACCCTCATGATCTCTCTTTGGGCAAGGTACTAGTACTGACCTTGTTTTACCGGGAAGGAAACTGAGGACTGGGATCGTTCAATCACTTGCCTGGGGCACAGAGCTGGTGGCATTATAGCGTCAATGTCAACGCCAGCCTAAGCTCTTAATCTTACATCAGCACAACCAGAGGTATTTTAGATTTTCCTGACACACCCGGCTCCTAAATTTGTTAACAAATATGCTTCTGAACAATGTTAAAATGTTGACTGACCCAGGCTGAGCATTAGTCTCTACACCAACAGTGTGAATGTCTGGGAAGTAACACGGGTATGGTTATTCCATTCCCTGGAAACAAAGTCTCCAGTGGGTATAAAAAAAAATAAAATAAAAATACAATGCTACTGACAAGTAGTCACTGACTATAACCTCTAGCTTTCAGTGTCACCAGCATGCACCTGAGGAAGTAGGGGTGCTTACCAGTTTGATCCGCAAATGGAAAACGGATGATGCAGATCTGGCCTGGTCCGCGGGCAGTGACATTAAAAGCACGGGTTCTGAAGGCATAGGGAGATTTGCACCTGGGCTCTTTAATGTGTTAGCTCTAGGCCAAGTAGTGAAACTTCAAAACTTGTTTTGGCATACGCAAAACGTGGGTAATGGTACTACTCACATAGGCATTATCACGAATAGTAAGCTACAAAGGGCAAAGCCATCAAGCACAAAGCCTGGTATATGGTAAGTGTGCGAATGCTAGCGGTGGTATGTATGATCAGGATGGGAATGAAGGAGGCTAGATAAACAGTATTTCTGACATGTCAAAACAGGACGAAAGACAGAAAGGCTACAAAGACCCTCGGTGTCACTTCGAGCACTAAGAGTAGCAATGACTACAGACTTCAAGACGACACAACTGTACAACTGGAAATCCGACAGGCTGGTTCAGTGAAACACTGCTTCGAGAGTTTAAGAAACAAATCGACCAAGAGCTACTAACATACATATCGCTCATCTCCCACTGATGGGAAAGAATGAGTCACACACATCTCTCTCTACAACCAAAAAGTATCAGCATACTTCTATACAGAAAATAGTGTCTGTAACTGGAACTTCGTTTGCAAAGTTGGGGAAAAATAATTTAGTGGTGGATGTTAATGAACTTAAGAAATTTTTACTACTTTCATGTAGATAATAACTTAAAACTCGGAGCCAATAAAACATGGCCCAGAGGTTCTGTTTGACCTGCTACAGTGATTAAAACATGTAATTAGCACACTGAGTAAATGATGGTGCCCTTATTACGGATAAACTCTACTCCAGGCTGCCTCCAAAATACAGATTTAAATTGACAAAGTCCAAATTAATGAGAGCTTACAGAATATGATGCTTTGCTATTAAATACACAAATCTATCCCAAAAGATATACAATAAATGAAGTCCACTAGGTTCTACAAATTAACTCCTAGAAAGACTGAATTTACTTCCACATTGGAAATCCTCAAGTCAATCACAGATTTCATTCACAGATTTCATTCACAGATTATTACGACAAGAAGAATGAGCTAAAAGGCACCAAAATCCAACTATTCACACCAGAGTAAAGTATAGGATAAAGGCCAGGCGAAAAGGCAAAAGTTCTCTCAGAAGAACAAATCTATTTCTGAGAACTAAGATAAAAGATTCTTCTTGATTGCATCAACTACGGAACATTTCAGAATCATAGATTTCCTGCCCCACCCCAGACCTACCAAATTAAAATCTCCCAGGATACTCTGATCCAGGGCCAGAGTTGAGAACCACAGCCTCCCTATAATAGCGATAGAAATTTGTGCTCCCTTCCCCCTCTAAACAGTGCTTTGTTTGGTTTGGGATGGTTGGTTAGTTGGTTAGAGAATCTATGGCCTTGTGGCACTTATCACAAGGCCAACTGTGCATACTTCAGCTCCCAAATTAAATCTTAAATTTCCTGAGGGCCAGAAAGGAGGTTACTCTTTTCCCAGGTACCTAGCACCAAACCACGTCAGCAAAGAGCCCTCGAGTGGATGCTCAGCCAGCAAAGGAAATTAGTCCAACAAAAACAGAGTATTAAGAAGCAGTTTAGGGAATTACCACCCATGCTTCCCTCTTCCCTGGCCTGAAAAACAACTCCCCGATGGACTATTAGTCTCGTAAGGGAAGGAGGAAGGAAGATCATCTGGGGAAACTTTAGAAGTAAAACATGACCCCCTAAAGAAGAAACTCAAGAAAATTAAGAAGTCACGAAAATTCACCAGGAAAAAAGGGAAAACACACAGAAGTGCCTAAGGAGTACTAAAGTTACATAGTTAGGTAGAAGAGATGGTGGTGGTTAGGCCACTCTCAACAAGAGGAATATAATTTGTCTTCTGGGGCCATAAAACAGGTCTAAGACCAAGACACACTGAATTCAAATTCCAGCTCCACTGGCTGGGTGACGCTACTTCATGCACGTGCCGCAGCTTCACGTAAAAGTGGGATAAGAACACTACCGTAAGGCAAGGAAAAATGAAATCGTAAAAGCATCAGGCTCATTATCTGGTACATCCTAGGTGTCCAATGAAGATTAGTTCCCTTCCTCCTCCAATGGGGACTCAGAAGGTAAGATAATAAAAACTGATGATTACTTAGTAAAAAAAGGATCAAGTGGTCATTCTAGCACAATTTCTGCCTGTGTGTTTTTTCAGCTGTTTCTTGGTTTTTCTCTTCCTGAAGGTATGCCACCCTCCAGCTACCCTCAGCTACTATCTCTAAAATGCAAGATCACAAGAAAGCTAAAATATATGCTACGCCCATAAATCTTTTTTAGAAACAAGACCTTAAGCCCAGGTACAATGCCACAAATGACCATTTAACACCCCCCACCCAGCCATTTGCGGGGTGGGGAGAGATCTTAACTTTATCTTTACTAAGGCTCAAGGCCTGATTTTCCAAGACACTGAGAACAACAATTTCTAACCTTCACAGCTTTATTTTTTTTTAAGATTTTATTTATTTATTTGACAGAGACACAGTGAGAGAGGAAACACAAGCAAGGGGAGTGAGAGAGGGAGAAGCAGGCTTCCCGCTGAGCAAGGAGCCCGATGCGGGGCTCGATCCCAGGGCCCCAGGGATCACGACCTGAGTAGAAGGCAGACACTTAACTGACTGAGGCACCCAGGCGCCCCTAACCTTCACAGCTTTAAATGAGTCACATGGGCTGAGCAGGCCTCGAGGAATGTAAAAGGTGTTACTATGATCTTTACGCAGTACAGAAGGTAAGAAATCACGTGAAGGAAAGCAGGCAAGACGCCAACCTTGATCAGGTGGCCAGGAACGACATCTGAGGTCAATCACAGTGAACAGATGATCAGAAGCACTGGAGGAACCTGGCTGGGCTTCGGGTCCCAAACGGTGCTCAGGCGTGTAAGCCGGACGGTAACACAAACTCAATTGTCAATGTTCCTCTGAAAAGCGGTGATCGAGGACCCAGCGCAATACTCTGAATCTTCTGGTATGTCCTTGTCTCCTCTTACACAACTAAAACGTCCTCTTTTTTGACCTTACACTTTTATTACTGCAAATCACGATCAGTTGAGTGATTCTGACAGCAAAGTCACTCATAACTAAAATAAGCTTTTTATGGTCAATTAATGCTCTAATTAAACCAAAACTTCCTTCATCTATTCTTGCACAACTGGTTTTCTGAATCCAAATGCAGATTCTTACAAATACGTCTACAACAATGAGCCTTACCAGCATTAGCGGATCATTTCAGTCCCTTTTCACCTACTTGGTCCTCAGATTTCTCATCAATAAAACAGACCTGACAAGATGACTTTAAGGGTTCTGTCCAGCTTCAAAACAGTAGTTCCAGCATTTACCAAACTTATATGGTTAACATTTTTTTCTTTTTTTTTTTTTAAGTAGGCTCCACACTGGGCATGGAGCCCAATGCAGGGCTTGAACTCACAACCCTGAGATCAAGACCTGAGCCGAGATCAGGAGTTGGAGACTGAGCCACACAGGCGCCCCAACTTTTTTATTTTAAAGCAATTTTATTTCCACTGGGATTTTCAAAGGACTTCTTTTTTCCCCAACCACAAATAGCTAGAGATTTTTGCCTAAAGGAATCGCTATGCTTGCATGCTACTCATACTCCAGCCCTAAAACCACGCTATCAAGCTCGTAGTTTAGGAGAACACAAAACTTCTGAAAAACTTCAAATACTAGAAGGAAGGAGAACAAACTCCAAAATTTCTAATGACCAGTGTTCTTTATGCCTAGGAAAGCAGAATGCAGAAATAAGGCACAGAAGAATGAAGAACAAGGTTTGAATTCCCATAAACCAGAAAACGGTACTAAGGAGATCATGTTGAAACTGGATTTAAACATGTAAAATCTAGATCTCTAATCAACACTACTATATATGTAAATGATAACCACAAGAATTACCTGAAAGACAATTCTTCAGGAGTGCCTGGTTGGCTCATAGGAACATGTGACTCTCGCTATCAGGATTGTGAGTTTGAGCCCCACATTGGGTGCAGAGATTATTTATGTAAATAAAACTTAAAAAAAGAAAGAAAATTCTTGAGAAGGTTAGGAAGGAGATGGTATGATGTGGAAATTAGTCGCAATCTCCTACAGTGCACCAGCCTCTGAAAAACATGTAAGGGTGGAAATAGGGTTGTGGCTAGAACCTCTCTCCCTTCAGGATTTTAAATGAGAAACTATAGTAGATGGGTAGAAACTGTACTAAGTCAATAGATCAAAACCATCATGTACTACTTTCCACCAAGTTCTGCCTGCATGGCACTAAGAATTATTTTCTCTCCTTTACATTTTCACATTTTCCTCTGCACAAATGGAAATGTGAAAATACACTTTAAATATGTGCAACCATGTCAGTTACACCAAAAATTTTTAAAGAAACTGTGTCAGTTATACCCCCCAAAAAATTATCCACAGACTGTGTTACCTCAAAATACAAGTGAAACTGTATACACACAAACTTATTCTTGGATTTCTCCCTATTTCCATCTTTGATGAGCCCTGCTTCTAAAACCATCAGAGGCCCCAGAGCAGTGAAGGCTCATTCATGCACTGTAAGAGATTATTAAATTCTCATCTCACTGAACAATGCCCTTTTGCCAGCTGTCCTAATTAGCACCTGGCTTAATAATCACCAAGGTCTCACGCTACAGTGAAACTTTACACTTAGATTAAGTAAAAACCAATACAGAAAATCAAAGAAGATTTTGACAACACAGAATTCTAATTGAAATGGGAAACGTTTTGGAGAACCACACCTTGTTTTCAAACTAGGCATTTACTACTATATCAAGCACTTAAAAGGCAAAATTGGAAATTATACAATGAGCCAAGGATTATCCTATGCAAAGTCCTTTTGGAAGAGTCAACACTTACTCCACCAATGTGCCATAGCTCAAAGTATTTTCGGAGTTTCTCTTTCACAAGGATCCTCAAATAGCATTAGAAACTCATTACTTTATAGATATGTCTCTTATTTTCTTTACACAAAACAGCTGTTTGCAATTTATTATTAGTCTTTTACACTAACTCGTTTCTAAATTTCTTTTGGGCTATTTTTAAAGACCAAGACTATCTCTTACCTGCTCAAAAAACATACAT
Source organism: Nasua narica (assembly GCA_028533885.1). Taxonomy (NCBI): domain Eukaryota; kingdom Metazoa; phylum Chordata; class Mammalia; order Carnivora; family Procyonidae; genus Nasua; species Nasua narica. Next base: position 8,013,152 of record CM052797.1, read on the forward strand.
ATCCCACCAGTTACTAGTATTCTCAAAAGGCATTGCCTTGATTCGTGTAGTAATAGAATGAGGAAAGTAAGTCTTGGCTAGTGTAAGTCCTTAGAGGACTTTAAATGAACATATAGTTTGATGCTCCTAGAATTAAAAGAAACCAAAGTTTTTATGTTATATAATTTAAACACGCCCATAAAAGTATCATTCTTTAAAAGATTTTATTTATTTATGAAAGAGAGAGAGAGAACCCAAGCACAGGAGGGGGAGCAGAGGGAGAGGGACAAGCAGACTTCTGTGCTGAGTCAGAATTGGGGCTCAGTCCCAGGACCCTGAGATCACAACCTAAGCTGAAACCAAAAGTCAGATGCTCAACAAACTGAGCCACCCAGATGCCCCCAGGAAAGTATCATTTATAACCAGACTTTTTCTTGTAAATATTGTAAAGGTAATCCCAATAAACAATAACCTGAATACGTAATACTGTGCTATATTCAAGCAGCTCACTTATATACTGGTCATGCAATATATAACTAATATGGTGTTAATATCATATTAGTTTAAAAATGCTGCATTAATAAAGTGTTAAGTATTTTCAGTCACCCATTTTACTGCAGAGTTTTATCTATGTTACCGAGATGGATTTGCCACCAATATAAGAAATTATACATTAATACTAACTTCTACACATAATAAGGCTGGGGTGGGTCTTTTCCTTAATTTAGAATAATATACAGGGATGTACTGAGAAGGAGGCAACATTTAGCTCAGTCTGATTAGGTTAGGTTTGGTTGATTAGGTTAGGTTAGGCTAGGTTAGGGTTAGGTTAGGTTAAGGTAGGACTAATAAAAAGTTTTCTTTTAAACTTCTCTACTAGAAAAAGAACTTTGTTCAAGTTATGAGAGGAGTTAAGTCCAAACTAAGCCAATTACACTTCCTTACAGTCAAAATGGCACATAACCTGAAAACTGAATATACTACTTCCCCATTCCAAGGGACAAAGTTCTTTCTCCTCCAAGCCTTTCCTAGTCGAACCCCAACTGTTCCCTCGCTAACTCCTCCCATCCTTCAAACATGGTAATAGAAACACCACCACCTTCCAGAAACAATCCCCTACTTCTCTCAATTCATGCTGAAGTGGGTCAATGGCCCACTTCTGCGCTTTTGAAGCAGTGTCAGACCCCCTAACAGATCCCAGCCATCCTGTAATTACAGCCCCCCTCGTGTAGCCTCTCTTACTAAAATATAAGGTCCTTGGGGGGTGAGATGAGGTCCTAAAGATGTATGACCCCCCCCCCCCCAGGACCACACACATTGCTTGGTACCTAGTAATCATTCAAATAACCATGGATAAATCACTTGCAGATGGAAATTCTGAGAGAGCCCACCGTCATCTATATTTCTCCCATCCATCCTGGGGGGTGGCGAGAGGAGTGCCGTTACTAACACAAGTGTTCTTTAAATGCGAGGAAATGCAGCTCTTTAACACTTAAAAATCAGCAACTTGAAAAATAAACTTTTACTCAGAAATTTTAGAATAATAAGCCTATGAAGTAAAAAGTTCCTTGTGTTGCCCTCCCTGGACCTGTGAGTCTGTAAATGCATCTGCCAAGGAGGAAGTGTCTGCCTCTTCGTTACGCTGTCAATGTCCTGACCAGAGTGAACATTAGATTGGAGGAGAGGTAAAGAAAAAAAAAGAATGCAAACATGAGCACACACCCTTCCATCAAAACATATGCTCCTCTCCTGCAACCTCGAACCAGATGATGTTTTTTTTGATAGTGGCAGAAAGTACTGCCTGCCATTGATAATGGCAGAAAATATTCCCTGCCATTCATTCCACTTCCTGTGCTCTAGTTATGTCCCTTTCAGATCTTTCTCAAAAACGCCCTCGGAGCCAGTGAGGACATCCCCATCAAGCTGATAACAGACAGGGATTATTCGCTTGCAAGGGGTAGGGAGTAAGAGACCCACTCCAGCTGCTCCAGAAGTTTAAATGTGCAGCTAAGCCTCCAACTATTTTTAGGGTTAGCTCTGCCCAGGCTTTAAGAGACAGGGGTTCACCACAAGAGCTCCAATGCAGGCTAAAAAGCCAACAATCGCCCTGATTTGATCCCAATTCTATGTGTGCCATGGACAGCTCTGACACTTAGATTTCACAAAATACTTACCCTCCCTGAGACTGTCATCATTGTTTTAAAACTTGAGAATCCACACAAACATAATCAAAAGTATTACCGCCTGGGTTTCTGACTCACTGTCCATCTGGACCTTTGTTTAGTGAGATCCTACTGGAAATGATTCCCAGACTTCCAAATAATCCAAGTTTCCTAATCTATGAAACTAGGAAAGAACAAAACTCCTTTAAATGCAGTATTCTAATATTTTAGGTGTGGTCCCTTTAAATTTCTTTCCAGTGTTAGAGAAAAGAGTGAAAAGAGAAATCCTTTTTATATTTCATTTTCTCTGCCTTACAATTCCATGCCATTTAGATAACTTTTCTCACATAAAATCGCCAGCTCTTGGCCCTTTTCAAAATGTATCCCAAGTCCCTATATTTTTTTTCCCCTCAGGAAAGTTTTCTGGCATCATCTTCTCATATGGATACGGTCAAATGATTGCTTTAGAAACAGCCACACACTGGCCTTCACATTGAACAGCAACAACAACAAACCAAACCAAACCAATCCCCCAAACCACACATTCCGCTGCATCTATTCCTCCAAGCGGGACGGGTAGGTAACAGACCACGCTACAGGGCCCAGGGATGGTGTCCCGAGTGATGAATGAGTCTGCTCTATTCTGTAGGTCGCCATAGACATAGGTGACAACAGCCTTCATCGTGAAGCTACCACTGCTCTGAGAGCACTGTTTCGGCGGTCAGACACTACTAAGGTATTTAGAAACTAAGAATATGAAAGGTAGGTCTTCTTTCTCCCTCCCTCCTCACTCTTTGCAACCACAAAGAGAAAAAAAAAAAATGGGATGCACAAATTTCCCCTTTCATTGCCCTACTTATTACCCTTAGACAGTGACACTCAGCAACAGAAAATAGGGCATACATACATATTTGCGACTACTGACAAAAGGCATATACTATCTTCAAGAGCTTTATATTCTTGAAATAACAAATGCTGGGGCACATGGGTGGCTCAGTCGTTAAGCATCTGCCTTTGGCTCAGGTCAAGATCCCAGCATTCCAGGATGGAGCCCCTCATTGGGCTTCCTGCTGTCGGGGGGAGAGCCTGCTTCTTCCTCTCCCTCTGCCTGCTGCTCCCCCTGCTGTGCAGCCTCTCTCTCCGAAAGAGTGCACATAAATAAAATCTTTAAAAGAAAAAAAAAAAAAACGAAAGAAATGCTCGTAGCTAATGATTGTGATCTGTATTCTCTATCTCCTTGCCAAAAAACAAAACAAAACAAAACAAAACACATTAAACTTGGAAAAAACAGGACTCTCCTCTCCCAACCCAAATAAACTAGAATGCCAACAAACTTTAAATGACTGGGCAATTATATTTCATTTCTTGCAACCAAGCAATTCTATTAATATCTATATATTAATACCTAATAATATCCAGTTGAATACATACAATCATATTCTAGATCATGTGACTTGTATGAAAAGCTTGGTCAAAAATGCACACCAAGTTCATCAATACGATCAATGGGTCTTTATCAGGATTAGAAATGTGGCAACATAACGGTAGGTCACAGACAGTCAAAGGGAGAGGACTCTATAAACTTACTATGGGACTGTCACAATTCAACCCTCTCAGTACAACAGAATATTCTTTAAAAATGTACACAAAGAAGTTTTCAGAGGACTAGTCTGCAAAGTCCTTTTCTGAAATCTTATAATGCTATGGGATAAAGTTTGTATCTAAAGCAAACACTGTTTTCATGGTGCAATGTCCTTAAGAGTTTGACTCATCCATCACCCCCCAATTTTTCTTCACAACCGCAATCAGATGGGAAAAAATACCTTCCTGGAAACAACTGTTCTAGTAAACCCTTGAGGGTGTGATCATTGAGCAGAAGGTCCATTTCTTATTTTAATCCCTAAACATATATACAAAGCCTGGCACACAGTAGACACTAACAGCAGATTGCTGAATTCAATAATCTACCTTAAACTCATGTACATTATTTCAACTGTTCCCTCTTTGTGCTTAAAAGTGGCCTTAGGTGGTCTTTATTATTAAGGATAAGTATGTGACTGCATTGCTTACAATCTCCAGACTTAGTGTAATTATTTGCCTTTTAAATACTATTTGACGACTTTATTTTAACCTCTATTGTCTACTACTGTTCAGAGGAGAATTACTAAACATGGGAAAGACAACCAAATATCTATATTTCCATAAGGCTACTCTGCCACTTTTTCTAACGACTGATTTTATTCAACCCAACTAGTCAATGCTATAATTGTATGCTACAAGCTGAAATCAGTCAAAAACATACAAAACCTTGGTTGATGGTGAGGTCTTGGTTCTTCAGCGCCCACTCATTTAAAAGAACCGAACGGGGCAGTGGCAATAGCACGGGCACTACGAGTGGACTACCCAACGCAGCAGCCGCCAGTCCCCTGAGGGTACTGAACACTGGAAGAGCAGCTAGTCCAAACTGAGGTGTGCTAGATATGGAAAATAGACACTGACTGAGGAATTAATACAAAAAAAAATGCAAAACATCTTGTTTTTAAAAAAAAAAAAATCTTGTTTTTATATTAATCACATGTTGAAGTGATATTTTTGTATGCTTTAAGAAAATAGTATTAAAGTTAATTTCACCTGTTTTTTCCTTTTTGGATGGGACCACCAGAAAACTTCCCATCACATATGTGGCTCACGACATACACACTAGGTGGTGCTGGGCTAGCCCCACAGCCCTGGGTTCAATGCCCAGGACCGATAACTTCCTAGGCTTACTTTGAACAGCTGATTACCATCTGGGTTTCATTTCTCCATCTATAAAACTAGGATGATGGCACCTTCATCCCTGGGTCATGGTGAGGATGAAAGAGCACTCAGGACATGATGGCTGGAACTCAGTAGATGGCCATAATTTTTAATCAGCAAGGAAAGGATTACTAACTCTGCCAATGCCACTGCTCCTAAACAAGTACATAAAAAGCTTGTCAATGGGGAAATAATGGATTGTTCTTTAAACAATGCATGACCCATCATTATATTACAGTATTTCTCTTCCTGACAATAACCACTAAGCATATAATCTGACTCTACAGCACTGACCAACACTACAAAACTACATTTCTGTGACTTCTGGTTTATTTTTACATAAACTAATATTGTCTAATTAAAGGTCTATTGTTTGAATGCTGTTTCAAAATATATCAAAAAACAATTGTTATCAGAGAGATTCATTGGGTCATACCTAACAATTTAAAGCTAAGAAAAGGCAAAGCCAAAATCCCTCCCAGAAATGAGGTTCCTAAAATCTCAAAGTTCAGAAATTACTGGAAGCTCATCTGGTATACACTTTAAAGAGTTCTGCCCCTGCCTAGTTTGAACATCTTAATATTTCTAAAAGCAATTTAGAACCTAACATCAATCAGCAAAAAATAAAAAGAAAAGGTTACCTTTTGGTCCTAAGTTAGCAAGCTTATAAGGAAAAGTTCATTGCAAAAATCGGTTGAGTTAAGCATTAATATTCTTCAAGGAAGGAATGGTGGAAGAAGACAGTTAAACTGACTGGTGAATAAAATTCTATATTTCAGATTTGAGGAATTTCAGAAACAAGACAGAGGATCATAGGGGAAGGGAGGAAAAAACGAATCAAGGCAAAACCAGAGAGACAAACCTTACAAGACTCTTGGTCTCAGGAAACAAACGGAGGGTTGCTGGAGGGGAGGGGCGGAGGAAGGATGGGGTGGCTGGGTGATGGACACTGGGGAGGGTATGTGCTATGGTGCGTGCTGTGAACTGTGTGAGACTGATGATTCCCGGGGCGCCTGGGGGGCTCAGTGGGTTAAAGCCTCTGCCTTCGGCTCAGGTCATGATCTCAGGGTCCTGGGATCGAGCCCCACATCAGGCTCTCCCCTTGGCGGGGAGCTTGCTTCCCCCTCTGTCTCTGCCTGCCTCTCTGCCTACTTGTGATCTCTCTCTGTCAAATAAATAAATAAAATCTTTAAAAAAAAAAAAAAAAAGACTGATGATTCCCAGACCTGCACCCCTGAAGCAAATAATACATTATACGTTAATTTAAAAAAATTCTATATTTCATGTTGAAACACAGCACACTTCCGGGACTCTAACAAACCAACCACTACCATGGACACCAGAGGTCAACTCTCTAAGTATATAACCCTTGGTGGGCAGGCCATCTTTCATGTTATAGTACAATTTTAAGGAAGCATGTGTGTAAAATTTACTAAAATGTCTAAAATTTCCTATCTTTTAATGGAGAGGGAGGGATAAGGAATGAACCATGAGGACAGGGAAACCATGGCCTTGGTGAACATCGACTGGAGAGAACACACAAGGTCTTCAGCAGAATGACCCTGACACTCTCTCTAACATTCAAACATACAACCAAATTCCCATAATCCTAACAGATGCGATGACACTTCAGACATCCCGCAAATTAAAGCAAATTATCCAACTTCTCTCAAATTTCCTCTTCCCACTAAAAACTAGTTAGCTATAGAAGAAATTAAACACACACTCACTGACCACGCGAGTCCCCAGAATTACTGCGGCTACCTGTCGTGGCCAGGGGGCTACTGGGGAGAGGTACACGGTAGGACTCTACATTAATGAAATGCAGGATTTCCAAAGTGGCTTCAGAGCAGGGAGGGAAAAAAATACAGAGAAAGAACAAAAAGGCACCCGCCTACCACAGTACCTGGCTAGTCACAGCCGCATCTAGAACCAATGGTGCTCGCTCACAAAGTCTGCTCCTCATCCCCAACCGCCAGCCCACCAAACCCCGGAGGCGGGACCGCCAGATACATATCCCCGTCCAACTCCTTCCAAAGCAGCACACCGCTGAACATAAACTGCACGATGAATAGAGCTGTTCAGAGCAGGCAGTCTCCGGTGAACTCCTGAGTTTACGACGGTTAGGTAACCCCATCCTGTCCCTCTTTAATGCTCCTGAGGTTTCAGGACGCCCTTTCCTCCTCCTTCCCTCCCAAGCCCTCAAAGCAGACAGAGCTGCCCGCCCTGTCATCCACTCCCACCTCACCTTGTTCAAACCTCTCTAATGCCATCTACCCACTGTAACTCATCTTTCTGTTTACCAAACTGCCTGGACCCACGAATCCTGAGCACAGGTCAGGGGCTACGCGTGCCGAACCACAGGGCTCTGAACCCACCTGCTCTCCTAAAACCTGAGAAGCGAATAAGCAGCACACGTGCGTCTCACTTTAAAAAATCATTTCTGTCTGAAATTCCTCAGGACACTAAAGAGAAATTACCAGTCTCTAGGGTAACCTACCACCCCGAACCTGAAACTAAAATTTCAGAAGCAAAACGCTCCAACCCCAGACAACCCAACCCAAAGGGTTCACACAACAGCCTTGGTTGTTGTGAAGCCGCACACAGGGGTTTCCCCCCATGATAAAGCGGCAACCCCACGTCATACAAGCCCAGAATCAACTTTAGAGAAGAGAATACTAATAACCCCACTCCCAGACCACACCCAGTCACACGCTTCCCAAATACAAAGGGAAGGCTATAAAAGAAAAAGTCTCAAGCAGATGCCCACAGTCTCAGGACATCTTCTCAATGGGTCGGTCATGTGCTCAAAGACAGACATTGAAAAGAACTAAGAACAAATTAACCATTCATCTTAGAAATGCATCCACCAAGAGAAGGCAATCTAACAAAAGAATTAAAATATGTTGTCCACCAACTTGGCTTATCCCATTTTGGAGCTCTGCAACTCTTTCCAAATTACTAAATAAAGGAATCCTCTGTACCTTTGTTATTAACAGTGCGTTCCCCATCTTTATTCTCTATAGCACCATCTATATCTCACGACAACTCATTTTTTGCGTATGTATGGAAATCTTTTTTGTTAATGATCACTGCAATAAAAAGCTACTGACGATACCCGAGAAACAAAAGCACGATGATCATATTCCTCTTCTACTGTTTTACTGTGCGACCATTCATAAGTTCTCATTTTGTTTTCCCTCATTTTAAAACTCCTTCACGCAATTAGCAATTGAATTCTGCCACAAAATGCAGTTTTAGAAATGAATAGGCAGTCTTTCCAACAGTTTAAATTTGCTCCCTCCCCCCGTCAAAGCCTATTCACACGACACAAATCTGAAAGACAAGTTGCAGCTATAAAATGTCCACAGAAGTACTGAGGGAAAGACAGACTTCTGCACAGGATGAATGTCAGAGAGACACCCGGGAATAAAGCTGGAGTTAATGACGATCAAAATAAACAAGAATTATACCTCCTATCTCTGCTGTTCGGGCTAACATAGGTACCTTTGTTTTCATCTCCACTGATATGGTAAAAAAGAAAAATACTGAGAGTTTAATAATTACAATAAAGTGTAGAAGAAATATGTATACTCTTTAAGAGGTATGATATGCAATAAGGATGTTCACATAATTAATTTCAAAACACATTTACCAGGACAATTTTAACGCATGCATCTGTCAAAGGAGCAGAAAGTCGAGATGCGCAGGCACACGGGGCACCGTGTACAGAAGTACAAACACCGGTGAGGTTCTCCGCTCAGCAGACCCACAAGCAGACACAGTGTTCTGCACGGGATCCCAAACCAGAGGGCCTGACAGCACCAACCGCCCTTCTGGGCGGCCCAGGATGAACCGTGCATCGTGCATCCCAGTGCAGGCCGTGGGTCCAGCGGCTTCCCCTTCTTGCAATCTGTGCTTTCACAGTGCTTTCCCCTTAGCACCACACGCTCCCCTGACTTCAACTCCCGTCTCACTTCTTTCTCCCAAAGGGAAAATTCCTTGCTGATCCAAAGTAACACCCTCAGAAGATCTCAGCTTTCTGTGCCCCTGAATGAAATCCAGAAGGGCCACTAACGCAAGCAGTGGCCCTGAACAAAAGCCATCCTGTCGACCGTTTGGATCCGGAGCTACATTTACACACTAACCACTACTAACCTATCAGAAATTAAGCCTACAGACATCCAGTCAGGGTCTGCTCTGCAGTGCCACTCACCTTCTGAGGACCTGGTTCCAGGTGATAGTACAAGACGACGGCCTGGGTTCAAAGCAAACACGAGCAGGACCCAGAGCCACTGCCTGAACCCTGCAGGAGCAATCTTCAGAATTTCTTCTAACTACTGATTTGTAATGCAGATATAGCGCTGATTTATAACATGCACACACTGCAAAATAAAGGTTCGAGGAAATAATACAGGCACTCTGTTTGGCGCAGGGTCAGAAACATATTAAGTGCCCAATAACTCAGTATAGTACAAATGGAAACAAATTATTTCTCTTTTCTGCTGTGTTGCTCCTATAAAGATTTTCAAATAAGCCAGAAACTAATGTTATTTCCTCAGTTTATTTCAGTCCACTGCAACCTATAATCATGGTTTCAAACTTCTTGGTTTTCTGAGACTCCTCTTTACAACTGGAGGATCCCGAAGACCTTTTATTTATGTGGATTATATTTATTGAGAGTTACTGTATCAGAAATTAAAACCAAGAAACTTACAAAATATTCATCAATTCATTTTAAAAATGAACTCATTACATATTAAAATAACATTTTTATTAAAAAATAACTATTTCCTGAACAAAAGTTTAATGAGAAAGTGGCACTTTCCAGTTTCACATTTTCACAAATCTCTTTAATATCTGAATTCGCAGAATACAGTTGGGAGTCTCAAATCTGCTTCTGCATTCAAACTATTACATACAATGCTTTGAAGTATATGAAAAAATGCAGCCACTGATACACAGATGGAAAAGGGAGGACTATTTTAAAAGCCTTTTCAAATAAATGCTAATATTCTTCTCTGATATTACACTAAACCCCGACAAGTGATAGTTTCTTAGAAGGTTAGTTGTGATAAAACATTGGAAACCGTATCAATGACTTTTTTGTACTCTGTGATATTCAAAGTCATGGCTCCATCTTCCACTGTGAATAGAAGGTGTAGACATGATTGCCCCCTCTCTCTCTGCCTGCCTCTCTTCCTACTTGTGATCTCTCTCTCTCTCTGTCAAATAAATAAACAAAAAAAATCTTTAAAAAAAATACATTTTGACCTGGGGCTCCTGGGTGGCTCAGTGGATTAAAGCCTCTGCTTTTGGCTCAGGTCGTGATCTCAGGGTCCTGGGACCAAGCCCCACATCGGGCTTTCTGGTCAGCAGGGAGCCTGCTTCCTGCTCTCTCTCTCTGCCTGCCTCTCTGCCTACTTGTGATCTCTCTCTCTGTCAAATAAATAAATAAAATCTTTAAAAATATATATATATTTTGGTATTGGGGGGCAAGATGGCGGAGAAGTAAGAGATCCTGCAGCAACCGGTCCCCAAAAGTGAGCTGGAAATCTACCAGAACACGCTGAACACCCATGAAATCACCCTGAGGAGAAAGATTTCTAACCCCGGGATCTCTCCGAGAGCAGAAGACAGCAGTGGAGAGGAGGAGGAACACCCAACAGAAGAAAAACCCGGAGACTACA
>CM052797.1:8024281-8156895 GCA_028533885.1 Nasua narica
AAAAAAAAAAAAAAGAATATCACAAAAAAAAAAAAAAAAAAGATGCTTATCCTCCAGAGATGAGCTGTTAGTGAACAGGGACTGTGCATTACTCTCCCTCAGTATTTTCAAGGCCTGGCTTCTAACATGCTGTTTCAAATGCTGGCTGAACAGAATCCCAGGATAATCTGCCCCTAGAAACAAAAATCAAGTTAGCGTCAGGCTTACACACTTTTCCCTCAAAGTGTCTACGCTCTGCTTACACTAGATGTTGATTATGAAATCCAGCTGCATTTACAAAAATTAGCAAAAAAACACAGCTGCAAACAATTCATTAGAGCACTAACCATTCATAGATCCTAAAACCAGAGCAAACCAATCTCATAGCTAACTTATTTCTTAATAGGAACGTACACTGGGAAGTGTACATTCGGTAGGTAGTCTTCTACCTCCTCCAGCGTCCTGTACCAGGCGCCACGCTTGAAAACAACTCGTCCCAGTCACAGCTACAACTACAGATGAAATCTAGCGACTGCTACACAAAGTAGGTACTGTTTTTCCATTTTACACACGAGACAACTATCGCTCAAAAAAGGCTAAGTATCTAGTTCAGGTTCACAAAAAAGTAGTTAAAAGAGAGCCAGAAGAACCCACACTCGTGAACCACACAGCGCTGTGGGGTGGGGATTTCGGTCAGGCTCATCCGTGTCAGACGGAAAGCATAGCATCAGAAACAAAGGGAACGCCTCCACTATTACAGCACAGAGGGCACAGTCTTAATGGAAAATCCAGGAAGAGACTTTACCCGGACACTCTCCTTTGAACTTTAAGATTATGTTACAAACACTATCATGTGCAACCTAGAGTCCTTCCCCCAAGAGACATCCAGCCCATTCTTCCTTTGGTTCTAAAGGTTACTCTGCTTATAATTAACAACAAAAAGGACCTTGGCTTTGGAGTGAGAATGATTTGGGCTAATGTTCTGGATTCTGCTCTTGCCTGCTATGTAGCTTAATACCAGTGTCCTGGCTTCTTCGAATCTCAGCCTTCCTTAACTGAAACAGAGAAGTAAAATGAATAAAGTAAATAAACAGTGAATAAAGTGAGTAAGCAGCATCTAGCACAGAGTAAACACTCAATAAACGTAAAGTTTCCTTCATCCTATCCCAACTCCACCAGAATTTTTTCTCTAATTTTAGCATCCACACGAGATCACAATTCCAATAACTCACCTGGTCCTCCGTAAAATCAGAATGAGAATCACAGAGCGTTGTCAAACCCACTTACTGTGTGGATACAAAGTTCACAACCAAAGTTAAAGTCAGCTAGCAGTAGCCAACCCAGACTAGAATCTGGGTCTTTTTAACTACTCAGTTCAAAACTCTGAATCGAAGGCACATTTCTTTCAAAAGACTATGCGTAGAGAAAAAACATCAAGACAAGACAAAGTTTGAATTGGTACAGCTGACCTGTACGTTCACAAATCCTAGGCTTGTCCTACATTACATTAAGAAACCCTATGGTAACTCTTTAAGGAAACACAAAACAGACCTCACACAGTGGTAGAGAAGACCCACGGTATGTCACTGTGTCCCAGGATACATTCTAGATACAGTTCAAAGAGAAACGTAAAAGAAACCCATGGCCACATAAGGCCCTACTACATCAACCTAAGAAAGCAGTTAAGAGTCTTTGGCATAATCCAAGCAGTTAAGAACAATGAAAGTTGGCCATTTACTTACATGACCAATTTAATTAATTAGAAACATGAGTACTAATGGTGTTATTATTAATAACTTCTTCAAGCTACAAATCTCCTGTAAATTCTGGAGAGGCCTCAGGAGAGGCCAATGAAATAAAGAACACACACATTTTAGAAATACAATCCTAGTCTTGAACCCCAGCTCTCTCTCTCCCCCTAGTTATGGGACATCGGCCAAGCTCCAGAATCCCCATGAGCCTCGATTTCCTCGTCTACAGTACGGTTAAGTCCAGCTCCTTCACAAGACCGTCCCAGGGGCAAATGAGACATCTTACATAAAATGCTACAGGTTAGATACTTTTTTAAAGAGGCAGACAGTATGAATATGTTTGCTAAGAAGGGAATATGGTTTTTCTTTACCGTCTTCTGAGGATTCCCAAGTTAGGAGCAGCAAAAAGGGCTTTAATTACTGTTCAGTTGAGAAATATCTCATGAGCAGTTGACATCAGGGCGCAGCCAGGCAGGCAAACACCACAATTATCCATTGTACTACGTACTAACTCAGCAAACGAGCCAGTATTTCCCTACCCTGAGAGAATTACACCAAGAACAAAGACAATGAGTAGGTACTCACAGACACCAAATCTTAGCATCAAAAGCCATTTTCAAGATGTTTCTAGTCTAGACATTTTCAAATTGATTTTTGGCCACAGGACTTTCTTCAAAGGGAACATTATAGGAAACCCACAAAAGTAACATAAGAGAGTGGAGCTACACTGGGGGGACAGCTGGGTCTCCTCCCCGGGCCCTCCCCAAGTCCATGGCTCCCCTCTGTAATTCTAAGGAACCCCACAGCTTAAGAACACTTTTAAGGAAAAAACTTCGCAAAACAAACAAAAATGGATACTTTTCATTGCAGAAATGGGAAGTTGGGGTGTCTAAGTGACTCATCCAAGGTTGTTGGCAGCAACCTAAGTCTAGAATTCAAACTACAGAGCCCTAGCCCAGTGTTTGTCCACTAACAGTCTAGCTCTTCTTGCTACTGAATGCTCTGCATCAGAATTTACCCTTATTTTAAACATGGTCTGTGAGTTTCAATCTCCAAGTTTTAATCTGGCATCCTTACTTTCTTAGTACTCTCTCATTACTCTCCCATTACTCATTCTCTTATCACTTTGTTCTCCATTAGTCTTGTCAGGAGTCCAGAACAATGGCATTGAAAACATTTCCCTCCTGACACTGATTTACCAAGCCCGTTATGTTTGTGCCCAGCAGATCCAGGGGACAGTAAAGAAAAATAATGAGACTCAAAGGGAGAGTCCTCTGAAATGTGTGGTGCTAAGAGTCTATTCCGTGCCCGACCTGCTCAATGTTTCACCCTATTTGCTGTATCTCCAAAAGAGCAGTTTATCAAGAGAATGCTGGGATAAAAATGACTAGCTTCTTCGGTAAACAGATAGTATTCCAGAGACAGAGGGAAGAAACAGAAAGAAGGATGGCACACTTGTGAGAGTCAAGTCCAAATAATTTGGAGGTAATGGGGGAAACAAAAAAGCTCACCTAACTCCAGGTTTCCAAAACAGAAGCCCTTTGGGAATTCAGTTTGGCAGAGAGGTGTCCTCAAAAGAGGGTCCTTCTAAGCCAAAATAACACCCAGTGAAATCTATGCTTTTCCAAACCGAGTCGTTTCATGATGACCACAGAAGTCCTCCCACAACTGAATTAACCACCTACCTGTTCGAGGACAATATTATTATGGAACCCTCTTTTACTTCTAGTGCTGTGATTTATCTACTAAATTAACCAGCTCTTTCTCTGCAACTGGGAATAGACTGAAGATCAGCGAGATAATGCACCTAAGAATGCCCAAGAGAAGCATTAACAGTGTGAGGAGACCAACTTATGCACCCATCTGACTTAGAACTTGTCAGGCAAAAGACTCTTCCTACTCATTGCACAGAAAATCTTAGCAAGTGTTATCTGCTTGAAAATCACTGCTATCAGAGCCGGGACCAATTAACTCATCTTTGTCTCAAAGAAAAATGCTTGGCTATATTAATAGGAGCACAGTCCATTGTTCAATTTGCTTATTTTTCTGGTTATTTAAAGCAGCACATCAACACTTGACTGTGATTTGGGGAACATATGTGGCTTATGCATCTTTATAACGAAATTAGATGAAACATCAATTTTATTTATATTTTTAAAGATTTTTTTTTTTAAGATCTATTTGTTTGAGAGAGCAAGAGCAAAAGAGAGAGTGAGCAGGGGGAAAGGCGGGAGCCAATCTCAAGCAGACTCCCTGCTAAGTGTGGAGCCAGAGGCAGGGCTCCATCTCAGGACCCCAAGGATCATGACCTGAGCTGAAACCAAGTCAGACGCTTAGATGACTGAGCCATCCAGGTGCCCCAAGATTTTATATTAAGTAACCTCTATACCCAACATGGGGCTCAAACTCACAACCCCAAGATCAAGAGCCACATGCTCTACTGACTGAGCCAGACAGGCGCCCCCTGTAACATTGTTAAAAGCTTCTAATATGCATTTGATGTGCAACAGAATGGACACAAATAACCTCTCACAGAGCACTCTGTATAGAAAGGGACCTTACACCCTAACATCTCTATAAATCTTACTCCAAACTCTTCCTGTCTCCTTGTTGGTAGTTTATCTGGACTGACAAAGAGTAGCCAAAAGAACATGAAATCAGTGACTCTTTTTATTGGAAAGTTCCCTTCATATGCCTTTTAATCTTGAGAAATGATCTTAGATTAACTCTCAGTGCTTGAGAGTAGTGACTACGTTTCATCGGTTTCTTCCTATTCTCTTAGAAATACAGAGTTCTTCCAGGGATCCAATAATTCTACTAGTAATTCCATTATGGCATTTAAAACTTCCTTTTAAATGTTGGGTTTTTTAAAACTAACTTTCTAATGGTTAGGAGGAAATGGTAAACAGATACTCATACTGGATCAATGACATAAGCTTTCTATACGTAACTTGGTGATATCTATTAAAAGTTATTGAAGGGGCACCTGGGTGGCTCAGTGGATTAAAGCCTCTGCCTTCGGCTCAGGTCATGATCTCGGGGTTCTGGGATCGAGTCCCACATCGGGCTCTCTGCTCAGCGGGGAGCCTGCTTCCCTCTCTCCCTCTGCCTGCCTCTCTGCCTACTTGTGATCTCTTTCTCTCCGTCAAATAAATAAATAAATAAATAAATAAATAAATAAATAAATAAAATCTTAAAAGTTATTGAAATGTACAGCCTCTGCCCTAGCAATTCCATTTCTGCGAGAGATAAACAAGGATACAGAGATGTATATATGTGGCTGTTTATCACAGCAATGTTTATAAAAGCGGAGAGGAGGCAGGGAAGGAGAGCATAAGAGACAGAGGAAGTGAGGGAGAAGAAAGAATAGAGACAACTGTTCAACCGAGGATAATTAGTAAACTGAGGATAAATCTAAATCCACACAATAGTACATACAGCCATTAAAATAACTATGAGGGTTACTTGATAGCATGTAAAGGTATAGTCATGAAATACATTTTAAAATCTGCTTGTACCCTAGAGAATATAGAATATGATCAAAAATGGTATATACATAAACGTAGACACACACACACACACACACACACACACACACACACACACACACCCCTCTACAGATTTTCAAGTCTGGAAAGTTTCAAGTTGGGTACCAAATTGTACCCAAAAAACTTGCTAGGTATTATCATTTATTCAGAGGTGTTGTTTGTTCTGTTTATGTCTAATTCCCAAATTTCTAGAGGGACTGTACATCACCATTCTTAATAAAACTAAGACAAAAAATGTCCTTCATGAGTCATGAAAACTGAGGACTTCTAGAATAGAGATAATATAGTAGAAAGTTAACCATAAAAATAAAATCTAGTGGCCAAGTCAAAGTTACATAAAGTTCTGCCAAAATCACAGCTCACAATGAACATCCCTTTCACATAATTACTCATCTCAAGCCTTGCTAGAGATGTTCTTGACACATGTTGAAAGGACTTGTGCCCTAGAATCAGAGATCCATGTTCAGGCCCCAACTCTACCACACACCAACTGTGTGACCTGCGCACTCCGTCTCCATGAGACCCAGTAGTAACAGACCCCACTTCTGAGGGTGGTGGGGATTAAAAAGAAAGAAGGGTATATAGAGCACACAGTACTAAGCCCGGCACAGCAGTCATAAATGATGGCAACTATCATTATGATTGCTGCTATCACATTTTTTTTAAAGATTTTATTTATTTATTTGACAGAGAGAGAGAGATCACAAGTAGGCAGAGAGGCAGAGAGAGAGAAGCAGGCTCCCCGCTGAGCAGAGAGCCCGATGTGGGGCTTGATCCCAGGGCCCTGAGATCATGATCTGAGCGGAAGGCAGAGGCTTAACCCACTGAGCCACCCAGGCGCCCCCGCTGTTATCACATATTAATCAAGAAACAAAATCACGAGCACTTTAAGGGCAGCGACTGTGTCTTATTTTTGTTCATCCCTGGATCCCTGGCACCAAAAAGTGTGCCTGACACACAGCATGCCCTCATTCAGTGCTTGCTGAATGAAGTACACCTAAAATTAATTAACCTTCTTGAACATCAATTTCCTCCTCTGGCAAAATCATAAAAACACCTTGCAGAGGTGAAAACTGGTAAACATTAAGACACCTCATTCAAAAGAGGCTTCTAGTAAATGACAGGTATTATAATAGTGAACTTGTCTCTGTAGGTTTCAATAGGGATCAAAGCTGAAGGGAGAAAATAGATATAATTTTTTTCTCTGAATTTCCTTTCATTTTTGGGCCCATTATTTTTATTTAGACTCAGGAATGAAAGTTCTCTCTTTCCAGGCACACATCCGAGCAGGCTCACTATTAAAGTGGTAATCTTTAGACTGCCACACACACTTTCGGCAACATTGCCAAAATAGTACCTTAGAATCCATGAGCTTAGGACATGATACATACAAATAGGGACCATGAAAACCAATTAATCAGTATTTCCTGGGGTTTCAAATCAAAACTTAGTTTTTTAAAAAGATTTTATTGATTTATTTGTTTGTTTGACAGAGACAGAGCACAAGGAGGAAGAAAAGCAGAAGGAGAGGGAGAAGCAGAATCCCCACGGAGCACAGAGTCCAATATGGGGCTCTATGCCAGGACCCTAGGATCATGACCTGAGCCAAAGGCAGACGCTGAACCTACTCAGCCACCCAGGAGTCTCAAATGAAAACTTATAAGATGACCTGAATTGGGAAGCACAAGAAAAATCAACAGGATTTCTACATATGTGGCCAAATGGATTATTAAGGAAGTATATGATTCATGAAGGTATTCAATTAAAAATTTCTTCACAAAAATCAAAACAAGGGGCGCCTGGGTGGCTCAGTGGGTTGAAGCCTCTGCCTTCGGCTCAGGTCATGATCTCAGGGTCCTGGGATCGAGCCCCACGTCGGGCTCTCTGCTCAGCAGAGAGCCTGCTTCCCGCCTCCCCCGCCCCCCGCCCCCCTGCCTGCCTCTCTGCCTACTTGTGATCTCTCTGTCAAATAAATAAATAAAATCTTTAAAAAAAAAAAAAAATCAAAACAAATGGGAATGCATTTTAAGAAAAAAAAGCAGATCATTAAGAGGTAATAAAACCACTAAATTCTATGCAGGGAAGTAAAAAAACTACTGACATGAAACCAGAAATCATTTCTTGTAAGTCATAACATTCTCATACTGGTATTAAAAGAAAAACAATCATCTGAAGGAAAAAAAAAAAGCCTTACCATTAAGGAGAAGAACTCAAAAAACTGCCCAGATCAGTCATTTGTGCAGCTCTGCTTAATTTCCCATGTCTGATTTGACAGAAACCTCTAATTTCATATAAAAGTGCTTAATAGAAGGTTTATGGTCCTATTTCTACAACAATTTCTGTTGAAAGGCAAAACGGCTACTCAGCATTCATTTGCTGTGAGTTAAAGTTTTTGGTTCCATATCCTTGAAACATGCTATGCCGCGATTTAGAGGCATCTCATGATTTTACAATATTGTACACTGGAGTACAAGTACTATTTAAGAATCCCTATTAAGAAAATGATAGTTTTGTAGTGACTTTCAAGACAACTAGAATAAGCATATTCAAGTGAAGAAGGGGTAAATTTTACCTTATATGGATATTTCAGTGAAATTTTAGTTTAAAAAATGATATATGAAGAGAATGGCAAAATCTTGCAAATTCTCTAGAGTCTGGCATAATGGGGACACAGGGTCAATTCTACTGTTCTATTTGTTTGTTTAAAGATTTTATTTATTTATTTGACAGAGAGAGAGAGATCACAAGCAGGCAGAGAGAGAGGGGGAAGGAAGCAGGCTCCCCGCTGAGCAGAGAACCTCATGTGGGGCTCGATCCCAGGACCCTGAGATCATGACCTGAGCCAAAGGCAGAGGCTTTAACCCACGGAGCCACCCAGGCGCCCCTATTTGAGGGGTTTGTTGAGTATGTTTTAAGATTATTATGTAACATTTCTTAAAATTAAGGCAGACAAAAAAAATCGGGCAGACCCACCTACAGTCTCAAGTCAGTGTTGAGCTGAACACATTAAAATGTAAAGTAACCAAGACCTTCGCTGGCCAAGCACAAGACCAGGCAAGAGTTGTACCGATTTTACCAGCAGTCTTGGTCAACACTGGCCAATCTTCCATCTAACATGGTGCTTCTCTTCCCCCAAAAGGATAATTTAATTCACCGGAAACAAAGCACACCTGATGCCAGGAAGAGAAAACTAAAATCTGTTTATTATCAACAGGGTAGATTTCATTAATAGTTCAATAATATGTATAAATTATTAATATCTACAGTTTTGTCACAAGTTCATCCACCCATCCAAATATGCCTGCAGAGAACTCTGATGTGCCACGCACAACGCGAGGTGCCAGGGATACGGCGACAAACAAAGCAGATAAAATCTCCCCTCCAGGAGCTTACAATCTAGAGGAAATACAGACATTAAGTTATTACCTTATCCCCACCTAGTCAGGGCACAGGGCGGCAAATGAATTCTACTGAATTCACTAAAAGGGAGGAAATGTACAGTGGGCAAAGACATAATGGAAAAGTTAAAGAAGTGGGGAACCTGCATGGCTTAGTCGGTTAAGCATCTGACTCTTAATTTAGGCTCAGGTTAGGATCTCAGGGTTGTGAGATCAAGCCGCCATGTCAGGCTCTGAGCTGGGAGTGGAGCATGCTTGGGACCTTTCTCTCTCCCCCTCTCCCTCTGCTCCTCCCTTTCTAATAAAAAAGGAAGGAAGGAAGGAAGGAAGGAAGGAAGGAAGGAAGGAAAGAAGGAAGGAAGGAAGGAAGGAAGGAAGGAAGGAAACATTAAAGAGGTGACAGAAAACAGCACAACCCAAGATACTTAATGTAAACAGGAAAAACAATCTTTCGTCCTGGTTGCTGGCACAGTATTTTAGAAAAAAACAAAACGAAACATTTATTTCTGTCCTTTATGATATTGCTCTAACCAACTAGGTGTTTCCAGAAGAAAACGTCCATCTTTTCTAATGTATATACATAACTTATCCTGGCCAAAAAAACACAAAGGTCTCAGGGGGCGCCCAGGTGTCTCGGTTGGTTAAGTGTCTGCCTTCGAATCAGGTCATGATCCCAGGGCCCAAGGACTGACCCCCAAGTCTGGCTCCCTGCTCAGCAGGAAGCCTGCTCCTTCCTCTCCCTTTGTCTGCACACCCCCGCTTGTGCTCTCTCTCTGTCAAATAAATAAATTCTAAAAACAAAAACAAAGGTCTCCTTATTCAAAATAAAAAAATATTACCTATAGCCATCCTTGAAAATAAAAGTGGCTTGAAGTATTTAAATCAATCCCAGTTATTCAAAGTTCACATTTAGCATTATTCAAGGTCCAGCTGTACAATGTTCCCAGTTACCAGAAATCCTGGTGGAAAAGGTTGAAGTTTAAACCTGGGTATATTTAATGTTACAAAAAGGTTCAAAAGCCAATTTACCGTACCTTTAGGTTTTCAGATTTTCCAGAAATAAAGGAAAAGGAAAGAGGGAAAAAGAGAAAGACCTGAAAACAACACTATTTGGTAGAGGGAAAAGTTCAGGGCCATTCCTATCTGCTGGCCCCATTAAAAGAACAGATTCCCACCGATGATAAAAATTTAATCAAATACACATCCAAGCTCTCAGAATTCTCCTTTCTGCCATTACGTATTAAGGTTTCCCCAACAGGGTCATCTAGACAAAGATCCCTGAAGAGGTCCCTCGGAATGACTGGGCTATACGCAATGATGAAAGGGAACTTGCACGTCCTGTCTTAGGAAATCACCCACACACAATATTTATCAAAGGGTTCTATTTACTGCTCTGTATTAGGAAAAGAAAGATATTTAAAGTGCAGTAATGTGGTTGGCAACAATAGCAAGAAAATAATTTAATTATTTCAACCAAAGTAGGAAGGAAGAGGTTACTGCAACTTTGAAGACTCCTCACTGATGTTAAATATCCTCTGTCCCGCTTCATATCCAAGAGCCTGAGTTTCATATCCTCCTCCGCACCCTTGTAGCACTCAATGAAAGGTTAACATTATTTCACCGAACAAAAGAACTCAGGGGCAGAAGAAAGCAGTAATCTGCTTAAGGTTGCTCAGCTAGTTATGTGACTAGTTATGAGATGCAGCTGAACAGGGTCTAGTCCCCACTACACAACCTTGCCAAGTAGAAGCCATCTGATTGGGGGTGGAGGGGGGAGGAGATGGAATCAAGTGACAAGTGGTAGTGAAGAGACCAGCAAGGATTCAGTTACGGGGCTACTACCTCCTGAGCCAGGAGTGAAAAAGAAAAGAATTTCTCCCAGTAATTAGCATCGACAGCGACTCTGTTCATCTGCCAGAGTCCCTGGGCCAATCCCTTCCCGCCCCTCAAAGCCCGCACAGGAATTAGGCAAGGACAACTCACATTTAAAGGACTACAGAGAAGAACCGTGCGGCACAATTCACTCAATCGGCCAGGTCTTTCCCCGTCCATGCTGAACCCTCTTCCAGTTCACATAATGCCATTCCTTTGCATAAGCAGGCGACGTACACCCAAAAAACATGCTTAATATGAGCTGATGTGGGCACAGAGTGAGCGGACTGAGGCAAGGTGTTTCACAGACTGCATGGTGCAATACCTGCATTTTCCTCACTCCTTATCACCCACCCTGAACACTTCTGTACTGCTAAAATGAACCTAAAAACTGGTTTTTCAACTTCCAATATAGATTAAACATGAACTCATTAACTGTTTGTAAAACACTTTGAAGATGTGAAAGAGTATATAAATGTTAATTATTAATGTTGATCCACAAAACTCCTGCATGTGAAGCAAAATACTGGTTAAGTTTCTGCTACTTTCAAGGCACAAATATGGAAGCTCAGCATGTTTTTAAGAATTCTAGGAAAACTCTAAGAGCAGACCACAATGATTTTCTATTTACAACATGAACAAGCTGGAATTTTAAGCTGGTTATTCTGCATATAATTATATCAGAGTTAAAAAAATGACTTATGACATATATAATAAAACTGAAGTATGTTTATAGTCACAAAGTCCTGGACAAAAATTATAGTGCACTGACCTGGAAAGGGCAAAGTAAAATCTCTGAACCCCCATTTTTTCATCAAAAAAGGTTCAGGGGGAGGGAGTAATACCTATCTTATGGAGTTCTTGTAAGGAATTAAGAGCATAAAGGAACACACAATACATAGGTAGTATTTAAAAGTTTTGTCTTTCTTTTAGGGACTTCGTTTTTTTAGAAAACACCTCTTGGGAACTAGCCTGCCTCAAAAGATCTTTCTAGACTGCATTAGTCTTTTAAAAACACACCATCCCCTGCAGCAGGCACACATACAGCACCATTTTAGCAGGAGGGCCGAGGCAAAGCTTCGGTCATTCCTGTCCACTGACCCATATAGATCCTTAATCCTCCCAAAGAGAAAGCACCTCGGCCAGGCCCCAAAGGCCTCATGTGACCAAATGAACAATTAGAACTCCAGTTCTCCACTCTTGTTGCCACATATTTTTCCTAAATAATTCCCAAACTGCAAGGTCGCATCCAGAGATCCTTTGCATTCTTAGCCCAGCCATGCTGGGCACAAAGCACTGGAGGGGCAAAAAAACCATTTTCTTCCAGCTCGTAAAAGATAACAAATTATTTCCATGCACTGCCACAATGGGCCTACCTTCTCCCACTCCAGAAACACACCTACTTCAGACAAAGCAGAACCCAACCGGCAAGACCAGGTAGGTGGATTCATTTACAGATGCCATTCAAATGATACTGAGTGTTTTTAGAAGTGATTCACAAATTACAGAAAATATCAAATTTGCAAAAAGCCCCCTTTTGACATATCTACCCCCTTCAGCATTATCACCTAAAAGCTAAGTTAATGCTGACAGTATAATTCAAATTTTAAAAATATATGTATCATGCTCAGTTCAATTTCTCTCAAGGGATCTACCCCTCAAATTTCAAGTGCTGAATAATGTCCCCTTTGAACAAAACAGTGCCACATCTAGCCAGGTGGGGAGAACATGTGCTAACAATGTTCCCAGGAGCTGTTATGGACCCATATCAAAACCACCAACTACTCTGTGACCCGATGGCCCCCTGTGAGCATCGGCTCAACTGTCAAAGACCCAGCTACGGGAAGAAGCCGTGTTCTGCAACCACAAACAAATGAAATTCATCTACCCAGAAGCTCAACAACTGAGCAGGACTCTCCAAAAATACTAACTCTCTTTATTAAAAATAAGATAAGTTGCCTGGCTGGCTCAGTCAGTGGTGTGTGCGACTCTTGACCTCAGGGTTGTGTGTTCCAGCCCCATGTGGGGGGTAGCATTTACTTAAAAAAAAGAAAAAAAGGACTAAAGAAAAATATATACATTGCGAAACATTTAGAAGATAAGAAATACCCTATCATCTCCTTGAACACAACGAGACAATTTGCAATAGCCTCCTTCCAGACTCTTGTATTATGTCTATGCGAAATATACAAATGACACCCCTTCATCACATTAAAAAATCACAGCTATATTCAGAGACTGGAAATGTACAACAGATTTCACTAATAATTTCTCATATGCTCAGAGGAGAACAGTTTCACCATGTTTACAGTCCTAACTGACTTGGATTTAATAGGCAAGGTACTGTTTAGGTCACTACCTTCTTCCTTCACTCATTGGTAGCCCCCCCAGATAGACCCAGCTGTTGCTGCTGTTTACCACTGTCACTATTATTACTAGCTACCATGCCATGTGACCCTGCCATGTGCCAGGAGTTTATATACCCCTAATTCTCACAATAACCACCCCGCCTTTCCTATCTACGGTACTCTAATTGTTATACCCAATACAAACTTCATTCCCAAACTCCAGATTTGCATATCCAATTACTTACTGATATCTTCACTTAAAATCTCACAGATCCGAGAAAGAGAAATAAAAATTTGCTCCCCCCACCCCCTCAGGAAACCATAGCACCGTTCACCCAGTTGTTCAAGGAAAACACCTGGGGACGATCCTGGATTGCTTTCTTCCCTTCAAAATCTTTTTTCAATCCATAAATAATCCTATCAGTTCTCCCTTCAAAATGTATACTGGGGCGCCTGGGTGGCTCAGTGGATTAAAGCCTCTGCCTTCGCTCAGGTCGTGATCTCAGGGTCCTGGGATCAAGGCCCGCATCAGGCTCTCTGCTCAGTGGGGAGCCTGCTTCCCCCTCTCTCTCTGCCTGCCTCTCTGCCTACTTGTGATCTCTCTCTCTGCGTCAAATAAACAAATAAAATCTTAAAAAAAAAACAACAATGTATACCGATTGCAACCACTCCTCACCATTTTCACTGCTGCCACCCTAACCCAAGCTACCATCTTCTTTCCCCAGAGTGAACTACTGCAAAATTCTTGGTCGCCTGTTTCCACTCCTGTTCCTTATATGCACGGTGAAACTTTTAAAACCGAGATCAGCTCTTGTTATTTCTTCCTCAAACCTTTCAGTGGCTTCTTGTTATCCTTAAAAGCCTATGTGATGCGGACTATGCCTCCTATACATTATCTCCCGCGCTTCCCCTTCCTCGACCCATTCCAGCCACACCAACCTCCCTGTGCTTACTCCCACCTGAAGCTCTTTGCCCGTGATGTTCCTTCTGCCTGGAACACCCAGGGATCTTCAGATGGCTTGCTCCCTTTACTTCCCTCAGGTCTTTACTCAAATCTCATCTCCTCCAGAACGTCTTGTCTGACCAAGCCAATTCCTGCTAATACTCTTCACATTCTTCCTAAAATCATCAACCCCAGATATCCAAAAAACTGTTCCTTTGTTTATCTTTTTTTTAAAGATTTTATTTGAGGGGGAGGCAGGCAAAGATAGCAAGAGAGAGCATGAGCCGGGAGGAGAGGGAGAGGAAGACTCCCCACCAAGCAGGGAGCCCAACGCGGGGCTCGATCTCAGGACCCCAGGATCATGAACTGAGCCAAACGCAGACGCTTAACCCACTGAACCACCCAGGCACCCCCATCACTTGTTTATCTTCTTTTTCCCTTACCAGAATGTCAGCTCCTTGATGGCAACAACTTCCTTTTATCTTTCACTGAATCCCCATCACCTGGAACAGGACCTTACATACAGAAGGCACCCAAATGTGTTGAATAAATTAACAAACGCCAACAAGGGATGTTACATGCCCATTTTACAAGAGAAAACTGAGCTACGCAAAGCCACAGAGCAAATGCCAAATGGCCATGTGAAAGAACCAGCACTCTTCCACTGAGTGCCACAGAACGGAACTACACATACGCACTGAAGAACAAAAATGTAGAAGAATGCATTTCGGTATGAAAGTATCAGACCACAGTGGGCGCCTGGGTGGCGCAGTTGGTTGAGCGACTGCCTTCGGCTCAGGTCATGATCCCGGAGTCCCGGGATCGAGTCCCACATCGGACTCCCAGCTCCATGGGGAGTCGGCTTCTCACTCTGACCTTCTCCCTTCTCATGCTTTCTCTCACTCTCTTTCCTAATAAATAAATAAATAAAATCTTTAAAAAAAAAAAAAAAAAGAAAGAAAGTATCAGACCACAGTGATTTTTCTCTTTCTGTTCATCAGCAGAGCATTTCACATCTTTGATTAATCTTATGTATGCACTATTTATGTCCCTCCTCACCTGGAAGATATCTACTTTTCTGTATTCCCCACCAAATAGGGCTGAGCTACAGACAGCAGACATTTAAGAAACGTTTCTTTGATATTTATACCCTCCAATATTTGAAGAATCCTATAACAAGACTTTCAGCACCACCAATATAGTCTTCAAAGTGACTTCAGTTTCCAACCACAACGGAGTAACTGAATCCAGACTTATCCTGCCAACACTCCCTCCAACAACTAGAAAAACAGACAAAATATATAAAGCAACATCTTTTAGACACTGGACAACAGAAGCAAAGGACTGCAATTCCTAAAAGAAGGGAAGAGATGAGATGAGCCCCACAACCAGCTTTCTCAGCCTAGAGGCATGCTAGAGCATGGTGCCATGAGGACGATTCTGAGCAATGGCAATCTTGTCAAGTTGGGAAGTAAGACTTAAGAGTTTGGGAAGGATAAGGAATCTCAAAATTCAGCACAGAGAAGCCTCCTTGAGTCTGATATTGAATGGTAACCCACACGTGCACATTGAAAAATCTATGGGGCAGGCAAAGAATGACCCAAGACTATAAGCTAAATAATCCCAGAGCTGGCACAGGGCTGGCAGACATTCAAATTCTGACCAGTCTGAGCAGAGAACATCCAATTCTTCAATGGAAACTAGAGGCTTCATGATTAATGGAATGAAAAAAGCCTTAGAGTACAAGCTCCACTAGACCAATCCTACAAAGTTCAGAAATAAGCTTAAGAATTATCATGCAAATAACTTAACCTGCAAAAATAAAATCCAATCCTCTTTAAGGCAGTGCCTTTCATATTAGGGATGATTCCTACCCCCTGCCAGGGGACTTTCGGTGTGTCTGGAGGCAATTTTGGTTATCACAACTGGCATCTAGTGGGCAAAGAATTATGCTAAACACCCTACAAAGCACAGAACAGCCCCCAGAGAATTACCTGGCCCAAAATGTCAGTAAGACCAAGGTTGAGAAATCCTGCTTTAAAAGAGCAAAATCCAGCAATCGACAACTTAAAATTCACCATATCCAGAATCTAAGAAGAAATTACTAGACATGCAAAGAAGAAAACTTGACCCCAAATAAAAATCACTCGACAGAAACAGACATAATGGGATTAACAGAAACCTTAACAACTGCTGAGTATTATATATATAAAATGAATAATTTTTTAATGAACATAAATAGGAGACAAATGGAAGAAATAAAGATTCAGTAGCAAATTGAATCCAACAGGGTATGAAGAAAACATCATGACCAACCCAGGATTATCACAGGAATACAAAGTTAGTTCAAAGTTCCAAAATCAGACATCAACAGAGTAAAGAAGAAAAAAATAAATGGCCGTCCCAAAAGATGCAGAGAAAGCCTGTGGCAACATTCAGTATCCATTCATGATAAAAAAGTCTCCGCAAACTAGAAATGGAAAAGAACTTTGACTTGATAAAGGACACATACAAAAACAAACTATAAATACAGGCATACCTTGTTTTATCAAATTTCACAGATACTGCATTGTTTACAAGTGGGAGGTGTGTGGCAACCCTGCATTGAGTCAAGTCTCTCAGAGCCACTTTCCAACAGCATTTGCTTCAGTTTGTGTCTCGGTGTCATATTTTCATAAATCTTGCAGTAGTATTTCAAACTTACACACTGTGATTATATTTGTTATGATTATGTGATGGGTATTTTAAATTAATTTAATTTAATAAAAATAAAAAATAAATAAAATAAAAATAAAATAAAAATTAAAAAAAATAAAAATTTAATTTTAAATTAGGGTATACACTTTTTAAAAAACAAAATGCTTTTACACACTTAATAGACTACAGTATAAACATAGCTTTTACATGTAATAGAAAACCAAAAAGGGGCACCTGGGTGGCTCAGTGGGTTAAGCCTCTGCCTTCGGCTCAGGTCATGAACTCAGGTTCCTGGGATCAAGCCCCGCATCGGGCTCTCTACTCAGCAAGGAGCCTGCTTCCCCCTCTCTCTCTGCCTGTCTCTCTGCCTACTTGTGATCTCTCTCTCTCCCTCTCTGTCAAATAAATAAAAATATTTAAAAAAAAAAAAAAGGAGGGGGGGCGCCTGGGTGGCTCAGTAGGTTAAAGCCTCTGCCTTTGGCTCAGGTCGTGATCCCAGGGTCCTGGGATCGAGCCCCGCATCGGGCTCTCTGCTCGGCGGGGAGCCTGCTTCCTCCTCTCTCTTGGCCTGCCTCTCTGCCTCCTTGTGATCTATCTCTGTCTGTCAAATAAATAAAATCTTTAAAAAAAAAATGGGACACCTGGGTGGCTCAGTCGGTTGGGCGTCTGCCTTCGGCTTGGGTCGTGATCCCAGAATACTGGGGATCATGTACAACAGCACCAGAAAACATGATACATATATATTACAAAATATATGCAAGACCCAATTACTGAAAACTGCAAAACACAAATGAAAATATCAAAAAACCGTCCTGGGATATACCATATTCATGGCTCAATATGTCAATTCTCTCAATTTACAGATTCAATGCAATGCCAATTAAAATCCCAGCAGCATTACAGAGATCAACAAGCTGATTCTAAAATGTACCTGGAAAGGCAAAGCAACTAGAGTACGCAAAAACACTTCTGAAAAAGGAACACAAATACAGAAACCACTTTACCTGATTTCAAGACTTACTATAAACCTACAGTAATCAACAGTGTGGTAATGGTGAAATGACTCAGATTGATGTAACAGAATACACAATCCAGAAATAGACCCACAGGTATATGATCAACTGAGTTTCAACAAAGGTAATACAATGGAGAAATTCTTTCCAAAAACTGGGGCTGGGGGCACCAGGCTGGCTGTCGGTTAAGCGTCCAACACTTGATTTCGGCTCAGATCATGATCTCAGGGTCCTGAGATGGGAGTCCTGTATGGGGCTCCATATTCAGTGGGGAGGGAGTCTGCTTTAGACTCTCTCATTCCTCTCCCTCTGACCCTTCCTTCACTCACACACATGCTCTCTCAAACCATAAAATAAAATCCTTTTTTAAAAAAAGTTGCTGGAACTGCTTATCTAAAAGCAAAGAAAATAAATCTTAATCCATACCTTGAACCATTTAGAAAAATTAACTCAAAGTGAATCATAAACCTAAATGTAAAATTTTAAACTATAAAACTCCTGGGAGAAAAACACAGGGAAAGTCTTTTTGTTCAGGACAGGCAAAGATTTCTCAGACATTACACCAAAAACATGATCCATGAAAGGAAAAACAACTTCAACATTATCATAAGTAAGAACTGCTCTTCATAATACATTAAGAGAATAAAAAGATCAGCTACAGACTAAGACAAAGTATTTGCAAACAATAATCATGTATCTGATTCTAGAATATATACGGCGCCGTTAAGTCAGTTTACTGACTTAATGTTTAAATCAGTTAAGCGTCCAACTCTGGGTTTTGGCTCAGGTGGTGATCTCAGGGTGCTGAGATCAAGCCCCGCATGGGCTCTGCACTCAGTGTGAGTCTAAGACTCTCTCTCACTCTGCCCCTCCCCTCCCTCACTTCCGCCCCCCCCCCATTCTCGTGTTCTCTCTCAAGAACTCTTAAAACTCAATAATAAAGCAAACAATTTTTTTAATGGGTAAAAGATTTGAACAGACACATTACCAAAGAATGGCAAATAATCATATGAAAGGATGCTTAACATCATTAGTCACCAGGCAAAAAACAAAAAAGCCTACATTCTGTATGACTCCGTTTGCACGAAGTTTTCAAAAGGCAAAAAACCATGGGGAAGGAAAACAGATCAATAGCGTCCAGGTCTGAGAGTGGAAAATCACTACAAAGGAGTTTACAAGAATTTGGTTTGGGAGATAAAGGAACCATTCTATACATATCTTCATTGAAAGAGTGCTTGTGTGAATGTCTGTATCTGTCAAAACTCACAGAATGCTACTGATTTTTACTGAGTATGAATTATACACTAAAATAAATGAGAAAATAAAGACTAAAAAGATAACAATGTACTGAGTAAATCCCGATTTTGCCCTGGTTAAAAAATTCTTAAATCAACTATAAAAAGACATTTGCAAGACAAACAGGAAAAGTTGAATATGCCCTGAATACTGTTGCTACTTTTCTTAGATGTAACTACTGCACTTGGTTATGTAAAACACAAAGATCAGCAAACATCTTCTGTAAAAGGCCAGACACTAAGTAATGTGTGGCTTTGTGGGCAACGACTTCTACTGTCGCTGCAGCAGCAGATCAGCCACAGACGCAAATGAGCACTGCTGTGTCCCAATAAAACTTTACAGAAAGAGGCAGTGGGCCAGATTTGGCCTGAGGGCTATAGTTAGAGGACCCCCTCCGGTAGACAATGACAGAAAGCAGACTAGTGGTTGCCTATGGTGAGGTAGGCAATGGGGAAGGGTTGAGGGGAGCAATGGGCCAGAGTTGCAAGGGAACTTTCCTGGAATGATGGAAATACTCGGTATTTTGATTGTGCTGTTATCTGCATGGATACATCTGACAAAATTCATCAAACTCTATATACTTAAAATGGGCACATTTTATCATATAAATAGTATTTCAATAAACTTGATTGGTTTTAAAAATGTACTCTTTCCAGGTGATAGCGTCAATATTGTGAAAAGCCTAGCCTTTGGAGCCAGAAAGATCTGAGTTCAAATTTTAGTTTAATAGCTATGTGATCGCTGTCAAATCACTCTGGGGGCTGTTTCCCCATACTTAAACAGCTTAATAATGCCTGCCTCATTTGTTTTTGTTTTTGGTTTTTTTTTTACAAAATTAAGTATGAAATGTAGGTAAGACACAGAGTACAACATCTGGCACGGACGAGGCACATTCCCGATTTGAGTGAACCATTAAAAAAATTATTTTGGAAAATGAGTCAGTAAACATCAGGTAACTACTATAATATTTTGTACTCTCAAAATATTCTGACATTCTTTGTTCGCTGTTTACCGTGGTTTAACCTGACTTCAAGAACTGGCATCCACTGTCAGTTCTTGTGATTTCACAGTAACTCGTGAACTGAAATTTCTTTAGAGTTTAGAAAAATACTCCATGACAAATACATTACAAAAGGAAAACTGAGAAGAGCCAAAATAAAACATATCAATGTTCCCAAGCAAGGAGAATGACAATAATTACAGCATATTTTAATTATCTTTTATTAAAAAAAAAGAAAAACCAACATAGTTGGATGTTTTCCTCTTTTCAACTAGGATCTGAATTTTATCCAAGCCAATAGCCAACCAATAAAGCTACAAAATGGCATAGCATTTGTAAGGTATTTTACCTTATCTGTTTCTCGTAACAGAAGTATGTGATAAGAGATGATTATTAAATTTGTTTTTAGTTTACAAGGATCTTATGTTTGTGATAGACGAAGTGGCTTGCTCAAGGACACACAGTCAATAAATGGCAAAGTCTGGATGTGAAGTCAGACAGGCGGCTCCATATCACGTGTTTTTAGTAGAGATCACCATCAGAGAATCATCTTGGGTTCTACGAAATTCTTTACATAACTTCTACGTGCTTTTCCCTAACTTGACATCTTTAGTTGTCTAAGAGACAAATCAATTACCATGTGACATACCTACTTAATTCCTAACCACTCGGGAGTAACTGGCCATTTTAGATGGAAGGGGCTATGGCCAACTATGGGCCTATGATAGCATCAGAAGTGAAAATGCAAAAGTATGGTTTCCAAAAGAAGAGCCTACAGAGTGACGTAAATGGTTAAGTCCTCACACTTCTTCCTTTTTCCCACCCCAATACTCACATCACAAAAACATAATGAAAGCCACCTCTGCCAGGCTCTGAACACAGCCCTGAAGAGGTAAAAAAGGAAAGCACACGATTGTGCCGCGTAAATATTCACACAATCACAGTATCGCGGTTCCAGGTAGTCCGTCTTCCCAGCGAGGGCTAACAAAATGGGTTATCTATTCACCGTCTCTTTATTTTGTCCCAATCAACCCATAGGTGGGCTTCAAGACTAAATGGGAGGACACAGGAAGGAAATGAAATTCCTTCCACTAACATCTTCATCCCATCCTCATTTACAGTGGGAAGACAAGCTGACAATGACTCAGGAGCACTGCTTCCAAATGGACCCCTGTCCCCATCAGTAATAACCAAGTCTATTAATAAGTATTCACTTAAAAGAAAGGATTATCAAAAAGTCCAAGTTTATTCATCTAGCTTTGTCAGGTATGTTTTTTCTTCAATCTGTGAGTCTGACCAGATAAAATTGTAAAGGTTTACTATAAACCCCCATGTCTAACTTTTTACCCTCATTTTATAAGAAAACTAATGAAAAGATGAGATTCAATATACAGAAATGTCCTGATTACAGGTTCTAGAATATAGCTATTCCTATTTGGTAAATAGTGTAAACTAAACTGAAATAACAGATTCAAATCACTGCTTCCTTCCGCAAATGGTGGCACCTTCAAAGGTGTTATCTTGAAGGGGAAGTGAGCGATTTGCTAAATTCACTGAATTGTGCTAACACTATACTAACCACCAGTCCAGTTCTATCTTATGCAAGTTTGAAAAATGTAGTCATAACCCCTATCAATTATTTTTCAAGACTGAAGTAAAATAAGGTACAAAAACTGGAACTAACTAAATAACTCGGATATCCTATTACAAGTGTTGAAAACAATCCATCTCTCACCATTTCCTAAACACTAGAAATGCAGTCATACCCTACCAAGCTACTCTGCAAATTCCACTCAAACACCTGTTAAGGTCAATGAGAAGATAACAGTTTCTATTTACATTCAGTTCAACTAGCTCCTTAAAAAAAAAAAAAAAAAAAAAAATGCATTCAACAAAAGACACTCAATTCTCAGAATGATTCCTTCTTTATGAAAGAAATAGCTAAACCACTAAACTCAGGAGCATCAGACTTTTAAAACTGCTTCAAATCACATAAAAAGTTATCAAAATTATTATCACTACACCTAGAGGTAATAGGCACCTACTTAATGTCTGGCACACTATTAAGTACCTCACATAGTTTCAGTTATTCTAAA
Organism: Nasua narica; assembly: GCA_028533885.1. Lineage (NCBI taxonomy): Eukaryota > Metazoa > Chordata > Mammalia > Carnivora > Procyonidae > Nasua > Nasua narica. The sequence continues at coordinate 8,046,223 of CM052797.1, forward strand.
GAACCCTGCAAAGTATGGTACTACACCTTTCAGTAGGAAATGGAAGCTCTGAGGCTCACAACTCGTCAGTGGAAGTGTGCGGATCGAAACTCAAATGTACCTAGCCACAAAAAAATGTGTATTCTTCAAAACTGTGCTACTTCCCCATTTCACAACAGAAGAAAAGGCAGAGATGTGAAGTCATTTGTCCAGCGGTCTTAATCATTTCATCAGAAAAGGGAGAGACCTTCTAAATGAGAACCACGTTTTGACAATCCATAGTGCACTATGTAAACTTCACTTCTTTTCAAGGAGTAATTAACAGATAAAAAGAGGGGTTTGAAATCCTTTTAAAGTAAACTAAATTTCATCACAGATCTGCGTGTGAAGTCATTTTGGACAAGTTCCCAGAGTTAGTGGTTCTACGTGCACTATCCCTAGCTGAGCACAAAGCACTTCACCAATTTCAAACACAAACTGAACACCTACACTGTGTTAAGAGTCCTTCCGGGCAGAGAGGGGAAAAAACTAAGAAATAAGGCCCATCACAGCCCTCCAAGAGTTAACAGACTAGAGGAGGAGCCTATTTATACTATGCATACAGTTATCATTAGTCAGGCAAATACATGAAGTGTGCAAGAAATCCTAAAACAAAAGTATGTGTGGCATGGTATCACAGCTCAGAGAAGGGAAGCAACTGGCCTACTTGTCAGGCTTTGTCGTAAATTCTATTTGTTTCCATTAGGTCCCTCCCTGACTACCCTTCCAACCTGTCCACCACCATCCACACAATCGGCCCACGCAGGCATACACAACTGCACAACCAGGAAAGCTGTAAGAGCAAGAACTGTGACTCCTAAAAGTGACCTTGCTGTTGTAATTTAAAAGCACCATGCTTTTGCCACAAAGACATTTTTCTTTAGCCTCATCAGGTGAAGAAAGTTGGTTTTTCAAAGCAAAACAAGGCCAACTGAACCAGAAAAACCCAGGAACACTTTCCCACATTACTCATTTCAAATGAGAAATCAATTAAACTGACACAAAGAGTATTTCTCAAAATTTTCTTTTTAATTTAGCAGATGGCAATGGGACATAAAAAATGGATATTAACACCTTCTGGTCATTCTGTTTCACTACCTACTTAACATTTAGGCTAGTTCCACCTGGGAGGTCTTAAACATCATCAGCCAAATTATTCTCACATGATAACCCAAATGAACCAAATTCAGCAGAATCGAACCCCTAACCTGACAAGGCTTGTATTTAATGCAGCCTGCGAATCTCCCAAGATACCAAGGAATACTAAAACAGAGATTTATCTCAGCTGGTCTTAACTTCTTTACAAACTTGCAAAAAAAATCATCTTTGAAAAACGGCACGCAACATTTGTTCTGATCTGGGCAATCCAACGGTTTAGAAAAACAGAATAAGATGCTTCTTCAGAAAACAAAGGGGGGTGTACTGGAATAAGAAAAAAAGGCACACTGCTTTTTCCTTTAGTTGTATATGCCTGAGGCAATAAACTCCCAAAATAACTTCACCCAGGAGTGTAAAAGCTGAGAACGAACACCAAAATATTGCTCAATCTAACTTTCATTGTGAATTCCTCAGTTCACTGTAACACTTAAAAACCTAAATGTAATGAAATCATTTTGCTGTAAAAACTACGTATTTCAAAAAAAAAAAACCAAAAAACAAAAAGTAAAAAATCTGTCTATCCTATCTCCTGGAAAAGAAAAACAGGGTTTTCCCACTTTTTTTTAAACTTCTCATATTGGTTGACTTTGCAAAAAAAAAAAAAAAAGTGTAAGTAAGCCAAAAAAAAAAAAAAAAAGTTTCGTTAATGTTTTGTTTGGTCTCAAAGTATGGCTGCACTTGAACTCGGTGGAGAGCTGAGCCCGCTGCACAGTCCCGGCATGGGTCCCCTCCGGCAGCGCGGCCCCGACCCGCGCGGCCTGGGAGCGGGCGCGGAAGGCGCCCCCCAAAGGCGGGCGCGGCCCGGAGTGTTTACCGTCCGTGTCGGCCCGGGGGAACGGCTCCCTCGCGTTCGCAGCACTTGTTCGCGGAGCCCGGCAACAAGAGCGACCCTCGAAGGGGCCGTGGCTCCCGGCGCCGAGGGAGCCGGCTTCGCCCGAGGGGACACCCGCGGCCGCGCCCCCCCGCGCCAGGAGCCGCGGCGCCCCGAAGCCGGGATGCGGGAGCTGGAAGGCGCGCCGCGGCCCCGGGAGCAGACAATGAGCGAGGGGGCGACGCGGGGGGAGGAGGGGACTGGGGGTGCCCCCCACAGCCCCTTCATCCCCGCCCGCCCCCTCCCCGCCCCGCGGCCCCGCCCCTGCCCGGCTCCGGTCCGGGCCGCGGCCCCGAGGAGCGGCCGCAGGGGGAAGGGCCCGCGCGCCTCGCCCGCGACCCCTCCCCAAATCACAAAACTTCCCCCAACTCCGCCAACTAAGTTGCGCTCTCACCGTGCGGCGCCCGGGGCTCCCCCGCGGGCCCAGCCGGAGCAGCTCCGCACCGTCGCCACCGAGAAGGACAATAGGCAGCCGCTCACCCGGCGGCGGCGACGGCTTGAGGCAGCGGCGACCGAGGCGACGAGTGGGAACGGCAGTCTCAGCGGAGCCCAGGAGCTTCTCCGCGGCTGCTCCGGCTCCGCGCTGGCCCTGCACACAGCCCTTACCCGCCCGCGCATGCGCCACAAGCCGCTCGGGCATGGGCGGGGCACCTGGGGAGGGCGGTAACGCCTACGAGCCCTCCCGTGAGTAAGCTCCGAGTCAGGGGCCGCGAGCTGGGATTGCACTGCAGAGCTGCCCATCAAACTCCGGGAGGCCAATAGGAAGGCACCTGGGCGGTGCGTTCAGGTTGCTAAGTAAGGCTGAGGTTGCCAGCCGCAGCTGTGCCGAGGCTAAGTGATCCGAGTCGGGTGGCGGGTGGAGGTTTCTCTGGAAAATGCCCACCCACCCTCTCCCCTCCGCCCTGTCTCCCGAAACCGCCCTGCCACTGTATGCCGATGCTTACCTGACTGTAGCAGTTACCACACACGTACTGAAATGGTTTACTCTTCTACTTTCTTCCACTTGGAGTCGGAAAGTGGGGTTTAGGCTTCTTGTGAGTCAGTTAGGTGTTCAACAAGTTTTAGATGGATCATTGGATGCAAGGATGGCTCTGTGGTGGCATCCAGATTCTGAGAGGGCATTCTGTGAACTTTTGGGTACTCGATCACAATCTTCCAGTTGCAAGGGACCTCAGAAATGATTTGGTGGCATCTGAGAAACGAAAAGTGGTCCATTGGATCAAAGAAACGTCTTCATTTTGATTCGTGTGTGTCTGTGTGTGTTTCAGTGTGTATTTCACTGTGTATTAGGAGGAAAAATGCCTATCACAACAGACCATTATTTCATTGATGTTATTTCTTAGATCAAATAGAAAGCCATTTGAAAATGAATCTAATTAGGGGCACCTGGGTGGCTCAGTGGATTAAAGCTTCTGCCTTCTGCTCAGGTCATGATCCCGGAGTCCCGGGATCGAGTCCCATATCGGACTCCCGGCTCTGCGGGAAGTCTGCTTCTCCCTCTGACCTTCTCCCCTCTCATTCTCAGTCTCTCGCTTTCTAATAAATAAATAAATAAATCTTTAAAAAAAAAAAAAGAAAATGAATCTAATTAGGGGCACCTGGGTGGCTCAGTGGATTAAAGCTTCTGCCTTCTGCTCAGGTCATGATCTCAGGGTCCTCCGATCCGGATGGGGCTTTCCGCTCAGCGGGGTCTCTCTGCCTACTTCTGATCTCTCTCTCTGTCAAATAAATAAAATCTTTTTTTTAAATGAATCTAATTAAAGAAAAATATTAAGTAAAAAATGACACTTTATATTCAGCTCAACATGCAAATTGATAGTAATTGAAGTTAAAACAGTGGTTACCTAGGGGTAGAAGGATTATTAGCTGAGAAGGAACAGGAGGGGTGCTGGAAGTGTTCGATATTTTGATCTAGATGATGGAAACAAAGTTATAAACATATATGAAAATTCATGCGGCTGTACACTTAAGATTAAGTACACTTTGCACAGTTTACACATATATTTTTTATGTCCGTTTAAAAAATACTGGTATAGAATACGGCAAAAGGTAGGAAGGGAAGGAGGAGGAATGAGAGAGAGAAGGAAGGAAGAAAGGAAAGGAGGGAGGGAAAATGACTCTTTGAAAACCCTAATCCAGGTAAACTCACCACGACAGACTGAATACCTGAAAGAGGGGTATTGTGAATATTTACTGTGTGTATCAGTCACTTCCATCGTAGGGAGGCTTTAAATCTTAGAAATGCTCCTAGCCTTGAGCTGCAATTTGCTTCCGTGCAAGTGGACCTGGTTCTCACATTTATTTTCCTAGTTCACCCTCACAGAATGAAAAAACAAGGCCAAATGTTCCCAGTGCTTCACATGAAATTATTTTCCAACCATCTCATCGTGCTGCCCACCCTCCTCGACAGTCACTCTAATCTGTCCTTGCCGATATTTGTAAGGGGGTATGGAGAAAGGAGTCACCTAGATCCTAGCCCTGACTCTGCCACTAAGGAGTCCACCACGAACAGGCCATTTCTCAAGAACCTCAGTCTCCTGTAAAGCAAAGGAGCTAACCCAGAAAATCACTTCGAGGGTCATGTGTGATAATCCCAGGGTCTTCTCCGGGAGCCTGGCTGCTCCATTACAAAGGCAGCAGCAAATGTTACCACGTCATCTTTCTAGTGACTGCTGACAACATCATTCCCTGCTCCCTGCCTCAGCAGGATTTACACCTTTCTGGCGGGCTGCATGCCGCATGCAGGGGTCGGGAGCCCAGCACTTTTCAAAATTTACTGTGCTACAAATCACCTGGGCGATTTTGTTAAATGTGGATTCTGACTCAGCAGATCTGAGGTGGGATCTGGAATCCCGCCTACCAAGCTCCCAGGTGATACTGATGCTGCTGGTCCAGGACCCTACTTTGAGAAAGTAGGGTCTTCTCTAAATTTTCTAGACAGCTGAGCTCTGCATCTTCTTTGGGAAGTCCTAAGGAAATATGGTGGTACCCTGTCTAAATAACCCATTCTCCACTAGTTCCTCTCATTCACATGACTCAGATTGTTCCATAGCATGTACCCCAGTCTGAAAATAGCTTATACGCGTGTGTTAATTACCTCCCCCCCCACACACACACTATAATGTAAGCTCCCTCCTCCCGCATCTATCATAGAGGCTGCAGGAACAGGAAGAACTCAAAAGGTCTTGTACAGACCAAGCTATTGTGAGGGGTCCTCAGACTGAGTGTCCCCAATACTAAAGATTTGTTCTTTCAAAGTACACCAAATATCTCCATCCAGCGTGCCCTATCTCATCAGAAATTGATGTGGTGTTTAGTGATTTCCTCACTTTCCTTGAGTAACTTTATAAGCCAAAGAAGATGCCAGGGCCTTATAAAGCACTGGGAGGATTCTATATCTCCGTATTATAAGTGCAGTTGACTTATAAGTGTCTGTATTATAAGTCCATTATAATGCCACAATAAGTCCAGTTGACTTACATCTCTTCTTAAATTTAAAAATAAAACCGCCAGTTGTTTTACCAGCAAAAAGACGTTTCTTCACAAACAGCAGAGAATTGGAATTTACGGCACACAAGCTACAAGAGAACCATAGGCAAGTTGCACCACGAAGGACAAGAATGCTCTTTTGTAGAGAAAAGGGGGGAGTAGGAAGGCTGTTATAAAGAAAAAGTTCCATGGAGTAAACTGAAGGTTGAAAATATCGTGGCTTTTCATTGGCTGAGTTTTAACAGTCTCTCATTGGCCGAACTGTTGCCAGGAGAGGAGGAAACTCTTCCTCCTCCCGCAGGGATAGAAAATAAGTATCCCTTGCAAGGTCTGGCTCTTCCTATTGGAGCTGCAATTGCCAAGGAGGGGTAGGGCATAAGGGCTCCCTTTGCTCACCCCTTGACTCCATTTTTTTTTTTTTGAGATGTTATGTATTTATTTGACAGAGAGGAGAGAGATCACAAGTAGGCAGAGAGACAGGCAGAGAGAGAGGGGGAAGCAGGCTCCCCGCTGAGCAGAGAGCCCGCATGTGGGGCTCGATCCCAGGACCCTGAGATCATGACCTGAGCTGCAGGCAGAGGCTTTAACCCACTGAGCCACCCAGGCACCTCCTTTGACTCCTTTCTAAGTGAGGTTTCCTTTTACTAATTTTCACACTCTCTAGTTGGTTTACACAGCTTCTAATATCTGAAACTATAACAAGGATATATTCTATTTTATAGAGAGTCCCTGGTAATGCCACAGTAAGGGAAAAACAAAATCAACACAGTCGTAAGAACATGAATTTCTCTTGAGACCATGGTTTCTAAAATGTCCACTTGTGTAAAAAAGAAAGCACTAGAACACACTTGTCTCAGGGCCCTTCTTTAATAGTGGGACATTTCAATGCTTTTGTGATATAAATAGTACCCTAATTTTGCTTTGAGGTAATGTTCACTTTTGGCCCCTTAGGTGGGGTGAGACCCACAATCCCAATTCCATGGCTTCAACTTATAATCAGACCTGAACCAGTCAATGCATTATATACACCAGCAACAATTATTAGTTCAGAGTTGGGCACTTGACCCCCAAACACACCAATGAAGGACAATAGGAGTAAATTCTACCCTCTTCGAACTGCCAGGGTAGCTGATTTGGTTTTTCTCAAGTGGTACTTGGAAGGATATGCTTGTCAGCCAGCTTGTAGCCATGAGGAAAGAATGTCTTCCAATGGAGCCAGCATGGTGGAATGGTAGAGAAATGAAGAAAAACAGGAAAATCAATGTCTAGAAAAACATTGATCGAACTGCTGAATCTAGCAATATCTGAAGCTAGAACAACACATAGACTTTTCTGTCATGTAAACCAATAAAGCCAGCCAGAGCGGAAGTTACTGTCACTTGTATCCACAAGAGTTGTAGTTACCACAACACCCATGAGCTGATGATCACTGGTCAACTCCCTGACTGGTTTCTCAATTCAATTAGCAATTAGATTAGCTATTGAAAGTTTATTATGTGCCATGCCTCAGGCTTGGTCCTGGGATTAGAAATGAAGAACATGGTTCTCGCCTTTAAGGAGTTCACAGTCAAATGAGGAAAAGGGGCAAGCAAACCAGCAAGGAATCAGAAGTGTAAGTTCCCTCAGAGAAGCAAATTCAGGGTCCAGGGGGCACAGAGAGAAGAACATCTACTTAGAGAGTGAAAGTTCAAGGGAGTCACTGGGGGGATGTGACGGTAAAGTCAGGTCTTGGAGGACAATCAGCCGGGTAAAGAATGGGAGGGTAGTACAGGAGGCTGGGGGGGGGGGGGGGGCGGTGTGCACAGGTAGCAAAGGACATTCCCGGAAAAGGGAGAGCAAATTCAAAGACATGGAGGTATCGGTGATACAGCACATATAGGAAACCAGACAGGGAAGGAGCAGAAGGTAAAGCTGAAGGAAGTTAGCCAAAGCTGGCTTATGAAGGAATATGGCCTTCATTCTGAAAAGCCGAGAGGGATCTTCAAAGATTTTAAGTAACAAAACAATGATAAGAACAGATTTTCATCTTAGAAAGGTCACCCAAAGCACCCAGTGCTTAGACTAAATGTAAGGGGGACACGAAGATGAGGGTGGGGACGGGGAAATCTCTGAGAGAAACTCGGCTCCAAGTAAGAGGTTTTACAGTCCAGATCTAAGTGTTCCCTTCTTGGGGGGCAGAGGGAAGCTTCCTCTCTCAATGTCAAGGCCAACACTGTCTAACGTATGGTGAGCCATGTATGTGATTTAAGATTTTCCAGGAACCACACTTAAAAAGTAAAACAGACAGATGAAATGAATTTTAATGATATTTCATTTAACCAAATACATGACAAGTATTATCATTTTAACGCGTGATCATTACGAAGTTACTAATGAGGTATTTTACATTCTTTTTTTAGTGTGCTAAGTCTTCAAAATAATCCAGTGTGTCTGTGACACGGCGCACCTCAGGTCAGACTCGCCACGTTTCAAACGCTCGAAAGCCACACGTGTGGCTGGTGGGCTATTGTACCAGATAGTATGGGTCAGGTTGATTAATTCACCTATAGAGTCTCCATTTGGGAATTTGTTCTAAACCACGACATGTGGCTGGGGCCATAATTCCCCCACCGTAACTCTTTCACTTGTATTACCTCATTTATTTTGTGTAACGCTGGGCTGGCACTATTAGCCCCCTCTCAGAAGTCACTCAGGCTTAGAGAGACTAAGTAATTTGCTCCAAGTCACATAGCTACGGATTGGCAGAACTTATCTTCCAAGGGTTGAAAATTAAGAAAAAGTTACTAAATCCAATTTAGAATGACACACTTGGGTTCTCTCACCTGCCCTCTCACCCCATCTCCATTTAGAATTGTAAGGGCTCAGCCTATCAACAGAGGAGGTGCTTAGGAAAAAGCTGTTTAAGTCGCCGATCCCTTGTTCAGAATATCGGCCTAGCACACATTTCAGAAATTCTGCAGGCCGAAACTAAACAATGTTGAAAAAAAACAGAACACTTACATGTTGAATACAGATAAATGTGTAGTAAATGGCATTTATCATTACGATTATTGCCACATTTGACAGTATTAACATTTTTAGTGACCTTGATGTGCATTCATGGCAAATAGTCCTCTAAAAAGGTTTTTGCTGGTTTACATCCGGCTCTTAGGGTGTCAGAGTGCCTCACCTCTTTGACTTAAGGTCTTCTTGTATTAGGAAGACCAGGGCTTCCGGCACTTGGCTGGCTCAGTGGGTGGGAACATGTGACTCTTGATCTCAGGGTCATGAGTTTGAGCCCCATGTTAGGTACAGGGATTGTTCAAATAAATAAACAGGAAGGAAGGAAGGAAGGAAGGCAGGCAGGCAGGCAGGCAAGAAGGAAGGCAGGCCAGAGCTTTAGAAGCAGCCAGATCTGGGTTTAAATCCTGGATGGTCAAATTCTTCTTCTCAAGCGATCACTTCTACCCAATAGCCACATGATGACAGATTCATAAAACAACATTTGCATAACCCTCATCCTTTTGCCTGGCACAGAGTGCCCTGCCAACTTCTCCCTCCACAGATAACGACAGTCCACGAATAGATACGATGATGCAAAAAAAAAGTGCTGTTAGAGAAATTCAGGGAGACGTGTAGTCTACCACAATTACCATCAAAAATTTCAGGGCACCTGGGTGGCTCAGTCATTAACGTCTGCCTTTGGCTCAGGTCATGATCCCAGGGTCCTGGGATTGAGTCCTGCATCGGGCTCCTTGCTCAGCGGGAAGCCTGCTTCTGCCTGCCCTGCTTGTGTTCCCTCTCTCACTGTCTCTCTCTCTGTCCAATAAATAAATAAATAAATAAAATCTTAAAAAAAAAAAAGAAAAAGAAAATTCCCAGCAAAAAATGCATATGGTCATGCATTGACCTGTCCAGTAGATGTGGCAGCCACCTAGTCTGCCCCAAACAGTTTCCCACGCTTTAATTAGTATACGCCAGATGCCCTGCTGAGTGATAGAACAATTTATTTAATTTCTGAAACCTTCTTTTTCTCCATAATGACCCTTCCAATAATATAGTTGCTTAAAGGCTGCTCATGGATTCAAGCTAAGCTTCTAAAGTCATTACATTTCCAATAGTAGAAAAGTTAGGGGCTGCCTAACTCTTGATGCAAGGGACAGAATCACTGAAGTCTCAGGACTATGGGACCACCCTGGCCTCAAAAGAAGTTCTGGCCATATTTCTCAATCTGGAGTCAGGGAGATTTAATTTTAGGGATGTAATAAGGTTCAGAGACTCCCCCCTCATCACTGGAAAGGAAAGCCAGAGGCACTTTTGGGGGTAACATTATTTTGATTTGGCTAGGGTTGGTTTGGTGTTTACTTTGAACATGGTTTCCAGTTGGGGGAAGGTGGAGACTGTTATTCTGATTCCAGAGAGATTTATGGGCTGGCTCAAGAACCACACATTTCATCCTATTGCTTTTCTCTTTATACCCAGCCTTTTCCAGTTTATTCAGCTGCTCTCATAATTATCCCCAATTATTTATAATGGTAGGCTTTTGAAGCTGGTGTTAGAGAAACATCATGTTTTTTGAGCCCTTAAACAGCATTTAATAGAAACGGAGGCCAGCAACTCATGTGAAGCCCAAACTTGGGTCTGCTTGGGCAGATTTTTTTTTTTTAATTTGGTTTTCATCTTTAATATAATATCTTCCCCCAAATTACATGTAGTTTGTAATATTAAAAGAGAAATTTTCATTTGCACACAACAGTTACCAATAACTACAGTTTCAGTGTAGCTTCAACCAACTTTCTTTTTTTTTTAGTAGAACAAATATACCACTTGTACTTTTCATGTTTTTAGGTCTTACGGTATCTAGATTCCTAGATACCAAAGTACTTCAGGAAAGAGCTGGGCAGTTCGCTTATGATTGAGTTAGACCCTTATTTTCTTCCCTACTTCTTGTTATCCAATGTAGATTTCATATTCAAACTTCACCAGTTGTCCCCATAAGACAAGTTGTCTTTACAGCTGTGCTCATTTCCCCACACCCCCCCGCCCCGGAGGATCTGATCAAGGCTCATGCTTTGCATTTATTAATAATGACTCTTTACATTCCTTTCATTTAGAAAGTTTTCCTGCCTTTTTTTTTTTTTTTTTGGCTTTCACTTTTTGTCTTAGATGACATTGACTTATTTGACCTTATTTAGGTCAGTTGTTTTAAATTTATTGCAAATCTGAATTTTGTTTTATTGGCCCCTCCTTGGTACAATCAGGTTAATTTTTTTTTTTGCAAGAATACTACCTAAGTGATGTTATATCCTTGCATCACATCACAAGGGTCTGTTGGCTCATATTAAACCAATTTCTTTTAAAATGCTACCCTTCTTGAGGGGCACCTGGCTGGCTTAGTTGGAAGAGCATTCGACTCTTGATCTCAGGGTTGTGATTTCGAGCCCCATGTTGAGTGTAGACATTAGTTAAAAAAAATAAAGTGCTACCCTTGAAAACGTTAGTTTCTGGAACTACTCCTTAGAAAAAGACATTGTCTGTTTAAGAGAATACAAGAAATACATTATATTCTATATCCCTGTCCTCTTGAGGATTCACTGTGCATATCTCCAGTATATACTAAGACTCTGAAGTCCTACATTTAAAAAACTGTTTAGCTTTGGGGGTGCTTGGGTGGCTCAGTCATTAAGTGTCTGCCTTTGGCTCAGGTCATGATCCCAGGGTCCTAGGATCGAGCCCCACATCATGCTCCTTGCTCTGCGGGGAGCCTGCTTCTCCCTCTCCCACTCCCCCTGCTTGTGTTCCCTCTCTCGCTGTGTCTCTCTGTGTCAAATAAATAAATAAAATCTTTAAAAAAAAACTGTTTAGCTTTGTTTAATCCTACACTTATCAAACGTATTTGATCATGAAACCGATTTCTCTTGGAAAATACACTGATACCTTGTATCACGCTAAATACTCATTTTGAGAAACAATGCCTGAATCCATTCCATTCATCTTCCAGAAAGAACAGTATTGGTGTAGTTGATTCTGAAACATCATTTACTATCTATGCACTGTTATGGGTGGAATTTCTGTGTTCCCCAAAACCCGTATGTTGAAGCTCTAAGTCCCAGTGTGGTGACGCAAGGAGGTGGGGCCTTTGGGAGATACTTAAGTTTAGATGGGACCATGACGGTGGAGCCTCCATGATGGGCGTCATGCCCAAGAAGAAGAAGAGACATCAGAGCCGTCTTTCTCTGCTCTGTGAAGATACAGTGAAAAGTGATCATCCACTAGCCAGGAAGAGGACCCTCACAAAGAACCAAATCTTCCAGCGCCTCGATCTTGGACTTTCAAGCCTCCAGAGGTACAAAAATGAATGTCTGTTGTTTAAGCCACCAGTCAGCCTGGTTTTGTTATAGCAGCCTGAGCTGACTAAATACACCCACACTGTCAACATTCAGAGTCAAGAGAAGAAAACAGATGCTTCGGGAATCTCATCTCCAGCCTCATGCGATCACTCTTGTGAGATTTCAACCTGCATTCCCACCAGTCGCAAGAACCACGGAACTCAGTTCCAAAAGGGAGATCTCCTCTCCCTCCTTTGTTCCAACTCCTGCTTTCCCAGCTGCTCAGTTCCAGTCATTTCCAACAGTCTGTTCTGCTTTGTCTTCGTTCTGCCACGATCGCTTTTATGAACCAAGGCGAGTCTTTCCTTTCCTGCTTTCCTTGTGTTCATTTGACCAACTTTTGATGGAGCGATTGTGATTGTCCCCCTACTGGTTTCCCTGCTTCTAAAACCTCCCAACCAGTCCATATTTCTCTCCGCTACAGAATGATTTTCCACAAGTACAGCCCTACCTGTCCCTTCCCTGCTCAAAAAACTTCAGTGGCTCCCCCACTGCCTATTGAATACTACTAAACACCATAGCAGGAAATCCAAAAGTAATCGACTTGCATTGTCCTTGTGCAAAAATGACATTAAATTTCTTCTCTACCTAAACCCAAATCCGTGCTCAAAGCCTCTAACTTTCTGCATGTTGAACAGGTAGGTCTTCACCTCCTAGAAAATTGGGTCCAAGTGCCTACTCTTCAGCTCCCCAGTTTTCCCAGGAAGCCTTTCACCGTCTAACTCTCCTGCTTAATATCATTTATCTGTTTCAGTCGTTTCTGGAATTTCATTTTATCACTTACGATCTCTGTTTTACATCTTTAGTCCTTATGCTCTGCCTTCAAGCTTGCCCAAGTTTCTCCTATCCTCAAAATAAATAAATAAAGCTGCTGACCCAGATACACGCATAAGACATTGGGCCATCTCTGTTCTGACCTTCACCGTCATGCTTTTGAGCCTCACAGCGACTGAGTCCACCTCCCTGTCCTCTGCCCTCAGCGTCATTTAGGTAAAATATGCATGCAATAACTACATTCATTTTCAAGTGTAAAATCCAATGAGTGAATGAGAGAACATAGATGAAGCCCTTGAGAACATTACCCAGCCCCCAGGAAGAATGTGACACATGTGGGCTCTTGTTGCTTAAACCACGTGAATGACTGTCAGGTCGTTATCAAGAGCTCGAGGCACTTCACCTAGTATTTGAGGCACTAATTCTCCTTTATGGACTGCCTGGTTGACTCTCAGTACTTTAAACATATATGTCCAAAACCAGCATCTTTGTATTCATTAAGACTCTTTTGGTTCACTGGCTCACGGGAAGAAAGAAAAAGGGAAAATTTAAGTCTGGAGATAGATTTCCAGCAAATGATCCAATGGTATGATTAGGGATCTGTCTCTCTCCGCCACCTTCTTTGTCTCTCCCCATATCCCTCTCTTGGCTCTGCTAACCTCTGTCTTGGTTTGCTTCTCTGAAAGTTCTTCTGTCACAGTGACAATATAACCATGAGAAGCTCCAGGCCCCTGTTCTATCAGCTTTATACCTCAATAAAATGAGAGTTTCCATACCCCATTACTTTCATCAAATGTCTCAGGGCTGTCTTTCGTTGGCCAGGCTTTGATCATGTGTCCATCCCTGAATCAACAGTGGTGATGCCATGGCACCACAGGGAGGTCGTCGAAGAAGACTTACCTCCCCATAATCCTCATCATCTCCCCATTTTTGATGATCTCTCGATCTGACAAATCGCTGTGCAAACAGAGCTTAAAATTCCACCATCCCCCCAGTGTATTAGCATTCATAAGCAATACTATAGGAAGTTTATGGACTCAGCCCTCATCGCCTGGGAGACAAAATGTTCTGATTAGTTAGACCTGGGTTGTGTGTCCTCCCACTGAACCAAAGATAGTGCTAGTTACACCTGAGCCACATGAATTGAGAATGTGGGAAGGGGTGTGTGTTGAGAGGAAAACTGAAGTACAGTGGCCAGAAGCAGGTGGGATGACGCTGGGAAGGTGAAATCAACAGACGCCTCTCTTAATCACCTTCCTTCCCAAATCTGTTCTTTTTCCCATGTTCCATCCTTCACTAAAGGTGACCATTTGGGATGAAATCTGCAAGTCACCTCTGGCACCTCCCTCTGCCGTGCCCCCAAACATCCAGACTGATGCCAAGTCCTTCTGACTCTCTAGATTCACGTCCCAGAACATGCCCTCTGGTTTCTTCTTTCTTGTCCCTGTTGATGTGGTCGTCCCTGCACCTAATCCCTTCCCACCGCCTCTCTGCAGGCTAGTGCCACAAAGCTGAAAAGCCAGCTCAAGCATGCCACCTCCATGAAGCTCCCAGTCTGGAAAGAGATTAGTCACCACCTCACAGAGAGGTGGTTCTGGGTCTCACTTCTTTTGGGGAGCTGCTTTCACAAATAAATACATCAATGTATCTCTGACGCAAGACCTTTGGAGCTTAGGAAGCCTTGGAAACAGGTACGGGCTGAACACTGGCCTTCACTCCCCTCCCCTCTCTGTCCTTTAGCTGGGCATCCTCGTCCCTTCGCACAACACAAGCACCTGGCAAATGCCTACAGAACTGCCTACACGTAGAAACCCACTCATCCAGAACTGGGCCTTAGAGAATGTTTTTAAAATATCACATCTCTGCCCCAATTTGTGAAACTTCACTGAATTTTATGAAAGAACTATTCGATTTTGTTTTCTCTCCCCTTTCTGGCTTCCATTTGGATTTGGGGGGTCTCCATCCCATTAGCTTGAGGAGGCCCTTGGTTGAGGCACTTAAATGTTGACCTACAGACCCCAGTGGGTGTATAACTCCCGGCTGAGCAGGGACCGGAGCATCGGCCTCTGCGTACGTGGGGGACAAACTTGTGACACAGGACCCTGTTTAGCTAGCGTAATTTTAGCTGATCTCTTGGAATAGGTATCAAGTCTGTTTGGAAATCTGGTTTATTCTCTTTGTTTTTCTCTTGGAGATACTTGTCTCTCTCTTTTCATTTTTAGTACAACACTACTTCCTGATTCTCTACATTAAGTATTCAGTGATGGAAAGACAACAGCTGTATAAAACACACACACACACACACGCACGCACACACGCACACACACGGAGACAGATTTTAAAAGTCAGCCCAAACCAGTCTAACTCCGGCACGGTTGCCAAATCAGAGAGGAGCCTTCAAAATAACTTTTGGGTTGGGACCCTGGCCTATGTGTGCTGACAGTTACGCATTCCAGCTTGTCATTTGTCCCTGACATGCTTTTCCAAATGCTGCTATTGAGTTATGCCCACTTATCACCTGCTTAGTATGTGACACTTTATCCGCCAAGACAAATGTCATATTAGAAAAGCCTCCCAGTGACTAAGGGCAGTACAGGATTGCAACACAGAAAGTTTGGGCTTTTTTTCTCCTAATCCCCTTTCCAAGCATGCTTTCCAGATCTTCCCTGCTGCTGGCATTGGTGGGATATTTATTATATGTGGGCGTGTTGTATTTAGGTTACAAAGACAAAGCCTCAAATGAATGGGTCCTGATTGGTAGGACAAAATGCCCTTGAAACTTCCAAACCCTGACAGTACATTTGATCAAAAGAAGTGACCGTGATTAAAAGCAAATGTTCCTACATGTCAGGGAGCTACCAAGTATGAGGTCATCAGAGTTTCAGGGTCCTTCTATAGATTTCTCACCATCAGAACATTTTTTTTAATTACACGAGCTCAATGCGTTTGAAAGTGAGATACGGACAGCTTTGGTTAGGGACAGAAATAGACGGCAAGCACTGGGACGCCTTGACGGGCAGGCTCTACAGCTATAAACTGCTTCTGCTAATACATTTCAGGGCTGGGTGACAGCCCGCGTGCTGTCTCACGCTTCACAGACTTCTGAGAGCCCCTTTTTTCAGAGGGAAGATTTGGTAAAAAAAAAAAAATTAAAAAAAAAAAAATCTCAAAAGTCCTGTTCCTGTTCAAAGACCCCTGGCTTTGGTCCTGCAGATAAAAAGAGAGCCTATTGATCAGGTCTTAGAGTCAATATTCCCATTGAAATCCAATGCTGCTACTACCACCACCACCAAACGAACCCCAAATCCCATTGAGCATGAGGTTCTTTGACAATTTTTAAAAACATTTTATTTATTTGTTTGAGAGAAAGAGAGAGACAGCAGAGGCAGAGGGAGCAGCAGGCTCCCTGCTGAGTAAGGAGCCTGATGCAGGACTGGATCCCAGGACCCTGGGATCATGACCAGAGCCAAAGGCAGAGGCTTAACGGACTCAGCCACCCAGGTGCCCCGTTCTTTGTCAATTTTATTTTCTAAAGATGTAACTTGCTCTTTTCTGTTGGGAGAGGGTGTGGACATGGGGTAGTGTCATGAATTTGTGAAAACAAATCAAATCCATGGACAGAAATTGTGTCACGGCAATTTTAAAAAAACAACTCCGGTCATGTTACCCTCCTGCTTGGAATGCTTCAAAGACTCTCCACATATTTCACTTTAAAGTCCAAATTTGGGGCACCTGTGTGGCTCCGTTGGTTATGCACCCATCTCTTGATTTCAGCTCAGGTCATGATGTCAGGGTCCTGAGATTGAGCCTTGTGTCGCACTCAGCAAGGAGTCTGCTTGTCCCTCTCCCTCTACTCCTCCCCCCACTCATTCTCTCTCTCTCTCTCTCTTTCTCTCTCTCAAATAAATAGATAAAATCTTTAAAGAAATAAAATAAAGTCCAAATTTCATTGCTTAGCTTCCCAGGCCCTTTGCAATCTGACCTCTACCCACCTCCCCAGCCTCTGCCCGGGCCCCACCCCACACAATCCCTCTGGTCCTGAGGGTCGGAACCAATGGTGATTGCACTCTCCGTGCCCAGGCACCCGCTGTTCCCTGTGCAGGCAGAGCCCGTTCTTCCCTTCCTCCTCCACCTGGTCTACTGCTGCTTGTCCTTTCAGGCTCTCACCCGCCCCTGATGCCCTCCATGCCTTACTCTACCCCTGCTCACTCCGCACACCTCAAGCCCTTCTGGAGAACCCTATTCACGTGCTCTTCCGGGGACATGCTCAGCACTGTTTTTGCCCTTACCGATCACAGCAATGGCCTTATTTGTCTGTTTCCCCCATGAAACAGAGACTCAACACCCCTGTATATATCCCCAGCTCCTTCCTGGTTCTATCCTTCACTCCGATAGGTGCCTGATAATTTTTACTGAATGAAAGAATAATTGGATTTCTCATTCTGTTTCTGGAACACGGAGTATCCTGGAATGCCCAGGGCCTTTCAGATCAATAAGACCTACATTAGAAAAAACAGATGGCCCAGGGCTCTCAAAAGGACTTGATCATACACAGAGAAGAATGGGTCAGCCTAGGAGATTGGGTGACCAAGACATACCCATGAACTAGACACCGTCCAGGGCACGTTCACATGCTTTGTCTCATGTAATCCTCCAACAACTTTCCAGAGTAAGTCTTATTTTCTTCGCTGCTTCAGATGAATAAGCTGTGCAAATCCTACGCACCCAGGAAGTAGTAGAGCTGGGATTCCTTTCCAGATCTTTATGATGCTAAAATCCCCTATTTCCACACAGTATGGACCCAACTCCCTTTTTCTTTCTCTGGGAGGACTTGGGTGAGGAGAACATTTCCTGGTCGCTATCTTTTGAAAGAAAGAAAGAAAGAAAGAAATGCAAATTTTTGACACCCACAGGAGCCTAGGTCTGTTTGGGGTTGGAGCACAAGGTTGGACACCCTCTGACCCCTGAGTTTCCTCACAAAGTTCTGACTCGGAGAAAGAAGCAGACCTGGAGCCGTAGGGGTGAAAGGCAGAGCACAGGGAATAGAGTCGATGGTGGCCTTGTAAGTGACAGACGCTAGCTACACCTGTGGGGACCACACCATCACATGAGGACTCATCCAATCACTGCATTGTCCACCTGCATTGTCCAGGGTGTAACATTGTGTGTCAACTACACTTCAATTTAAAAAAAAAAGGGCAGCAGTGGGCACGATGGGCAGAACAATCAAGGACAGACTGGAACAAGCCTTCTCGTGTTGTTTACGTCTCTACAAACTCATGCCCTTGTTTTTAGAAGGACACGCGGTCACTGTATTGACATTTTATTCCTGGCTAGCTCACATCTCCGATGTTATTTAATACAAACACATCTGTGCCTCCGTTTTGGAGGCATTACACGCACCTTTACTGAGTGCCTGGGGACAGCGAGGAGCCACCGACGTGACTGGAGGACTGTTGAGGTTTACCGCACGACCAGCCCGGACTGTCGCTCTCGGGCCCGGCTGCAACTGCCCTTTCTCCCCAGGGCAGTCCACTCCAGGCCTCTGGAGTTTGTGAAACCAGCTGCACCTTGGCAAGCCCTGGCCTGGGATTAACTTGGCAGGAGATTATTCTAAGGCTTCTCTGACTCATAACTTTGGGGCTAACGCTGAGCACCAAGCCCCAGCCCTGCCCTCTTTTGCTCTTTCTCTGTGCTGATTCACACTGGGTTGGGATTTTATTGTCAGCAGTCATGATTGTGCATGGGTGGGTTTTAAAGACAAGAGGCCAAGTCTAGGGCTTCTGCTAGCTTTGTTATTCACCGTTTCATTTTTCTTAATTAAAAAGGCGAAGGAAGGAAAGAAGGGGGGAGTGGGGTGGGGAGGAAGAAAGAAAAAAGAAAAGAAAGAAATGCCCCCCACAACCCAAGCTGGAACCTCTTCTCTTCCACCCTGTGTATTTCTTTCCAGCCCCTGGAAAGCTTTGTCCTGGATCTAGTTCAAAAGAGAGGAAGCCAAGCAGAGTAAAAAAAAAAGATACATAGAATTTGGAGTTGGCATATCCGAATAATTGTGTGAGAGCTAGCAAGTTGATTAACCTCTTTGAACCTTTCCTCATCTGTGGAAGAATTGTAACAATATTTACCTTGTAGCATTGTTGCAATGGTTAGGAACATTGTAAACAGTGTGCTTGGCACATTAGAAAGCATTTCTTAAATGGCACATGAAATTGTTATAGCTAGTTTTATTAAGAGACCCTGTGAAGCAGTAAGAAGGTGGCTTTCACCGAGCGGACGACAAGGTTAAATTTCAGCCCTCCTAGGGTGTGGCAGGTTGAATGCCCCCCTCGAGTGGGCTTGGGGTGTGTCTGGTGTCACGGTGGTTGGGTCTCAGAGACTGACTCAAGCTGAGAATACCCAAAGCGGTCAGTACAGGACCAAATTAGACAATCCATGGAAGTCAGGACCTGGGGGAAAGCAGTAGAAATTGGGGATAAAGAGATCGGCTGGGCTCAGTGGCCAGCAGATCTTCCACTTACTATTAGAATCATCTTGTCCAAGGTGGCTAAATCAGTATGAGTTGGTTCTCTTGTCTGTAGCTATCTCTGAGGATTGGCGAAGATCACACATGTCAAGTGCCTAGTACCAAGAAACTTCCCGGAAAACATTATCTCCGCTGCTAACGAGAGAGGAACTGAAATTTATCCAGACCCAGTGAAGTATGGCATGGACTCCGAGGGACACTGCCTCATTCAAGCCCGAGTTCCACTACTGCCTGCCTCACTTTCTCATCTGGAAAATGGGTCTAACAATAGCTTCCTTATCTGTACTTATCCCATACTTTTGGTATGAGGAATCAATGAATTAATCAACATAAGGCATTTAGAACCTTCCTTGGTAGATGGCCAAATACTACACCAATATTTGTTAAATAGATAAATAGAAGGGTCAGTGCTAGGACAGGAATGGAAGACCAAACCAGAAGGGTAGAAAACAAAATGAGCTGACCCTGGACCCGAAGAGGGCATAAAGAACAAAACCAGTAATGAAGCAAGAGCTTCCAAGACAATTGCCCTAAACAAAGCTGAAATATTTATATGCAAGGCGCTTTTTTTTTTTTTTTAAATTGGCTGCCAGCCATGAAGGGTGAGGCTGTGTCAGCCTGGAGTTAGAACCCAGGATCTGGGTGGACACAATTCTTCCCAGGCAGAGACTCCAGAAGAATGCCCCAGTATAATTGGAATAGCAGGTCCTGTTCCTTAGCCTCTCAAACCTGGTGCCTGAGAAGAAGGGCTCCACACCTTTTCTGGGAGGATGGGCTTGCTCAAGGAAACGCCACTCCTCAAGGAAGGGCCACGGCTACAGAAAGGCATGGGACTATTTCCCAGGTCAACTTACTGAGACGATGGGAAACCGTGGCCACTCCTGCTTCTCCTGCTGTCTGACTTTGGTGCACACGCAGGACGTAAAATCCCCAAATTCCAGTGTTAGAGCCAACTGTGCAAATTCCTGACAGGCAAATTGAGGCCCATTATCTGTAATCACTGTCGCCCAAATTCCATGCCAGAGAGCCCCTGCTCTCCAGCATTCAGTGGGGGCAGCTGCTGCTCTAGTGCCAGGCGCTTCCAGGGAAAGCCGCAAGAAAGGAGAGGAGCAGCCCTCTCGGCGGATCCCTGGCAGCCATCTTCGAGAAACCCAAGTCCCCTCTGCTTACAACCTTCGAGTGGCTCCTACTGCTCTCGGGATAAACTCTTCAGTTAGGCTTGTCACCATCTGGTCTGTCTCCACCTTCAACTTCCTCTCCTCTTCTTCACTGAAGCCACGTCGAATTACTCATTTACCATGAATCACCTGATCCCTGATTCCATTTTCTTGCCCTTCATGAGGGTACTTTCCCAGGTGGGATTTAGTCCTTCTGCCTGAGATTACCTCCACGACTAACTCCGTGGCACCCTTAAGCACTTAGGTCTGCTCCCTCCTCTTCTCTGAGAAGCCTTCTTCCTTCTTCCTTCTTCCTCGGGCTGGATTTTATTCCGTATTTTCTCTGGGCTCACAGAACACAGCATGTCACTCTATGTTTGATTTGTTTTCCCCACTAGATTTGAGCTCCCTGAGGGCAGGGGCACGTCTTACTACATTACCCTGGAACCCAGCACAATATCCAACATTACGAGGCATCCTTCCAATGAGCGTTGGCTGCATGAACAAACGACGGCTTCCTTGCTTTAGCACTAATGAGATTGTTCTTCCATTTGGTTAGATCAAAAGATCCTGCTCTTGTGATTACTGCTCAAACCTACTTCAAAATCAACCCGTGGAAAACCCAAGAAGGGCGTTTCATTAGTATTCTGAGCATAAGTTCAACTCACCATGTGTCCTTCTATCTTTAATGCTGTTTAATCTGAGAGGGTCGGGTTCCCTAGATATATAATAGGATGTAAAGACTTAATTAACCTTATTGCTTCTGTTTCATCATAGAGGACCATTGAGGCCTTATTCAAATGTGATTTGGTGTTAGTCTGTTCGTAGTTATTAACAAAGTCCAAAGCTTTTTATTTGATTTCTATTCAAAGCATTGTTTGAAATGTAACTTCTAAGAAATATCTATTTAAAGTAGAAATACAAAAACATCATTTATCCAAATGACTAGATTCGCCTTCACTGCAGACCCTTTACCAGTCCAGCCGCCTCTCTTGTGATAACATTATGGCGACTTAAAATATTTTGGGGTCTCTCCTTTTTCTTTTTTGCCTTCAGAGATACTTGATGATTCTTGTTTGAAAAGTGGTCTTGTTACCTTGGAATCCAAAATAACAATAACAAACAGTATTGTCCAGTGATATGTCCACCTTATTTATTTAAAAGATTTTATTTATTTGAGAGAGAGAGAGAGAAAGAGAGACCATGAGCACAAGCGGAGGAAGGAGCAGAGGGAGAAGCAGACTCCCCACTGAGCAGGGAGCCCTGACAGATGCGGGGCTCCCTCCCAGGACCCTGAGATCATGACCTGAGCCGAAGTCAGATGCTTAACTGACTGCACCACCCAGGAGCCCCAATGTCCACCTTATTTAACTTCTGTAAATAGTGTAGGGTTTTCCAAAGCTTGGCTATGCGTACCATTAGCGGGAAGTCGGATATGTTAGATAGTACGCACACATTTTAAGAATTAAAAAAACTAATAATTACCTCATTATTTTAATGTGTATTAACTATTTAGTTAGATATATATATATACTATATGTGTACATTGTATATATACGTACACACACCCACACACACAGACACACATATATGACAAGTACATCAAACCCATAATTTCATGGATTTTGCTTAAGGAAAAGTTAAGCTTAGAATACAGTGAGTTCCTTTGCTAGAAAATATTAAATGGTAGCGCATGTTACGAGGGCAAGGCAAAAATTGTGAAGGGAGCACATAAACGAGTGAAATGGGAGAGACACTCATGGAATGAAAGGAGCAGCGCCTGTTAGGTGCCGATTGTTTTACTTCTTCGCTGGGCGCCTGTGGGCACTTAACCTCTCTGAGTCAGGCTTCCTCATTCCTACAGTGAAGAGAGTGAGTTGTAGCCGTGGGTAGAGATAGATTCATGAAGTGTCTAGCACAGGACCTAAAAAGTTCCAGAGTCAGAACTGGTTTGTTTTTGTTTGTTTGTTTTGTTTTGTTTTTAAATCATATCCACTCCTGGCCGGCTTAGTTGGTGTAGCATGCAACTCTTAATCTCAAGGTTGTGGGTTCAAGCCCCACGTCGTATGTAGAAATTGCTTAAAAATAAAATCATAAAAAAAAAATCACATCCACTTTCACAGGACAAAGATATGAATCTATTTTGAAGCAGTCGCCAGCAGCTCAAAAGGCAAGACCAGAAGAGACATTTCATTAAACCTGAGGAGCAGAGGTTGGCTGCCCAACGATTGGCTTCTCCGTGATTGCCTTGAAGGCTCAGGTATTCATTTGAACCTATGCACTTGCATCTGCTCGTTAAGCCCCCAATCACGTAAGAAGGGAGACAAGGAGTTGCACCTTATATAATGCTAAATAATTGACGCTGTCCTTGGACTCCAGGACTTTCTAAACCCTTAGACAATAAGCCGATGGGAGTCTTCCTTTGCTGACCCTTGCAGTGTTCTCCACCCACTCTTTTTCTTTGGTGGACTGGAAGCCAGATTCACAGCTCAGTTCTAGAACTCTGTATTACCTCACGAACAACTTGCTCTTCCCCTTCATTTACACCTTCTCTGCTAATGCGCGCTTTCCCTGGTCCTCAGGTTGTTTGTCCTCACTTTACTATTTTATTATACAGACTCTCTTTTTTTTTTTTTAACTGTGCAGTGAGAAAGGAAGAGTACCTAAGTGTTTTAGTCAGCTCATGTTGTCATAACAAAATATCATTAGTTGGGTGG
Organism: Nasua narica; assembly: GCA_028533885.1. Taxonomy (NCBI): domain Eukaryota; kingdom Metazoa; phylum Chordata; class Mammalia; order Carnivora; family Procyonidae; genus Nasua; species Nasua narica. The sequence goes on from CM052797.1 coordinate 8,069,298, forward strand.
CTTAAACAACAGACATTTATTTTCTCACAGTTTTGAAGGCTGGAAGTCTGAGACAAGGTGCCAGCCTGGTTAGAATCCTGTTGAGATCTCTTTTCCTGACTTGGAGATGGCTGCCTCCTTGTTACGCCCTCACAAGGCTAAGCTTTCTGCTGTCTCTTCCTATAAGGCACTTAACCGATGAGCCCACCTAACCGTAAATAATTCCCAAAGGCCCCATCTCCAAAGACTGTCACACTGAGGGTTAGGGCTGCAACATATAAATTTGGGTGGGGGGCTTAAACATTCAGTCCATAACACTAAGTAAGTAGATAATGAAAGCCATGTCATCTTTTGCCAGGAGCCAGCAATTTATCACCTGTGCCCCATCAGAATTCCCATGTCATCCAAAATTTCTTCTTTCTTAGATCAGCCATTCTAAAACCAGGTAGTCATGATCGAAATGAGCCAAAAATATTTGTTCTCATACTGAGTCAATTATCTATCCTTGGTTTTTCTTCAGCCATCATAGCTTCATAAAAGATGAGTAAGATCTCCTAATGTATCAGTTTAGTGAGTTCTCCTTTTCATTCTACCCCAGGTGTAAATAACCTATAGTGTAGGTCTACAATATGGGAGGCAAGTGAAGGATGTCATAATCTTATCTAATCTCGTAATAACTCTGAGAGTAGAGGGAAAAAAATAATCCCAAGAGTAAATTATTATTGCACCCTGCTTTTTGGCGAGAACCTGAGTCTCAGTAAGACTAAGTAAATTTACAGCATCACCAGTAATTGGGGGAGTCCAGATTTAAATATAAGTCTGTCTGAATTCAAAGGCACTGGGAGTATTCTGATGTATCTTCAACTCCTTATATTGCTTGTCCCGGTATTCATTCACTCACTAAGTCAATATTCATTGAGTTCTTACTGTGTACCAGGCTCTGTGTGGCCAGTGGTGATATAGTAATGAATAAAACAAACAAAAAAAGTCCCTGTCCTTTTGCTTTCCAGTTATAGGAGACTGATAATGAACAAAACAAATAGGCAAAATGAGTAGCATATCATAAAGTGATGATGAAAAATTGAGCAGGGGAGCGGGACAAAGACTACTGGGTTAGAGAAAGTCACAACTGAAAATACATTGGTCAGAGCCTCAACAAAATATTAGCAAATGAAATTCAACAATACACTAAAAGGATGATACACCATGATCAAGTGGAATTATCCCACGGATGCAAGAATGGTTCAACGACCACAAATCGATCAGTGTGATATACCCCATTAACAACATGGAGAATAAAAATCATTTGGTCATCTCAATAGCTGCAGGAAAAGCATTTGACAAAATCTAACATCCATTCTTTTTTTTTTTAAGATTTTTATTTTTTTATTAGAGAGCGAGAGACTGAGAATGAGAGGGGAGAAGGTCAGAGGGAGAAGGAGACTTCCCGCAGAGCCGGGAGTCCGACATGGGACTTGATCCCGGGACTCCGGGATCATGACCTGAGCCAAAGGCAGTTGCTCAACCAACTGAGCCACCCAGGCGCCCTAACATCCATTCTTGATGAACACTGTCAACAAAAGGATATAGAGGGAACAGATCTTAAAATAATAAAGGTCATATATAACAAGTCCACAGTTAACATCATACTCAGCAATGAAAAGCTAAAAGCTCTTCTTCTAAGATCTGGATCAAGAAGGGGTGCCGGGACGCCTGGGTGGCTCAGTTGGTTAAGCAACTGCCTTTGGCTCAGGTCATGATCCCAGCGTCTTGGGATCGAGTCCCGCATCGGGCTCCTTGCTCCGCGGGGAGCCTGCTCCTCTCTCTGCCTCTGCCTGCCTCTCTGCCTGCTTGTGTTCTCTCTCTGTTAAATGAATAAATAAAATCTTTAAAAAAAAAAAAAAAGATGGAGTCTTACCTTTGAAGTCTTTCTCTTCCTTTAAAAAGAAAGGGTGCCGCTCTCAACCCTTTTATTCAATATAGTATTGAAATTTTAACTTGAGCAATTAGGCAAGAGAAAGAAGTAAAATCATCTAAATCAAACAGGAAGAAGTAAGACTGTCACTGTTTACAGATGATATAATATTATCTTTAGAATACCCTCAAGATTAGACCAAAAATTGTTAGAACTGATAAATAAATTCAGTAAAGTTGTAGGAGATGCAATCAATATACAGAAACTTATTGTGTCTCTATGCTAATAATGTACTATCAGAAAGAGAAATTTTTTTAAAAATCCCACTTGTAATTGCATCAAAAAGAATAAAATAGTAATAAATTTAACTAAGGAGGCAAAAGACCTATACACTGAAAACTATGAGACATTTGATGGGTGAAATTGAAGAAAACACAAATATTCTGTGCCCCTAGATTGGAGGAATTGATATTGTTAAAACGCCCATACCACCCAGGGCAATATACAGATTGAACACAATCCTTATCGAAATTTCAATGGCATTTTTCAAAGAAACGGAACAAGTAATCTTAAAGTTTACATGGCAGTACAAAAGACTCCAAATAGCCAAAGCAATCTTGAGAACGAAGAACAAAGCTGGAGGTATCATGCTTTCTCATTTCAAACTCTGTTACAGAGCTACAGTCATCAATAGCATTGTATTGGCATAAAAACATGCACCTAGACCAACGAAACAGATTAGAGAGCCCAGAGATAGGTTCACATATATATGTTAAATTGATTTACAACAAAGGAGCCAAGAATATGCAATGGGAGAAAGAACAGTGTCTTCAATAAAGGGTGTTGGGAAAACTGGACAGCCACATGCAAAAAAATGAAAATGGACCACTGTTTTACACCATATTCAAAAATGAACTGAAAATGGGTTAAAGAACAAAATGTGAAACGTAAAACCATAAAACTCCTAGAAGAAAACAGGCAGTAAACTCCTCGACGTTGGTCTTGGTAATGATTTTTTTTGGATTTGACAACAATAACAAAAGGAACAAAAGCAAAAATCAACAAGGAGGGCTACATCAAACTAAAAATCTTCTGCTCAGCAATGGAAACCATCAACAAAATGAAAAGACAATGTAACCTACTGAATGGGAGGAAATTTTTGCAACACTTGTATCTGGTAAGGGGTTAATATCCATGATTATAAGGAACTTATAGAAATCAATAGCAAAATACCCCCAAACAATCCAATTAAAGAATGGGCAGAAGATTTGAATATACATTTTTCCAAAGAAGACATATTGATGGCAAGCAGGTAAATGAAAAGATGCTCAACATCACTAATGATCGGGGAAATGCAAACCAAAACCACAGTGAGATATCACCTCACATTTGTTAGAATGGCTGTTATCAAAAAGACAAGAAAAAAGTAAGTGTTGGCAGGGATGTAGAGAAATAGGAATTCTTACGCACTGTTGATGGGAATATAAATTGGTACTGCCGGGGCGCCTGGGTGGCTCAGTGGATTAAAGCCTCTGCCTTTGGCTCAGGTCTTGATCTTGGGGTCCTGGGATCAAGCCCCACATCGGGCTCTCTGTTCAGCAGGGAGCCTGCTTCCTCCTCTCTCTCTGCCTGCCTACATGTGATCTCTCTCTCTCTGTCAAATAAATAAATAAAATCTGGGAAAAAAATAAAATAAAATAAAATAATAAATTGGTACTGCCAATATGGAAAATAGTTTGGAGTCTCCTCAAAAAAAATTAAAAATAGAACTGCCTTATGATCCAGTTCACTTCCTTATGCAAAGAAAGTGCATATACACTAAGTTATACAAAGGTAGATGCACTCCCATGTTCACTACAACATTGTGTACAATAGCCAAGATATGAAAATAACCTAAATGTTCACCGACGAATGAATGGATAAAGATGTGATATACATACAATGGAATATTATTCAGCCATAAATTAGAATGAAATCTTGCCATTTGCTACAACAGGGATGGACCTTGAGGGCATTTTGCTAAGTGAAATAGGTCAGACAGAGAAAGACAAACACCATATAATCTCAGTTATACGTGGAATCTATACACAAAAGAAAAAAAAAACACAGGAAAAAATAAAACTAAACTAAAAACCAACAACCAAGCCCAGAGATAGAACAGATTGGTGGTTGCCAGAGGTGGGGGATGGGCGTGGGCAAAATGGGTAAAGGAAGTCAAAGGGTATAAACCTCCAGTTATAAAATAAATGAATCATAAATAGGGATGAATGTAGAGCATGAAAACTATTTTTTAAAAATTTTATTATCTATTTCTTTCAGAGAGATAGAGAGGATGGGGGGGGGGGGAACAGAAGGAGAGGGACAAGCAGACTCCACACTAAATACAGAACCTGACTTGGGGCTTGATCCCACAACCATAAGTCAGGACCTGAGCTGAAACCAAGAGTTGGATGCTTTAACCAACTGAGCCACCCAGGTGCCCCCAAGGTAGCCATTCTTAACCGTATTGCATATTTGAAAGTTGCTAACAGAGTAAATCTTAAAAGTTCCGACCCTAAGAAAAAAACATTCTGTAACTACATATAGTCACTCATGTTAACTAGACTTATTGTGATCATTTCACAATATATATAAGCATTGAATCATTATGTTGTACACCTGAAACTAATACCATGCCTGTCAATTGTAGCTCAAGTAACAAAAAAGAAAGAAAACACATCAGTCAGGGAAGTCCTTACCGTAGGAGATAGTTAAGCAAACACAGGAAAACAGTTAAGTTCTATTAGATTGTCATTCATTCTGAGGCCCCAAAGACTCAAGGGAGAGAGATTTTCTTTGCAAACTCATCGTGGACTTTTTCCTCTTGTAAGTGATATGAAAATACACTCAAATTGACTTGAGCAAAAAGTGGTATTTATGAGCTCAGGGAATTGAAAAGCCCAGATCAGGCTGGATTCAGGCATCAAAGAATGTCACGAGGACAACCTTCTTTGTTTCGTGTTTGTTTTACTCCATTTGGGCAGCTATAACAAGAACTACTGCGGAGTGCACAGCTTAAGCAGCAACCATTTATCTACAGTTCTGGAGGCTGGGAAGTCCGAGTTCAAGGTGTTGGCTGTGTCTGATGTGCGTGCGTTTCCGGCTTCACAGATGGCGATCTCCTTGCTGTGTCCTCACCTGGTGGAAGGAGAGAGACTGAATCCCACCACCGACATTCCCTCATCATGACCTACTCAGCTCCCAAAGGCTCTACCTCCTAAATCCACCACACTGGGGGGGTAGGATTTCAACATGTCAATGTGGGGGGGCACCTAAACATTGGGTCTCTTCAGCATCTCTACTTTCCTCTTTGGTGACTTTACTCTCTAGCTTCATGCAAAGGTCAAACGGCTGCCAGCAACCCTAGGCCAGCATCCCGCCCGGTTCAAACCTGGAAGGAAAGAGAGAGTGTCCCTCCCATTACGGTCCAAGCAAAAGTCTCGCTGTATCTCATTGGGTTGTGTGTTTCTCTGCACACATTACTGAGATGGGGAAGGAAACCCACCCATCGGCTGGGTGTGGCCCCCTGCCTTCCCTGGAGTCCGAGTGAGGGTCAACCTTCCGGCAGCAGGGGAGGGCGGGGCCGGAGGAAATTTGGGGTGTTGCCGGAAGGAAATGAATAACGGCGGAGTGGAGAAAGCAGCTAGTACTCACTGTATTTCTGATCTAAAACCAGTTTGTTTTATCCCATTGTGTGCAATGGCGGTCCAACGTCCTCCATGCCCAAAGAACGGTTAAGCATACATCTCTCCCTACCAGATGGTTTGCAGAGGGGTTCAGTTTGCTCAGTGGGACTGGTGGTTTCTGGGGTCTCCTGTTACCACACAGAACTTGTGGGCAGCATAGTCATGGGCAGCCAGCCTCTGGAGAATGGCTGGATATGCGGTTTGGGCCCGTAACCTCTGCGTTTCCTCTGGGAGCTGCAGGGAGCCACATCACGTTGCCTGATATCACCAACGTCAGAAGTTCAAGGCGCTGACTGATGGATTGAAGCACAGTTGACACACGATGTGACATTAGTTTCAGGCGTACAACACAGTGATCCCACAAAGTCCATGTGTTACGTTAGGCTACCCCATCGTGCACCTACCATCTGTCATCATGCACTGCTATCACAAGACTGTCGACTACGGTCCCTGCAAGGAGTTCAGGGCTTTCAGAGGCTTGTTGCATTCATACTGACGCCTTACCCAATGGGCCCAGCCGTATGCTGAGGACACGCAAATTCTGGAAACAGAGTCCCGCTACATGAGTAGAAGCTCACTGTTTTCCCAGGAAGTGTTATGCTTGGGCTTTGGTGCTAGATGGTCATGGGGCTGGGTCTTGGCCCCACGACTTCTTGCTGTGGGAGTCCGGGCAAGTCATGTGACTTCCTGAGCCTCAGTTTTCTCATTTGCATAATGAGGTCATTAGGAAAAGTAAATAAATAAAAGTAAATAAAGAAGCAGCATGCGAGGGGGGCTCGGAGAATTTTGTTCTTTTTTTCCCACTTCCTTGCTCTTTTTTTTCCACGAGGCCATTAGCAGTCTCCCTTGGAGTCCACGTTATGCAACTTGCAGATAAACCTGTCAAATTAAAAAAAAAAAAAAACCGAAAGGGATGGGCCGGTGAACCCCGGGGCAGAGCTGGGGGCTGTGCCGCTGCGTGGAAAACCATAGGCTTTGGAGTTAGAGTGGATTTTGAATCCAGAAGGCCTTGGGAAAAGTATTTAATACACCGGAGTTGTTTTTCTCTTCTCCACAATGAGGAAAACTCTCTCTTATTACTTTTTCTGATGGTTGCGAGGATTAATTGAAATCATGTATGTGAGGTCTTCAGTGATTCTTAGTCCTGTTTGTTCTCACAAGTAACTAATGCCTGCATGAAGTCTGACTGGCAATTGAGAGACTCACATGAAAATGCCCAGAGAGTAGAGCGCCTGGGGGGCTCAGTGGGTTAGGCCTGTGCCTTTGGCTCAGGTCATGATCTCGGGATCGAGCCCCCGATCCTGGGATCGAGCCCCGCATCGGGCTCTCTGCTCAGCGGGGAGCCTGCTTCCTCCTCTCTCTCTGCCTGCCTACTTGTGATCTCTCTCTCTCTGTCAACTAAATAAAAATCTTTAAAAGAAAGAAAGAAAGAAAGAAAGAAAGAAAGAAAGAAAGAAAGAAAGAAAAGAAGAAAGAAAATGCCCAGGGAGAATAATTATCTATTTTCCTGAAGGCCGGAATGTCCAGAACTCTGCCTTACTCTCCTCCCTTTGGACTTGTGCAATGTTTCCCCTTCTGTTGGAGGCTGGGCCAAGGAAATAAAAGTCAGTCAACAAAGGTGCACTGACATGAAGAGAATGTGATGTTTATGGGTGGGAAACCAAATAAGTAAAAGCTACAATCCTTGTCCTTGAGAAGCTTCTGACCTAAGGAGGAGAAATGATCGTGCAAATGAGGCTATTTAAAACACCGATGAGAAGATCATAGCTGGTCTGCCCAGTGCCAAGCATGAAGGCATGACCCCGGCAGGGTGCGCAAAGTCAGGGAGGTTTCTAAGGGCAGAGATTAGCCGCGAGGAGAGACCCCAGCAGAAGGCCAGAGGGAGACTGAAAACTCTGCCTGTGGGATGGTGGCCCCGACTTGTCCGCACACCAGGACAGCGTCAATGAGCGAGTCAATTGAAGGAGGGTAATTCCAAGTCGGTGACATTACCTATTACTGGCTCTGGTAACAAAACCAAACCCAAAACGGTCTCCCCCAGACCGACAGGTTGGAAGGAGAGTTGAAACTCTCATCCACACGAGGCAGGGACTATCCCTGTCCCAGCTTTCTGTAACTTGCTACTTTCGGCCATAGGTATAGAGTGTCACCTTCCTCTGGGTAGGGCTGCATTGAGCCAAAACTGGAACTCCATCAGGGGTCACGTGTCAGCATAGATCAGGTCCCAGTGCCACCTCTTCCCGGGACTTAGATCACTGGGTTCTGCCACTGGCATGGCTATGGACAGAGGACCCTGAAGGTGAGCCCTCTGGACACTAGTCTGCAATTTCAGTCTCCCAAACCTACCTTGGCTTCCAAACAGAACTTTGCTCTGTGCTCCTCTCTACAGCTGGGTGACGTCAGGGCATGGCTCCACCTCTTACTCGCTGGGTGGAATTTAGCCAGCTAAATATAAGGATGATGCTAATAGTGGTAATTCCCTCTTCTGATTGCTGGGAGGTAATTCACTTACAAGGCTGAGCACCATACCTGGCACACAGGAGTCCCCAAATACTAGCTTTTTGCTGGCTTCAGCGAGTTTGGGGTTTGGAGTTGGAGTTGGGTTACTATTTTTCTCAAGAGCACAAAGGGCAGATTTGTATGGTCCAGAATGGACTGGAGCTTAGGTTAAATCCAGATGTGATTCTAACATGGCGGGATGGAGACTCTTCCACCTTGAACCTTCCAGTGACTTGAACATCAGATACACTCTTTAGTAGGAAGTTTCACGGAAAGATCCAGTGGGACAGAGGGCCCCATGTATGCTAACATTTTTTTTTTTAAAGGATTCAAAGTGTAGTCACTCTTTTTCTTTTCTTCAGATGTTAAACTGAAGTTAAACATGGGTCGAGGGCATTGTCATCAGTCTTGGTGTCTTACCAGCTCCTTTATGCCCTAGGCCAGTTTGGCAGAAATTATAGATAAGAGAAAGCCTGCTTAGGGAAGATTTGTTGAGGAAGAGAACTGGATGGGTGAACATATTTGATCCCTGATGCAATTCCAAAGAATGTCATGACACCTGGAACCTTCTTTTGATGTCATGATGTCATGCAGCCTCTCTTGGTAGGAGGGTTCAAACGAATTGCCTTGGCAGTGGCCCTCTTTTCTGTTGGGAGAGGGTGTGGACATGGGGGAGAGCAGATTGCATTTCTCCTCTGGCCCACCCCCTCTCTGGACCACAGCCGCCGAATGGAAGTATCTGGATTCTCAAGATTCTGGTCTGGGAGGCGGAGAGGGTGCAGTGGTGTAGCCCTGGGTTGGGAGGGAAGATTCCTGAGTGCCAGTCCCACTCACTGCCTGCCTGTGGGCGTGTCACTGCATCTCTGGGTCTCAGCTTCAGTGGGCTCCAGCTGACCTTCTCTGAATTTCCTCCGAGGTCGGCCATCTTTTCATTCAACAAATGTATCACTTGGTTCCTAGCTGAAGAGTAAGGTCTTACCAGACTAAGGCACAGCTGACGTGAAATGGCCTCATTCCATTATGAACTTTCTCTGGCTTTCCACAAGAAGCTGAGGAAGAGCTTCAATCAGATTCATCATGAGGATGAGCATGTACGTCACGAAATCCAGGACGCAGAGTCTGCTCTTTAATGCTTTGGAGGTAGTGCCCTCCTCTACGTCTATCCACCCTCCCTCACCCCTCCGTCAGGGTCTGATTCCTCCTGGTTGGGAGGGATCATGTTTTTCCTCTAGCTGAGATGGCTCTCTTGTATTCAGAGCTGGCTTTCAAGTCCATGTCATTGCACAGAGGCTTGCCTCTGTTCTCAGACACCCAGCGGGGGCAGCCCATGACCTCTTTCCACTTGCTGCTGTAGACGGATGTGTCACAGCAAATCGAATCATGGAGAAAGCACGAACTTTCCTACGTGCTCCCCAGACAGGACTGTGTTCCCCGCAACCAAGTTCAGTCACTGGCCAAACTCTCAAAACCGACATGTCTCTAAAACTGCAGGAGGACTCGGGCGCCTGGCTGGCTCAGCCGGTTAAGCATGTGCCTTTGGCTCAGGTTATGACTCTCAAATAAAGTCTCAAAAAAAAAAAAAAAATTCCATGAGGATTGTTTGTTCCCAGGTGAAGTTCTTGGATTGGGTCCGTTTATAAAATCTCACATCTGAGAGAAGCCACCCATTGAGTGGTGACAACTGGCCACCCAGAATATAAAATTTTCTAGCACTATTTTTTTTTTTTAAAGTAGGCTCCACACCCAACATGGGGCTTGAACTCATGACCCTGAGAACAAGAGTCACATGCTCCACCCACTGAGCCAGCCAGGAGCCCCTCTCCCCCTCTAGCACATTTTTTTAAGCCTTGTGTCACCTCATGGGCGTCATAGCATTGCTATGTGGTAGGTGTTATTAAACCCATTTAACAGATGAGGAAAATGAAGTTTGGGGAGACTAAGTCTTGCCCTAAGTCATGTAACAATAAGGAGCGACTCGGGGGACCTAAGTCCAGGTTTTTTGATCCTGAGTTCAGTGTGCTAACTGTGACTACAGCAGAACCAGGAAGTCGGTTCAAATCCACATTCCCACATCAGCAGGAAGAATTCTGTGAACATTTCTCAGTCACTGACCTCATGACTCATAGGTCCAATTTGTTTGCCAATATCATTTTTATGGTGGGTTAGTCATTTTCCTGACACCGTATGTCTCACGCAAAACAAAATTAAGGAGATAAGATACTGGGGGCTCCTCATAAGAAGTTTACGTTCCGGAGAAACAACTCAAGTGAAAGAACAACGTTTTATGTTTTTCGTTTAAAGTGAGAGCAGAATAAGGGGCAGGCGACTCAAAAAGTAACATTCGATTATGCCTCCATGAGAAAGGATGAATATCCGACTTTTGTATCAACATGGTTGGGATTGGAAGAGATTATGCGGAGTGAAATAAGTCAAGCGGAGAGAGTCAATTATCTTATGGTCTCACTTACATGTGGAGTATCAAGAAAATCATGGAGGGCATCGTGAGAAGGAAGGGAAGGGTGAATGGGGGGAAATCGGAGGGGGTGATGAACCAGGAGAGCCTGTGGACTCTGAGCAACAAACTGAGGGTTTTGGAGGGGAGGGGGTGGGGGGGGTGAGCCTGGTGGTGGGTATCGAGAGGGGCACGTACTGCATGGAGCACTGGGTGTGGTGCATGAACAATCAATCTTGTAACACTGAAAAATTAAAATAAACATATTTGGGAAGAAAAAAAATAAAATCTATTTGATTTTAAAAAAAAATAAAATAACATTCGTAAAGGGAAATGGTTCCACACAGGCAATTTCGAGTCACTGATATGTTCTTTCCTTCATCCCATATTAACCAAGCATCGATATGTGTCAGGCTCGGTACTAGGCACTGGGGACACAATGATGAGACTTAATCCCCACCATAAGTAACTGGACGTTCCATTGGGAGATCTAGAAGAATCAACAGGCACTAGGGTGTTTATAGAGCCCCCAGGAGACGTGTACATATAAAGTTTTGTGCTGCACCGAGACAGGGGAGGATGAACAGAGGCGGTGATCTTTTACCCAAATTATAAGGGACTAATAAAATCCGGCCCAAATAAATAAGGGGGAAACGCTCATTTCGGAAAATCACCACCATCAGGAGTCCCACCCACCACCATATAATTACTTCTTATGAGCCAGACACTGTTGTAATCATTCTGCAGACATTAACTCATCTGACCCCTCACCATAAACCACAAGGAGGTTCTGCAATTATCCCCATTTTTCGGATGAGGAAAATGGACAGGGATTAAGTGACTTACCAAAAGTCACCCAGCCAATAAGTGGCAGTGTCAGGGTTTGAACCTGGGCCACTTGACTCCGGAGGGCCATGTGGTTGGCCACGGTGATGCCTACAGCGGAAAGGGCTACGGGCATAAAGATGAGAAGGTGTGCATGGGTGTCTGTGTCCAAAACTAGGTGCATTTCAGGGTGCCAGGAGCATGGCACGCCATCGTGTCTGCCATCGTGTCTGTCTTTGTTGCCTTCCATGCTCTTTTTTGGCCCCCCTTCTTCTAGTTCCTCAACATTCTCTCCATGCAGTACCATTTTATTTTTAAAAATATTTTATTTATTTGAGAATGAGAGAAAGAGAGAGAGAGAGCGTGAGCACAAGCAGGGGGAGGAGAGGGAGAGGGGGAAGCAGACTCCTCGCTGAGTCCCCAATGAGGGACTCGATCCCAGGACCCTGGGATCCCAGGATCCGAAGGCAGACACTTAACCGACTGAGCCATCCAGCCGCCTCGATGTGGTACCATTTTAAATTCATAGTGTGAGCATCTGAACCCCTGGTGAGGCAGGTTTCAGCTGTGCATCTCCAGAAATGCTAGCCTATTACAGACAGGTTTTCATTCTTTTCTTCTGACGCTGTTTTGCGCCAAGACCTCACTCCCTGCAGTTTTATGAGGGTGTCGTGGGAGGAGCCGGTTTATTTCTGACTCACATCGACTTGAAAAGGTGCCTGTGGAAAGCCTGCCATCCCTGGCCTTGACTTCTGTTTTCCTTGTCCTGAGAACCCATCAAAACCATAGCTTATCTTCACAGCTCAGATAATCCAGCTAACAGATGCCTTCAGAAGAGAAGTACTTTTGATGCTCTGCTTACTTCTCTGGGTCTTTGCTTTCTTATGGACTTAGACCTGGATTTTTTTCCCCCCACTTTGTCAATTCTTTGATACTTTTAGGAAGATGAAAAAGAAAAATTAGCCAGCTTGCTTAGTAAATTTCAGCCGGAGGGTTGGTCCAAATGATGAGTCCCTCAATTTCAGGACTCTTAAAGTTCCAAGGCTCATCCAATTTTCACAGCGACTCTATAATGCAGATGTAATGAATCTGATTTTTCCAATGAGGTAAATGAGATGTAGGGAGTTTAAGTAACTTGCAAAAGGTCACACAGCTAATAGATGTTGGGGCCAAGATTTCCACCTAGGTTCCTACCATCCCCTCTACATTCTCAAGTTCACCACACACCAGGTGTCTGTTTTGGGGGAAATCACTCACCCTCTCTGTATTTAAATTTCTTCACTCATTAATGAAGACATGTTGATATTCTCCCAAGAACTGTGCAGATGAAATGAGCTAACATGTGTAAAGATTTATAGCTCTGTCCTGCACATAGAAAGAACTTAATAAATGTTTGTACTTACTATAATTCTCTAGACATCAGGCCTGTCTAGAAGCTGAAAGTCCATGACTTGCTTCCAGTAGAATACTTACATTCTCTCTCTCCCATTCATTCACCACTTATGGGCCCTTCTAGTGTCTAAGCTCTCCCAGATAGTGTACATGGAAGATTTGTAGAATTTTGGGCCAAGGCCATGGGTGTCTCCCTACACTGGAGTCCTATTTTCCAAAGGGAGGAGTTACTTCCTTTCTGGTCTCTAGGATAAGCAAGGAAAAACTTGTCTGAGTAAATGTTTTCTAATGACAGCATTTGTTGATCTCTTTCCTTATTTTCTTCTCCTATTTCTGAAGCCCTGTTTCTTTCCGCCTCTAGATACAGAGTGGATATGTTCCAAAACAAGCAGTTATAATCCTGAAGGTTCTGGCTCCAGACCTTCTCCTCTCCCAGATTATAGGAGCCCTACAGCACTTAGTTAATTGTCTTTTTATAAAAAGCTTCAGTCTCCTCTTCAGAGACTGCCAGACCCTCTCTGAAAGAAGAGAGGTGAAAGGCAGGAGAGCCAAAGAGTCATTCATAAAGTGAGCTGAATAGTTGACTAACCACAGATAACCCTCGAGTACAATAACATAGTTCTGAGACAAGGTGAAGGGCACAAGAGGTCATAAATGATTGCTTTACTCAACAATAGAGGATTGTCAGAAGGCAGAATTCGGGTACAAGGTAGACTGAATGGCTACCTGGGTCGAGTGCAAAGAATTCAGTGGGGAAAGAGGAAAGCCTGTGTGTGTGTGTGTGTGTGTGTGTGTGTTTTGTGATTGGTGTTGGGAGGCAAGGTGAGTGAGAACACTGCCCATAGGATGGGGAGCAGGGCAATGGTAGGTCCCAATGTCCAGAAAAATGGGGAAGGAAAAAAAATGGGGAAGGGCCAGTAGTAATATATTCAGCAAAAGTACAATGGTTATAGTGGAGGGGCCAAGGGCATATGTAGGTATTTAATTAGAAGGGTAGCTTAAGGCAACACGTATGAAATCAAGCATTGTCTACCCTGATTTGGTTCCTTTAAGCCAGTAGACTTCTTCATACACCACATACTTTTTAATAAAGCTACTCCTGGATGCATGAGTACCTTTTGTAAAATTACCTAGAGATTGTAATAGTCACCTTGAGCTTGAGAATAGGAAAGCGAAAGGCCTCCTCATTCAAAGACCTACTAGATCATGAAATCAAAGGGTTAGATCCCAGTCATTCAGAAGAAACTGAAGCTAACCTGTTTTGCTCTGGCTCCTGAATCCAGGGTTAATGCCACTTGTTTCTCATAGTATTTACTTTGAATCTTCACTCCCTTCTTTGAGGTCTTGCCTCTGACCTTCAGATCTAGATGAAATAAAGCATAAGAAAGGGGTGGAAGAAAGTGTGTTTTTTTTTCCCTTAATTTTTAATTTTTTTTTTATTTTTTAGAAGAAAGTGTTTAAGAGCTAAGACCCGGGGAAAGGTTCATTCTGTATGGTGCCTGATATGTTTGCAGAAATGGGCATGGCCTTTTTAAAGTGTTGACTGGATCGGACCATTCGTGAGAATAAAATGGCACAAAACAGGGGCACCAGGGTGGCACAGTCCGTTAAATTCTTGGTTTCGGCGCAGGTTGTGTTCTTAGGATCATGAGATTGAGGCCCATGTTGGGCGTTAGGCTCAGCGTGGAGTCTGAGATTCTCTCTCTCTCTCTCTCCCTCTGCCCCTCCTACTTGTACTCTCTCTTTCTCTAAAAGAAATAAGTAAATCTTTAAAAAAAAAAAAACTAGCATAAAAGAGTACTGATACATTTATTATTTTAAAATTTTATCAAGATCCAATTTTACTGCTGTTTTAACTACTACTAACTTCATCACTTGCTTTATGTGTATGTATCGCTTTGTATAGAACGTGAATTCTGTTGCAGATGTAGTTGCTGTTAATCTTAATGTCCCCCATTAGAGGGACATGAGGTGTATTCAAGACACCTCTTACTTGTGTTGCTTTGAAAGAGGGGATGAGGGAACAAAAATAGGATGAGCAATGGAAAAAAGAGGGAGTGGGGTTTCACCCCGGGTCCCCAAGAGGAGGCAATGGAAAAACAACACAAAGTGAATGAGAAATCCAGAAAGTCATTGAAAGGAGCCGGAAACAGCTCGGGAAATGCCAGAGAAAGCAAAGGCCGAGCAGTAGGAAATGGAGAGAGACTGAGAGTCCCAGGCGTGGGCACCAGAGGGACTGGGATGGTCCAAGTTGGAGATGGAGGCATTTTCCAGAAAAATGAAAGCCTGCCACTGCCGGAGATGAAAAGGAAGTTGGGGGTCAGAGAGCATGATGGGGTGACCGCTCTGCCATGGTCCACGTAGAAGATGCCAGCCCAGGTGAAACTGAGTAGGAGCTAAGAAGGGAATCTCTTCCTTCCACCTGGGGAGACACTTACTGCAGAGCCTGGAAATAATTCCAACACGGAATTATTACAAAACACAAAATGGTACATGGAAGTGGATTGCCAACAATTTACTAGGTGTTTGGGATTGCAGCTGGGCTGGGCTGGGGTCCCCGCGGACTCACACGGAGGAAGCCTTTGGCCACAAAGGAGGGACTGGACATTGGTTGAGCAGCACAAGGCTGTTGCATAAAGGGTGCTATCCTCTCCATTTTACAGGTGAGGAGAGGGATGGAGGACAACACATTATTCATCCATGCCCAAGGTCACACGATTGAGATGTGTGAGGCTGAGAATCAGACCTTCGTCTTTCTATCCCTAAGCCTTACCACTCTTCCATCACGCTGGGCCTTGTTTCATATTTGGAAATCTCACCTAGGGCCAAGTTCTTTATATACCTTCTCTGAGCTGTAACAGGATCCAGCCATGAGCTTAAGTGTCAGTGTGTCAGCATTTCAAAAACCTGCCACTTCCACATGACCCTAACACCTAGAGCTAAAATTGGACAGGATCGCAGAGCCCAGATGTTTCTTTCCTTTTCTGATGATTTCATGGGGACGCAGGTGGGGCCGGGAGCCCTGAGTGGGTAGAGTCCAGATTTGGAAATACGTCCTTAACTGGCCCTTGGGCTTGATCTCATATATTCTTCCCCTGATAGTCCTAGCCTTGTTTAAGAAGCAAAGACCCCAGCAGAGAAAGCATAGTCCATACATTTCCCTACTGTTATTCGAAGGAACGAGGTGATAGAGTTACTTTATATCCTGAAAAACACTTTATTTAGGGGTGCCTGGGTGGCTCAGTTGGTTGACAGTCCAACTGTTGGTTCGGCTCAGGTCATGATCTCGGGGTCATGAGACTGAACCCCGAGTTGGCTTCCATGCTCAGCAAGGAACCTGCTTGGGATTCTTTCTCCCTCTTCCCTGCCCCTCCCCCCACTTGCATGCTTCTGTCTCTAAAATAAATAAATAATCTTAAAAAAACAAAAGCTATTTAGTCTAACGTCTTAAATTATTTGAAAATAGAACATTTTAAATAAAAATACCAATGGTGTAGGGGAAGGTGACTAACATTCATTGTGAGCTTGTTATGCATCAGGTACTTTTAAATCCATATTATTTCATTTAGTTCTGGGAAGGAGGTATTATTGTGCTCCCTTTATAGACGCCCAAGCTCTTCCTGCTCCTTCTTCCTGCTCCTTCCTGCAGCCTCATTTCCTCCAAAGAAGCCTCCCCATTGGCCTGCCCTGCCTCTCGCTTCCCCCCCCCACTCTGCGTACTCTGCCCCTTCCCTGAGCTGGACGAGACCCCAGGCATACCTCTCTACCTATATCACGGCTCCTATCGCTTTGAATTTATCTCGTTTTCTGCCCTGGAAGTATCTGGGATGTGTTCGAGTCTCCATGTAGACAGGAGCACCTGGGCCTTCTGTCATTCATCAAACACGGTGACGGGTGTGCAGGAAACCCTCAGGAAGGATGACTTGAACTGAACCGTATCCGAAGTAGTGAAGCAATCTCAGTTAACCACGCAGATGGTAGCGGGGACCACATGCCTAAAAAACCACCTGCTCTCACTTGTGTTTTTTGGACGACTCTCTCCAATTGCCAAATCTCATTTTGAGAGACAAAAAGATACTTTGAAAAGTGAATCTAAAAAATCTGGGTAAAAAAAAAGAGATGACAAAAGACCCCAGACAACAAGGATGAAAGCTGGGGCGGTGCACTGATGCATTTCACTCCCCACCCCCGCCTCCCAGCCTGCTTGATGGTGCCTCCATTCATTTAACGTCCCTTTAGGTCAACACCCGGAAATGGGGGTGGATGCTGGCTCCTGCCGCAGCCAGCCGCAGCCGGCCGGCCACTCTAGCTGATCTTCCTTCCAGTCCGAGTGGGGAGCCAAGCCTGGTGCAGGCCACATCAGGCAGGATTTGAACTTCCCTGGCGCATGTATGAAACAGTGTGGTCCAACTGGTAGCAGAAATTCCACGTCTGTGCCGGGGAACATCTGCAGATTTTATCTCCTGTACAGCCCAGATACAGTCACACTTGGTATTTAAAGAATGAAGTGAAGCAACCACAGAGAGAGATAAAATGGCAAGTACTCTCTGTCCGGAGCCCCTGTAGCTGTTTCAAATATGAATAGGCTTCATAACTAGAAAAGGAAAATGAGGGGACTGGGGGCGGAGCAGAGAGGACAGAAATAGGGGGGGTTTATCTCTCAGAGCTGGCATGTATACAGTAATCAGTCTTGTGTCTGTTTTGGAGTGGAGGGAACATAAACTACTTAGAGCCAGAACGATGTGGGCTCCTAGCTCTGGCATGTGCAAAATGATGTAGGTGCAAAGTTATTCATTGCAACATTGTTAAAGTAGCAGAAGATTGGAAACAATCCAATATCCAACAATAGAGGCCTGGTTAATTACGTTATGGTATGTCCATACAATGGAATGCTAGGCTCTGTAAAAGGGAAAGAATGAGGAAGCTCGTAATGTGCGGATATGGAAAGATCTACAAGATATATTGCTATGTGAAAAAAGCAAGACACAGGACAGTATGGATAGTATGCCATATTTTGTGTAAAAATGGAGGAAAAATAAGAATATATATTCTTGTTAACTGGTATATGCATAAAGAAATGCTAAAAGTATAAAACAAGGAACTTGGTGGCTCCTGGTAGTTACCTGTGTGTGTGGCAAAGAAGACAAGAGGCGAGAGGAACTGGATATTTAGGGGTAGGGGATATGGGAGATTTTTTTTTTATTGTATACCTCCCTATGCTTTACAGTTTTTGAAACATGGGATTGTATTACCTATTTATAAATTAAATCAAACAAACAAGCATCATAGCTCTGCTGCTTTGTTGCCAGCTGAACTTGGAAATGGACTTGACGTCCCCCAGTCTCAGTTTTGACATCAGAGAAATGGGGATATTTTACATCGCCTGGCTGGCCTGTTAGGCCACTGAACAACAGAACACAGAAGGTGCTAAGTGCCCTGCCTGGAAGGGTGCTCACAGTTGTTGGGTGATTTCCCTTCCTTGTGAAAGTGCCAGTATCTCTCTTACCTGGGCCACATTGTGATCAACTGGCTCAGAATTTCTCAAGAAGGATTTTACCAGCAACTTTCTGCTGCTTGCTTTGTCATGCATGACCTTATCTGAGTTCTGAGTCAGCAGTAGAAAATATCCAGTGAACTTAAAAGTTCAATAGCCTCTGAACACTCTTCTTTTAGGCGGGGCAGCCTCTAGGAACCTCTGCTTTATTTTCCCCTTGGTTGATTGTTCCCAAATGGGCTCCTCTGTAGGGTCAACTCCTGCTCCATCTCCCCGGGAAGGGGTGGGGAAATGAGGGTGTGGTGGGGTGACCGGGTAGATGGGAGGTGAGTGTAGGGATGGTTGGGGGGGAGACTTCAGGTGCCTGGGAAGGAAGCTGCCTGTCGGAGCTCTGAGCATTTGGCGACATTCAGGTTCATCTCCTGGTCACTTTGCTCTCTTGCTCTCTTCAAATCAGTCCTCTGGGCTTCAAGAATACTGGCGAATTGAGGGGACAGATGCATGTTACCAGGGAACCAAAACCTCCTGCCCTGGGGAGGCCAGGGACGACAACCAGGAGGCAGACGGGGGTGGGGGTGGGGGTGGGGGTGGGGGTGGGTGGGTTCTAAAGGGCCACCCAGCACCCCACGCCTCCCTCTGTGATTTAGGGGCTACGGGTGCTCTGTCTTTGATCTCCCACGGGGCGGTGCTCAGAGCTGCAAGCAGAGCTCAGATGTCAGGAAAGAACACTCTGCTCGGAGCTGAACAAAAGCCTGCGGCAAACTTGCGAAGACCCTTCCCTTCCTCGCTAAAGGGAGCAAGTGCGGCCTCTAGTGGCCGCTCCTAGATCTGCTCTCCAGGGTCTTCATGCTGGTGGGACAGTTCAATCTTCTGCTAGGCCACTGACCCGCAGCCGTGGGAAAGACGCCAAGTCCCCCGGAATCTCTCGCCAGGCAGAGTCCTGGCCTGTCCTGCAGGCGAGTGAGCGAGTCAGGCTGGACCTGTTCCCATGTGGCTTGGGGTAGGTTCCCCTGGGAACCCTGCTTCTCACCCCCAAGGGCATCCATAACTGTTCCCCTTCCTCCTTCCTGAGCTCCTGTCTGCCTGCTCTCCTCCCCCAGCTCTGTCCCCTTCCCGCCTCTGTTCATAGCTTATCAGGTTATTGGAGGGCCGCCTGCACTTCATCTCAGGCAGTGATTTGCTTCATTGGTTGTTGCACAGATTTGGGGGCGGCGGGGGGGGGGAGGGGGTGCTCCTTTTTTCTGAATGAAGGGGAGCCAATTTGGATTAGTCGAGAGTGGACTTGAAGTTGAACTTGATCCATTCACCTTAATCCATTTATTTTCTAGGTTATCGAAAAGCACACAACATCCACTCTTTTCTTTTTCCTGTTACAAGATTTTGGTATTATGGAAGGCTGTGTTGGAAATACTGATCGAATCAAACCCTCTAATTTCATGGAAGATCAATACAAATTCTATCTTTGTTTCTTTTTGGAACAACAACAACAACAACAAAAACCTGAACAAAACCAAACACTTGAACACTCACTGGGCACATGAAACTGTTTTAGGTACTAGGCAGTGCATTTCCCCTAACGCAATGTTGGTCCCCTAAGGGCAATTAAAAGGATATAACATGGCATTGGCTTTTTACACACATGCCTTCAAATTTCTGTTTTCTGTATTACAAGCTACTGTCCACCCAGGGTCCTAAGTCCCCAGGGGGAAGTCATAGGTTACACCACGTGACGAGGTTTGCATCTGTTTTGCAGCTGTTCACTTTGCACTTTTATTTTGCCTTTTGGAAACCCTAGAGCAGTGCTGCAAAGGAATCACTTGGGGATCTTGTTGAAATGCAGATTTTGAGTCAGGAGGTCTGGGGGAGGGCTGAGATTCTCCACTTCTAAGATGCCAGATGGTGCCAATCACACCATACTTGGAGTGGTAAGGTTGTTGAAAAATAGGAAGAAAAAGACTGAAGCCCTTGCAGGACCAATGTCCATGTGCATGCATCAGGAACCTGTCAGGCTGTGGAGGAGTTGTCCTTGGTTATTCAGGTCTGCTCGCTCCCACATCCCTGGCCTTCCCTTTTCTTTTTTCTTTTTTTTCTCTTCTTTTCTTTCTTTTCCTCCCTCCCTCCCTGCTCGCTCCCTTCCTCCCTTCCTTCTTTCCCTCCATTCTTCCCTCCTTCCTTCCTTCCCTCCTTCCTTCTTCCTTCCTTCCTTCCTTCCTTCTTTCCTTCCTTCCTTCCTTCCTTCCTTCCTTCCTTCCTTCCTTCCTTCCTTCCTTCCTTCCTTCCTTCCTTCCTTCCTTCCTTCCTTCCTTCCTTCCTCCTTTCCTATCCTGTACTGTGGTCTTGACTGGAGAGAAACTGTGAGAGCAAAGCCAAAAGCCATTATGTTGATACATGATGCGTGGGTGGCATCTTATGTTTCTTTAGGTCACCTGTCCTGGAAGAAAACAGAAGGGTCCGCAGCCCAGCTATAACTGAACCCAGAGTGACCTCAGCAATTCGTGTGTGAGCAACCAGAAGCAGGCCCTAGACTGGTGGTTTCTATTCCCTCACCATTATTTTACTGACATAAGAGAAGCAGCAGGCAGCCCCAGGGACTATGATCTTCTCTCTCCTTTATGTACGCTGTGATCTAGGGCAGGGTTTCTCAACTGCCACACCGGTGACATTTGGGGCTGGATGCTTGTGATTGTTTGCTGGGTTGTGTCCTCTGCATTGTAGGGTGTTTAACAACATCCCCGGACTCTACCCATTAGATACCAGTCGCCCCCCACCTCCACCGCCGGTTGTGACAACCAAAAATGTTTCCAGACAATCCTAGATATCAACTTGGGGACCCAAACTGCCCCTGGTTGAGAACCACTGATCTAGGATAAGGCATAATTTGTCCATTGTCCTGAATGTATGTCTTCACTGTATACACTGGGTATGCGCTACTGGAATGTGTCTACCACTCTAAGTATGGTGTCCCCAGCAGCACAGTGAAACTAAGGAGCTTTTTTTTGCTTTTATTGCTTTTGCTTTTGGTGTTAAATCCAAAAACTCACTACCAAGACCTATGTCAAGAAGCATAGTGCCTATGTGTTCTTCCAGGAGTTTTATGGTTTCAGGTCTTACATTCAAGTCTTTAATCCATTTTGGTTAATTTTTGCATATGGTGGAAGGTAGTGGTCCACTTTTGTTCTTTTGCATGCTGTTGCCTAGTTTTTTCAATGCCATTTATTGAAGAGACTGTCCTTTCCCTTGACTCTGTCATAAATTAATTGACCAAATATGTGTGGATTCAGAGTTTTTTTCTTCGTCTTGGTTCCTACAAAGTATGAATTTTCTAATCCATAGCAGAAAAGAAACAGCAAATTAGAAGCAGTGATGTAGAGTTATTAGAAGTTGGGCCAATGAAGTAAAATTAAGGTGACAATTGATAAAGGATGTAAAACTCCCAATTATTAAGACTGGACTTCGGTCCTTTAACATGGGGCAAACAGCCTCAATAAGTCCTGTGGTCATTACCTAATATCCTAAAAGTAGTTATTTGTAATATAGTCTAGTGTCATTGAGAAAAATTTAAACCTTGTTCTTCGTTCTTGGTTTAAAATCCATAGGATGTTGTAGCGGATCCTGGCGGGTTCAGTCAGTGGAACATGCGACTTTCGATCTTGGGTTTGTAGGTTCAAGCCCCACGTAGGGATTACTTAAAAACAAAATCCTGGGGTACCTGGGTGGCTCAGTTGTTTAAGTGTCTGCTTTTGGCTCAGGTCATGATCTCAGGGTCCTGGGATTGAGCCCCCACATTGGGCTCTACGCTCAGCAGGGAGCCTGCTTGTTCTTTTGCCTCTGCCCCTCCCCTCACTTGTGGGCACACTCTCTCTCAAATAAAGTCTTTAAAAAAATAAATAAAATCTCAACAAATTAAAATCCATGGGGTGGTGTAAATTTCAGAAATATTTTTTAAAAATAAAAAATGCATTCAAAGAAATAAAATGTGAGTACTCTAAGGAGTTAGCTTTATCTGGGTATTTTTGCCCTGTGGTATACTTCTTCCCCAAGAAACTAATCATGAGGCATCACTGTAATTTTGAGAGGTCACGAGCTGTGCCCCATGCTTTTTCTACAGCTCTCTGAGCACACCGTAAGAAATCAAATACATGTTGGCTAGTTAAGCTTCTTTGTAGGCATTGAGAAAAAATAGCAGAAATGCAATTGTTTTGTAGCCATCATGCTGTTTCCGCCTCACCCTATTACTGCTTCCATCTCCAAAGCCGAACATTCTCTGTATCATTGGCTTTTTTTTTTTTTTCCTTTGGCGAGAATGAGGTATATGCATGAAGAGCATCTTGCTGGGAACATTAGTTTCCTTCCCATGTTGCCTCTCCATGGCAGTGAACTCATCTGCTAGCTCCCTTTGAGTACTCATCATAATCATAGATCTTTAAGAGCAAAGGGATTTTCATCCCTTATTACCGGCTAGGAAGACCATTACTTCCGGGATGGGTTATTCGTTGAGATGACTTATTAGGAAAGCCTTAACGAATTCTCAAAGTGTGGTCCCTGGCCCGGCAGCTGTAGCATCACCTGGAGCTTGTCAGAAATGCAATTTTTTCTGTCCCCACTCAGATCTACTGAATTAGAAGCACAGTGGGGTGGGACCCAGAACTTGGGGTTTATAAGCCCTCCAGGTGATTCTGATGCATAGCCTAGTTTGAGATTCACTGCTCTAGATTAGAGTACCTACTTCCATCCGTCTCACTCCTTACTGTACCCCGTGGGGATGAATTATTCTCTGTTCGGTATATTTGGGCTATAAATGTGGAGAGGTACCCAAGCCCAGTAGAAAGATCAGGCTGAGATAAACCTGGTTTTAAATTCTGGCTCTGCCACTTATTAAGTCCATGTCTTTGAGCACATTCTTAATGCACACTGAATATTATTAACCATTTTGAGACTTGGTTTACTTAAAGCTTTCCTCAAAGGACTGTCCTAAAGACAGAATAAGCTGATGTGTATTACAGGACTTTGTACAACACTTCACACAAAGAGGGCTTTTAGGACTCTTGCCCTTCCTTATGTTGTTTGGGCATTAGAGACCTTTCTATTGGGGGAATGTGTTTTCCCATAAGAACAATGTTTAGTGCTCAGAACCAAATGTATCTGAAATACTAACATTAGCATTATACTTTAAGCATATTATGGGTTAAAAACCTTGGGACCTGGGAACTTAATTATGTATTTATTTCTTCATTTGGTCATGCCTTTAAAAAGTACAATACGATTTCCCTATGGGGAAATATATTCCAGCTTCCAAAATGTAATTTACACATGACTTTTGGGACGTGCTCTGTTCATTAGAGTTTCTAGGCATTTATTATATCTTTAATGTAATCCAGATAGTCCAACTCAAGGAGCCAGGGATTGGGAAGCTCCATAAAATGAGTACTTCTCAAAATTAATAATGTTCTTTATAATTAAGTAACATTCAAAGGACAGCACAGCCGTGACTTGTTTTTGGTGCTGACAATATGGAGTTGAGATGATGAAATCGAGCACTCAGGCCAAGTGGGGCCAACGTGAGGCACAGAGGGAAGTGGAAACTCC
The DNA here is from genome assembly GCA_028533885.1 of Nasua narica. NCBI lineage: Eukaryota > Metazoa > Chordata > Mammalia > Carnivora > Procyonidae > Nasua > Nasua narica. The sequence goes on from CM052797.1 coordinate 8,093,165, forward strand.
TAGCATGGGCACCTGTCAGCCTTGGGGTAAAACTCACTGTCTGTGGGATGAATGTCTCACTGTGCATCTTCTTCTTCTTCTTCTTTTTTTTTTTTTAAAGATTTTATTTATTCATTTAACAGAGAGAGAACACAAGCAGGCAGAGAGGCAGGTAGAGGCAGAGAGAGGAGCAGGCTCCCCGCAGAGCAAGGAGCCCGATGCAGGACTCCATCCCAAGACGCTGGGATCATGACCTGAGCCAAAGGCAGCTGCTCAACCAACCGAGCCACCCAGGCGCCCCTCACTGTGCATCTTCTTAGCTCAGTCACCACATTATCAAGTGGCTTCAGTGCCAGGGTTCAAGGGCAAGCACTCAAGGTCCCTGAAATGAACCACTCACACTTTCTGCCTAACAGGAAACACACACATTGTGAGGTGAGACCTTAATTTTTGCTCAAGGTCAGTGATAAATTTTCCCTTCCTTAAAATTTGTCTGTGAAAATATAAGTGGATGTGTCCCAAGGGGACCGAGAATTTACTTGAGACAGCATGGAACGATGGAAGGCAGCACATATGGGGCAGGATGTCTGGGTTAGAACCCTGGCCTTACTTGGTGCAGGCAGCGTGATCTTTGACAAGTCAGACAACCCTTCTGAGCCTAAGTTCTCACCTCTGTAAAAGGGTGGTAACAATAATAACAACAACAACAACAACGACAATGACAACAACAACAACAACAACAATAATGATACCCAACCTTCCTAATTCACAGGGCTATTGTTCTTAGGAACAAATGAGATGTGATGTTTATGAACATCGTACCATGGTTATATGGGTGTAGAATATTTAAACAGAAAAATCCCTAGAAAGGTATCAAATGGAACTTTTTTTAAAACATTAAAAAAAAATATTTCATTTGTTCATTTGAGAGAGAGAGAGAGAGAGAGAGAGAGAGAGAGAATGAGCAGGGGGAATGTCAGGCAGAGGGAGAGGGAGAAGCAGACTCCCCAGGGAACAGAGAGCCTGATGTGGGACTCAACCCCAGGACCCTGAGATCATGACCTGAGCCGAAGGCAGAGGCTTTAACCCACTGAGCCACCCAGGTGTTCCAACATCTCTCTCTCTCTCTTTCTCTTTTTTTTTTAGAGAGAGAATCTTAAGCAGACTCTGTGCCCAGCACGGAGCCTGATACGGGGCTGGATCTCACGACCTTGAGATCATGACCTGAGCCAAAATCGAGAGTCAGATGCTTAACCAACTGAGCCACCCAGGTGCCCCTCAAATGGGACTTTTTTGACTACAGGGGACCTTCTGACGGCAGAAGGCAAAGCAAGCACTACAGATAGAATGGCCTTGAGTCACAGGAGAGATTTTTCGAGACAACGTTCAACCTATGAGTTCCTCTTTTCCCACTTACAGCTGAGGACTGTCTGTCTCTTCCACCCCAGCCGAAGAAGGTGTTCACATACGTTTCTCGCAGGTGTCTCTAGGGCTGGTCTGCGGTGGGCATTTGCAGAATGTCTTCATTTAAACACTCACATCACCCGCGTTCCAGCATTTGTGTGGAGCTTTTCAGCAATGAGTGGGAACAAGTTAACTACAGCAACAGAGATGCAGCTGAAGCATCTGAACTTGAAAAACTATAAACAGGAAAGCCATGTTGCCCTGTCATTGATGATTGCTGTTTGTCCCTCCTGCCAGAGAGATGGAGGGTTAGCGACTGGAGAGAGACCCGAGGGCCTCTAGATGGGGTACTTCAGACATACTTGTGGGCGTGGGCACTCTACTACACAAACACTGTGCCCCACACAGAGAGATTAAGTGACCCTATGCATGCTAAATTCAGAACGAAGGACCCTTTTGTCTTGCTTTTCTAGTGGTCTATCCGAATACCGGTGCCAGGGCCGTTACCTTTGGGCAGGACTTTGGAAGGCTATTCTTGGCAAAATAGATCAGACAAAGAATGAAGAGCCATTTATATTGACTTTAGGGTTTTACCTTAAAAGGCACCATCCATCCAATCCTACAGTGAGGTTCAAAGTCAACACAACGCATCATATGCCCAGACCTTCCGATCAACGTTTCTTCTCTACTAGTTATTATGAGTAGATGACCAAAGAGTCCTAGATGCCTGACAAGTCTCTATCATGAGAGGTTGAGATGAAAAAAGCAAGCAGACAAACAACAATGACGTAGAGCATACAGAGGCAAGACAAGGAGAATAACATGTAGTAAAAAAGAAACTATTAAATCCTCAGAAGGAAAGGAGAACATACTGTGTCTATGGAAAAAAAACAAACAAACCCGAGAGTCTATAAAAAAGAAACACTCATAGGACAAAATGTGCTTCTGGAAATTACAAACTCAATAGAAAGGATAAGTACCTAGAAAATAGAGTAGAAATGGAAATGGAAGCTAGATTAAGAACTTTAGAAAATTAAAGTATCAGGGCAGGAGATCCAATATCTAAATAACTCGAGTTTCCAGAAGGAGAGAACAGAAAAAACAAAGGGAATGAAATCGTCAAAGAAAAACTTTAAGAAAATTTTCCTGAATTGAAAAACAGGAAGTTGCCAGATCCAAAAGGTTCACTGAATGTATAGCAAAATGGATAAAAATAAACTTAGAAGAAGGCGTATCTTGCAAAATTTCAGAGCATCTTCAACAAAAAGGTTCTATAAGCTTCCAAAGAGAGAAAAACAAGATAAATAAAAAGGATTAGAGAGAAAAATGAGTTTGGACTTTTCAACAGCAACCGCAGAAACAAGAAGATCATAGAGGACTACTTGCAAAATTCTGAAGGAAAAATCCAACCTAGAATTCTCTACCCGAACAATCACTTAAGTGTGAGTTGAAAAAACACATTTTTTGGCACACACAGTCTCCAAACCCCTTATGTCTCATGCCCTCTTTCTCAAGGAGCTCATCTCAAGTAGGACGTACTGCACCGAAAAGGAGAGAACACATCAAGAGAGCCGTGGGGCCCGGGGAGGAGGAGATCCAGTCAGAAGTGACGAGGCTCCATCCCACGGAGGATGGTGAAGAAGATCCCAGAAGGAGAGCTGTGTTTGCCCAGCGGCCGGCCGGGACGGATCGGAGGAGCAAACTTGTCATCAGCAAGATCTGCAACTTCCGCTGATGTTCCTTTCCCCTCGAGAGCAGCGTGTCTGACTGGGAGCGGGTCTCAAGCTTGTGCCGATGGGATGCCTCCATGCCCGCTGCTGAGACCTGCTGAGAAGGTTCACTTCACCCCACAGAACTTCTGTTTACGCCGACTCCTGAGAGCCCGCGGTAAGTCCCAGGTTCGTAAGCAGAAAATATTTAGATCCCATGCCTGGGTCATCCTGCCGTCCCTGTCCGGAGCCCCATGCGTAGCAACCTCTGTGTTTGCTGAGGACTCATTGACGAGCCCTGGCCCTCCAGCCTTGACCAGAATGGTGGACATTGAAGCCAGACTGTCACTCGGCCGCTTTGTTCACGATTGCTTTTCTCAGGAGCCTTCCACTAAAAGAGGCATTCTTGCCTGTTTTCCTCCATGGCTAAGGGTGTGCTTACTACTGAGTTTTCCCAAATGAGGTAATCTATATTGTTTAGGGATACAGAGACACATGCTACAACTATTTTTTTTTTTAACATAAAAGAATGCTTGACATTAAAATGAGGATTGTGGTTCATTCTCTGGCGGAGGGTGGGGAGTGCAGGATGCAGCTGGAGTAAGGTACACAGTGGACTTTAAAATCACTTACAATGGGGACTCTTGGCTGGCTCAGTCGGTAGACATTCGACTCTTCATCTCAGAGTCGTGAGTTCAAGCCCCACGTTGGGTGTCGAGATTATGTAATAAATAAAAATTACCAAAAAAAAATCAGTTGTATATCCAAACATAGGTAGTGGGACATTGCTGCTTAATTATTTTTAAAGTGTACATGAATGTTTTATACACTTGTCTCTCTACATTTTATGCATAATGATAAAATGGTTGAAGTAAAAATGAACCCAAAGTCCTCTTTCTGGAGTGGATGCTGGAGTTATATTGGGCCCCAGAGTGGCAGACCTAAGGTAGAATTATTCTGACCCTGTTAGAGAGGAGGAAACTCCCAATTACTTAGGTATTAAATTCTCCTAGGAAGTTTTTTGTTTTGTTTTGTTTTGTTTTTCCCCTGACTTGCTGAGGCCTGTTCTTGGGGGACTGAGTCACTGGAAACATCAAGGGAGATGTGGTTACTTCTTTACCGACTGCTGGGCTGTGCTTATGCCCTCTGCCTTAATTCAGACTTTACCAGGGGAAAAACCCCTAATTATAGTCAGTTACTGACTCATAACTATACTTTGCTCGTGGTTATTTCCTTTAAGAAGAATATAGGTGGTGTTTCTGCCCCGGTGCGTGTTAAGTTTATGATGGCTCTGGACCGTCTTTCTGTGACCTTCCGCCGTAGGGTGGGCCGTGCCAGGAGCTCTCCCCTGGGCACCGGCTCTGGATACTCTAGTAGACACACCCAGGGATGTGCGTGGCTTGCAAGCGCCCCCTCTCCTGGGTGTCATTCCACACTACCTGCCGTGCTCAGGACTCGCTGAACAGAATGGGGAAGATGACCGGTTCCTCTGGACTCGTCAGGACTCTAGGTTGCCAGGGGGCAGAAACCCGACCCACAGATTTAAACGCGAAGAGATTTAGAGGCTCACGGAACTGCATCGCGTAGGCTGAGATTCGCGTTCATCTGGACGCAAGTGTGCCAACAAAATCATTAGCATTTGTTTCTGTCTGCTTTCTTCTCTACTGGCTTCCTTTTCAGGCTGACTCTCCCCAACGTGGTGGCCTTGACTTCATCTGCTTAGGAAGTTGAGCCTAGAAACAGCTCTTGCTCAGGAATTCCAGCGAAAGTCTGAGGCTCTTCCTGGCTTGCCTAGGGCCGTGTGACTGTTCCAGAAGCAATCGCCTCGTCTGGAAGGGAAGACTGGTCTCACCCACAGCACACATGTATGTGGACCCCCGGTCCTGGGGTAGGGGCTTGGGTCCACCTCCTGACGACTGAGAGAAGAAAGGTAGCTTTCACTAAAGCAGCTATGCATACCTAGAAACTACTTCTGGAGCCAATTTTCAGAAACTGATGTTTGAATTTCTGTTAGGTTTATGATAAATTGTAGGTCTAATTTATGAACTACCATTATCTTCTGACCTGGACATGTTTTGCCAATCTTCACACTTAACAAAAACTTGCTTAAAGACCTTGGGGTTTCCAGACGCCTGGCTGGCTCCGTCGGTAGAGTGTGTGACTCCTGATCTTGGGGTTGTGGGTTTGAACCTCACGTTGGGTGTGGAAATTACTTAAAAATAAAATCTTAAAAAAAAAAAAATCCCTCAAAACTTTGACGTTTCCAATTCAGATGAGTAAAGAAAGTCTCTTTTACTAAAGCAATCTGACAAGAATAGAGCCCTTGGGGCACCTGGGGGGCTCAGTCTGTTAAGCCTCTGCCTTTGGCTCAGGTCACGATCTCAGGGTCCTGGGATCGAGACCCATGTTGGGCTCTCTGCTCAGTGGGGAGCCTGCTTCTCCCTCTCCCTCTGCCTCCGACCCCCGCTGTGTGCACACTCTCTCTGTCAAATAAATAAACAAAATCAGTGAATGGGGAGAAAATCAGAAGACATCTGTCTGCTGCTTCTGATGAATTTTTAGAGAGCAGGTTAGCCTGATTTGGGGCTTTCGGTTCCCTTGGATTAAGCAGCACATGGTTCCGGTTTAGTTCAAAGGCTTGCACATTCAGTCTTCTTACTGAAGGGATTTCTGACACGGTACCTGGGAGGGGGGTGAGGCTTTGAGATCTAAGAAGTTTGTTCCAAAGTTTCTCCTTTATTAAAGGGAGAGTCACATTTCTGGCTTTGGATTATGCCTTTTCCATGGGGGCTTATGTTCCTCCATTTCACTGCCCAGTGGGTAAGATACAATTTGGGGACCTGTCGCTTGATTGCCAATGCCTTACTCACTCTGTGACTTGGTCCGTAAGTCGCTTGGCCTGTCTGTGTTTCCAATTCCATCATCTGTGAAAACCGCCTACGTGGGATTGTCTACATAACCGCCTTAGGACAGTGGTGGGCACATAGCAGGCCCATTATGAGTGTTTTCTATGAGCTGTTGCTTCGTTGGCTCTTGGAGCACAGAACCTGGGTGCTGTTTGACTCCTGGTTGAGATGGGAGCGTGGAGGGCAGAGGGCAGATGCCTGAAGCTAAGCAGCCTATTAAAAGTAGAATAGAAATAGACAAGAGGAAACCAAGCGCTTTCTCTTTAGATAGCTATCAAACCATGCTTCGCTGCAGACTATGGGCTTGGGGATGGCCGGAGATCAAAGGCACTCTTATGTGCGGTGACATTTCTGAGCACAGGGCTGAGTTGTAAAACTCTTGAATGGAAGGTTTTGGCACTTGGAGCAGCTCGGGATAGAAAGGCAGAATTTTTATGGAGGCGATTCATGGAACTGCTTATTCTCATGCAGAATCCAGACTGTTATGACTCACTTGTCTCTTTATTGCTTTGGACCAAGAACTGTTGTTTCCTTTTAAGTCTCTCTGTAGGAGCTGAGCTACAGCCTAGGGCCAAGACAACTCTTTCAGGAAGACAGTGTGGCTTCAGTGAGTGTGGACAGGAATACCCCTTTGTGGGGCTCTGGGTCAAGTGTCCTGGGTCAAGCCCAATAAGGATTTTATTTTTACCAGGAGATAGAATTTCTTCTGGAAACTGGCAGCATCCTTAATGCCTCTTGAACTTCAGATAAGCTTCCCTTTTGTCCGTCTGCCATTTTCTTTTTATGAAAGCACAGGCTAAATTTGATCGTGCGACAAGGAGGGGACAGGAGAACGACTTTGGAGGGTAGAAGTCAGTGTGTCTGGGTGGCCTCGTACGCAATTAGGAACAGCAGAAGGGGTCATCTGGAGTCCAGTTTGCCTGGGGTCCTGGTGGGCTCCTGGGGAGAGCTGGGACGAGGATTTTTGGACTGATGGTCGAGCCTCGTGTGGTGGGCAGACTGTAGGCTAGCTCCCAGTATTCCCCACCTCCTGGTACTTCCTCCTTCGTGCAACTTCCTCCTCGTGTGTCTGTGCTGCACCCAATGACCTGCTTCTCACGAACAGGCTACGACAATGTAACAGCATAGGGCTTCCATTATTAGGTCACAAAGGACTGTGATTTCCACCTTGCTAGGACTCTTCTTCTTGCAGTCCCTTTTTCATTCTCTTTCTTGCCCTTTCCACTTGCATGCTTTGAGGAAGCAAGACGCCAGGTTGGAGAGGAAGTTGCCACGTGGCAAGGACACGAGGGTCGCTTTTGGCCAACATCCTGCAAAGAAGCGATACCCTCAGTCCAATGCCTGTGAGGAACTGAAGCCTGCCGACAACCACTGGGGGAGTTGGGAAGTATGGCCTGCGCGAGTGAGTTGACTGCAATCCAGCTGTCACCTTGGTTTCTGTCTTGCGAGAGGTCCTGAGGCAGAGGACCCAGTTAGGCAGTGCCTGGATTCCTGACCTCCCAAAACTGTGATATAATTGTGTATAGTTTTAGTTTGTTAAGTTTTTGGGTAATTTTTGACTCCTCAATACGAAACTAATATACCAGGTCAATGAAATTTACTATCTTGAGCAAAGCGGGAAACAAAGTCTGCCCCCCAGGGGCACGTGGGTGGCTTAGTTGGTTAAGCTGCTACCTGCGGCTCAGTTCATGATCTCAGGGGCCTGGGATCGAGCCCCGCATCCTGCTCAGCAGGGAGCCTGCTTCTCCTGCTCCCCTTGCTTATGCTTTCTCCCTCTCTGTCTCAAATAAATAAATAAAATATTAAAAAAAAATCTGCCCCCAAACTCGGGGGTTTTAGGTACTCTCCGTGGGTTGGGAACTCACTATAAAGTAGCAGATCATCCTGAATTCATGAAGACAGAGGTTCTTGGACTCTGAAGAACACGGTCTAGGGTTAGTTATTGTCTTTTTTTTTTAAGTATTTATTTATTTATTTGAGAGAGAGAGAGAGAGACAGAGAACGCAGTGGGGAGGGACAGAGGGAGGAGGAGAAAGAATCTGAAGCCGACTTCACACCAAGCTCCAAGCCAGTCTGAGCCCATGACCACGAGATCATGACCTGAGCCGAAACCAGGAGTCAGACACTGGCTTGACTAAGCCACCCAGGCGCCCCAGTTATGGTCTTTAATACACTATCTCGGAGTTGTCTCAAGACCTTGGGAAAGAATGCCAGAATCAGAGCAGCCAAGATTTCTTTGGGTTTCTAACTGAAGTTGAAGTCACTGGCTGGGAGGAAATGTCCCCTTTCGTGAATAACAGCAGGAAGTATTAAGTGTCAGACAGAGAAGCACATTCAGATCTTCATTCATTGAGAACTCTGGTTTCAGAATAGGATTCCCATATGGTTGGAGGACAAGAATCACAAAGAAAGATGAAATTGTAGAGAGGTGGTATGGGAGCAGCAAATGCTGAAGGATTCCTTTAAGCAGCCCAGAAGAAATGACATATTCGTGCCAACAGAGGTGGAAAACTACGCTTCAGTAAAACAAACAAAAATTTAAATGAATAATGCTTAATGTGGAAAATGTGAATAGACACGGGTAGCGATAAGAGTAAAAATTCATCACAGGTAATCCCACTACCCAAAGATAATCAGTATTAATATTTTTGTATATTTCTCTTTGTCAGTGCATATTTTTATATTGTTGGTATTTTTTACTGTGTATGCAATTTTGCTTTAATTGAAACTTTAAATTATGAAATAATTAGAACATACAGAAAATAGCAACATCCAGTGTAGTGGCTTAGATTGGTGGCAATGAATGTACCTTCACCTACTGCAATAATGTTGGCTAAGACAGGACAGACATTTATTTTTCCCTCACATAAAAGACATCTGTAGGTAGTCAGTCCAGGGCTGATTTGACATTCTACAACATCATCATTAGGAACTCAACTTCCCCTTATTTGCTGTGCCATTCCTGAGATGCCCTCATGCTTAAGTTTTGGTTGTTGGAGCTCCAGCAATCACATTCACATCCCACACCATAGGAATGCCTCTTCCTCATTAAAGAGACTTTCAGGAAGCTTCCTACAACATTTTCACATCTTATTGGCTCACATTTAGTCAGTCATGTACCTACATCTAAGTGCACGGTGGGCAGAAAATTAAGTCTTTTATTTAAGATGATGATGTATCTAGGTAAAAAATCTTTGCCACATCATGGGACCACCACCAGATTTAACATATGATATCACTTTGCTAATTTGGATCCCCTTTTTAATGTTTGAAATTAAGAAATGAAGAATTAAAGCTATAGATGATGAAAAAAAAAATAAAGCTATAGATGATTCACTTCCACTGAGGATGTAGAAAGCTAGAAGCATCACTCCTGTTTAACAAGAAAAAGCCAGATAAACGTACAAAATTATAAGCTTTTCTTGAACCCATTACAGAATTGAGGTTGGGGGGTGATGAAGTAGACTGAAATCCAAGGAAACACAGTCCTCTCCAAGGAGAGACAGGATATAAGCACTAGGCTTCCCTTTGGCAGAGCCTGGGAAGAAGAAACACTGGTACCATACTACTCAAGAAGAAGTCAACTAAACTTTTTGATGAATTTCTAAAGGCTGAATGCGAGTTACTGTGACCGCATAGACATCTTGGGGGCCCCCGACCCAAGGAAAGTTCGTTAGCAGGCACTTCACATACACCTCTGGTGTGTGCTCACGAGAAAGACTGAAGCAAGAAGGGAGACCAGAAAAAGCTTACCTAGGTTGTGTAGACCTTGAGGAGATTCGTCATCACTGCAGGAATCTTTTTCCCTGAGGAACTAAAGCTGCAGGCTGTTGGAGGAGGAGTGTTCACCCCCAGAAACACAGGTGGAAACCCACGATGGCTGGGGAAAAAATAAAAGAAAAAAATTAATTTTTATCTCAGGGAAAGCGGTAGAAAAGTTCTAAGCAAGAATCCTAGACCAATATTTTAGTGGTCTCCTACTGGTAGGGAAGGTGCAGGAAGCTATCTCCTGAACAAGATCTTCTAAGGGTATAAAGCAGAGTGTGGTTGCCATGAAGAGGAAGGACAGGATCACTAAGGAAGTCTTAGCTCTGAGACACAGCACACATGGACTTCCAGAACAACACAGAATTTTCCCTTCACCCCCGTCTCACACCATTTGGGGTAGCAAACACTGAGGACCAAGCAACAGCAGCTTACACTGGGGTGGGAACAAAAGCAAGCAAGGGGATCCCCTGTGTGGTGCAGGCACACAGGGAAGGTTGAAAGCTAATGTTGGAGCAAAAATATTAAGAAAAACCCTTTAACATCCAGCCCCTCCACTAAGCACATGGTAACTCTAGAGGAATATGCAGCTAGGGGTGCACTGAAGGTAACCACAGCAAAAACAAAACTCAAACCCTACCCAGTTTCTGACTAGGTCAACCTAATCCCCCCAACCCCCACTAATGACCTGCAAAAAGAAGGCATGAGCCCATTCCCAGCATAAATGTTACCTACCTCAGTTGTTACTATTCTAAACACACTGCCCAGTCAATTAAAAATTATAGGATATACACATAGGAGAAAAGCCCACTGGGAAAGACAAAGATGAACGAAACCAAGCTCAGAGACTATGCAGGTGTTGGAATTATCAGGGAGTTTAAAATAACTATTAAAATAACTATGATTAATGTGTTAAAGGCTCTGGTGGAAAATGTGGATGACAAGCATGAACAGATGGGGATTTCAGCAGAGAGATGGGAAATGTAAGAAAAAGTCAAATGGAACTGCTAGAAATAAAAAGCAAGAAATGGTATTATGGTATCTTTGTGATTAATTTTTTTAATTATAAAATCAGAATTGGTTTAACTACTATATAGTATCTCATTAGCTTATTTATCCACTCCAAGGACAGAATAATAGGTTTAATTTATAATATTATAAACACTGCTGCAATCAATATTTTTACATGCTATCTTGTGAACATGTGACTTCCATAATTTGTTCCTCAGCATGTAGTTCTGAGTTGAAAATAAGCATTTTTCAATATTACAGAGTACTGTCAGATTGTTCATCAAGGCAATTGAACTGATTTTACACCTCTGCTAGCAATGAACAACACTTTTTTCTTTTTGACACTTTTACACTTAGTATTATCAGACTCTTAATTGTTGCCAAATTATGGGTGTCAAAGTATGTTTTAATGTTGTTTTAGATTTCATTTCTCCTGAACATCAACATCTTTTTATTTTATTTTTTCCCAAATATGTTTTATTTTTTTCAGTGTTACAAGATTGATTGTTCATGCACCACACCCAGTGCTCCATGCAATATGTGCCCTTCTCAATATCTTTTTTAAAAAGTTTATTTATTTTAATAATCTCTACAGCCAACATGAAGCTCAAACTCATAACCCTAAGATCAAGAGTCCCAGGTTCTTCCAATTGAGCCAGCCAGGGGCCCCCTCCCCTGAACATCTTTTTGTATGTCCATTGGATATTTCTGTTTCTGTTTCTGTAAATTCCCTGATCATATTCTTTGTCCATTTTAATAGATTATCTTTTAAAAATATTTGTAATATCTATTTATCCTAGTTGATTACTCTTTGTTGATTTTATGCTTTTCTGTGGTTGTCCTTTTATTTTTATTATGGACCTCTTTTTTCATCCAGAGGTTATAATTGTAATTCACAAAATTTAACCTTTGTGGTTTCTGAGGGTTTTTTTGTGTGTGTGCCTTATGAATTACTCTCCAACTGAAGTATCATAAAATTACATTCTCTTATATTTTCTTCCAAAAGTGTTAGAAATACTGTTTTTCACATTTGCAATTTGTTTTATATGAGGTGGGGTTTAATTTATCACTTTCATCATGACGTCAAATGTCCCAGTAGTATATTCTAAATTGTGTTTTCTTTCCCCAGTGGTTTCAAATGCCACTGCTCTTGAGTTCTAAGTTACCACTTATATGGGAGTGGGTCTGTTTCCAGGCTTCTTATTTTGCCAGAGGTGTCTGGCCTCACACTGTGAGTCAGTTATGAGAACTGGGGTTTTGAGGAACTTCTATTCTCAGCGAACATACTGAACGTAGACTCCAGAGACATAGACAGACCACTTCCCAAACCCTCCAGATCGTCCCTCTCACTAAGTACAATATACAAGTTACATGGCTGGAGTTGTGAGTATGATTACATGATTTGGGGGGAAATGTAAAGGAAACTGGAGCCTCTCCTGGTCCTATGTCCCTCTTCCTATTTTCCTCTATCTTTATCAGAATTATTGAAATTTTCATGATGGCATTGCTTATCAAAAATTAAATCATGTGATAGAAGAGGCAACATACCTATTTATGAGAGTAGGAAATGGGTTTAAGGAAGTATGACTTCTTCCTTTATTTTTTTCTCATAGGGTAATAGAATGGGAGACTAGAGGAAATCTTTGAGATGACCTGGTATAGCTCTCATGTTTTTGAAATGGGTAGAGATGCTTGAGATAGTTTGTGTTTATACTTTGTTCCAGAATAATAATTAGTGGTACCTTCTTTCATTATCAGAATGTCTTGGTTTGGATAATAAATAAAAATGACCACTCTGCTGATGAGAAAACAGATTCCAAGAAGTTAAAGGACTCTGTTTTAAAACTTGTTTTATTAGTCATAAAGGGATACTGTTGATAACCGATTTCCTTAAACTTTCCCCTAGGAAATACATCTAACTGTAAGTATATTTAATATTTTTTTTCAGTAAATATGATGTGAATTTGAGGTCTTGATTAACAATATACCTAAGAAATCAAGTAATATTTAATTGGCTTGAAGATGCAAAATGGGGTGATCAAATGGTTGGACAAAGGTAAACTAAACACTATGGGCTAAGTCATTTCCATAAATCATACAAACAGTGAAGGTGGTGTCATGAAAACCAAACTTCAACTCCTTTGACTGTATATTGTTCTTTCTTTGTTGCTTGTCCTTTATCTATACTGTAAGGTATGGAAAATGCTGAACTAAGCTAATATATCCCCCCCATCTTCTATTACAAATGTATAGAAATGTGGGAAAAACCATATATATGCAGTTTATATATGTGTGTAAAGACTATATATATGTAGTTTATCCAGCATTTATACACACACACACAAATATAAATATAAACTACATATATATAATTCATATATATGCTTGCATATAATTCACATACAAACACACATATTTATATAAGAATAAAGGAAAAAAAAAAGAATAAAAGTGAAGAATGATTTCATACGAAGAACCAAAAAATCACTTAACCAGAAAGGAATATGTTGGTAAATCTAACCACATTAATTAAGATTTTTCTATTTATCCAAAGATAACATTAAGAAAGTGGAAATACATGCTATGGAGTGGAGAAAGATATATGATGCACACCTAACTGACGAGTGAATTATATTCAGTAGAAAAAGTCAACCAAAGCATTGAACAGGGACTTTGGTCGAAAGGAAGCCAAGCTCATTCTCTCTCTCTCTCCCCCCTAACTAGAGGTGAATCTCAGTGATGGATATACACACGTTGAGCATGCTATTCTTTTAGCTTCTTGAAAATTTGAAAATAAAACATTGGGAAAAATAAAAACATAGCCAAACTCAAAGAAAAAGTAAGATTCCCAGATGACAAAACTGAAGAGAGAACTCCCAAGGGGAGTAGTAAGTGTAACAGCTAGAGTGACTTAGGGAAGATCGGATTTTGGTATGAGTCCCGGGAACTTGAGGCTAGGGATTGAACCCCCTGTAGTGACAGGAAGCATGTAACACAAAGAACTAAAAGTGAACCTCCTACATATAACCAGATTGCATGGTATGGCTGCTTTCTCCAAAAACAGGGGACTAGAAAACTCTTCCTAGTATCCCAAGAAAGCAGTAAGAAAGCTCGTCTCAGCCTGATGTTCTGGGTAAAAAAACCAAAAACCAAAAACAACAACAAACTTTTCTGAAGAACTGAAACCACATTCCTGTGCTGTATGTGAATACTGTGTCCAAATGTTCCATTAACTACACTATCTAGACTGGCTTCAGACAGATGAACTGTCTAAAGCATTCAACAGAAGTAGATACAAAATTATGCTAAAGGGCTACTTTCCTAAGGGGCATGAGATTTCCAGTAAGTATTAAGTCACAATAAAAAAATAACAGTTCATGGGGTGCCTGGGTGTCTCAATTGGTTAAGCAGCTGACTCTTGATTTCAGCTCAGGTCATGATCTCAGCGTCCTGGGAAGGAGCCCTGCAGCGGGCTTCATGCTCAGCGGAGAGTCTGCTTGAGGATTCTCTTTCCCTCTCCCCCACCTTTCCTCCCCGCAACTCACACACACTCTCTCTCAAATAAATAAATTAATTAAAAAAATAGCAGTTCATGTGAGGAAACCATCCACCATAAAGAATGGTGGGTAGGCACAACACGAGGAAGGATTAGCACCTTCAGGACCTAAAACTGTATAATAATGTGAGAGTGGTGATAACATAAGAATCCTTAAGACAATCAGATTTTAGAAAAAGAGACCATGGTGGAACAAGAGGATACTCTAAGAAAAGACAGATTTGGAAAATAAGCAAATTAATCATTTGCAATTAAAAATAGTCATTGAAATTAGAAAAAAACCCTCTGTGGCTGGGATAGAGAGCAGGTTACACTGGTCTGATGAAATAATTAGTGACCTGGAAATTTGTTCTGAGGAAATTACCCAGAATGCAACAGACAGATTATGAGATGAGAAAAATGAAAGACGTTTTGTTGGATAGGAATAGAATGACCACAGAATAAGGCAGACCAACACAGGTCCAACTGACGTTCCAGAAGGAGAGAAGAGAAAGAAACTGGGAAAAGCCATATTTAAAAAAAAGAATGGCCCTATGGTGAGTGCTGTGAAATGTGATGAGTCATAGACCTGTACCCCCGGGGCAAATAATACATTATATGTTAATTAAAAAAAAAAGTGAAAAAAAAAAAGAAAGAGCTCTCTCTTTCTTGGCCGAGGGCACCTGGGTGGCTCAGTCAGTTAAGTGTCTGCCTTCAGATCAGGTCATGATCCCAGAGTCCTGAGATCGAGTTCCTCATTGGGCTCTCTGCTTTGCAGGGAGCCTGCTTCTCTCTCTGCCTCTCTCTCTCTCTGTCTCTCCTGAATAAATAAATAAAATCTTTAAAAAAATGAAAAAAAGAAAAAAAAAGAGAGAATGGCTGAGAATTTTCCAGAAGAAAAGACATGTCTACCTGGATGTGAAAATGAGATTCTTTTTAGTTTCAGCTGGATCAAGAGATCAAGAATAATTCAACAGGTGGCAAGTATGACCAAGATTGTTAAAGTTTGCTTCTTGGTCACAAGTGTAGGACACACTATCGGGTTGTCAGAAACTTTAACTAAGGTTCATAAAAATAAATATAAAGTAAAAATAAACAAGCCTAGGGGCACCTGGATGATTCAATGGGTTAAGCCTCTGCCTTCAGCTCAGGTCATGATCTCAGGGTCCTGGGATCCAGCCCCACATCGGGCTCTCTGCTTAGCGGGGAGCCTGCTTCCCCCCACCCCTGCCTGCCTGCCTATTTATGACCTCTCTCTCTCTGTCAAATAAATAAATAAAATCTTAAAAAAAAACCCCAAATATAGGACACACTAATAGATTGTAGAACTGGTCTGACAATATGAGTCAGTCACCTGCTTTTGCCCTATAGAAGACATTAAAGATGAAGAGGCTCAGAGAGGGCGTTTTCAAGAGAGTTACTGACATGCTATGTTTTCTTAAACATTTGTGGAGGAGGAGCAGGAGGAGGCTTCCCCCTCATTTCAAACCAAGAGAAAGTGACTGCAGTAGTGCTGCTTGGCAAGCCTGACATGTGTTTCCTGCACTTGGAGGATCCTAGGGAAGATACTTTCCTGAAAAATGTAAAATCAAGAGGCATGGTAGAGCCACTCCTCTCCCGTGGCAGAGTGACGAGTGGTGGCTGCATTATTAGGACAGAGCTGCATTTCCATTAAATGTGGGCACAGATGTCTTCTTTCCGAGCTGTGGAGGGGAAGATGTGAATTGGAATACATTTACAGTTCTGAATTCATATTGGGCTAGCCCAAAATTATGTAATTGTTAGGTTATGATCCGAGCTTTCATATTGGAATGCAGAAGGAACTGCAAAGAAAATCTGGGACTGAAGGGACTGAAGGAATCAAATTAGCTTTTTCTTATATCCTTTTTGGGTCTAGCTTAATGAACATAGTAGTTAAATATGAACCTTCAGAGATGCCTGGGGGGCTCAGTTGGTAAGCGTCTGCCTTCTGCTCAGGTCACGATCCAAGGGTCCTGGGATTGAGTCTCACATTGGGCTCCCTACTCAGGGGGGAGTCTGCTTCTCCCTCTGCCCCTCCCCCCTGCTTGTGCACATACACTCTCTCTCTCTGTGTCAAATAAATAAAATCTTTAGAAAAATAAATATGAACCTTCAAATTGTGAAATTATAAAGATCACAGTTAATATAAAATTAATTTGTATGTACTGCCCATTTTAATAATGTCGCGAAGAAAGAGAAAAACCTTCCCCTCTTTGGAATAAAAAGAACTTTCAAATGTGATGCTCTGAGAAGGCCACATCGCTGATATGATATTCCCAGGCAAGGATGTAGAAACTGAATCTAATGAAGAAACATTAGAGAAACCCAAAATGAGGAACATTCTATTTAAGAATTGGGGAAGGATATGATAAAATATAATAAAATGGTCAGTGTGCTAAAAGACAGAGAAAAGCTGTGTAGAGTCTGGAGTCGTGAAGGCTAAAGATACATGGCAGCTAGATCAATACCTAAGATGAGATTGGATTGTGTACTTAGGGGATGGGGAAGAGGATGCTACAAAGGACATTACTGGATCAACTGAAAAAAATCACAATAAGAAAGAAAGATTAAATACAATGTATCATTCTTAAATTTACTAAGAATTTGTTATCAATAAAAGTTGATAACTATACCGTGGGCTATGTAAGAAAATGTCTCTAAGGAAATGTAGTCTGAAGTATTTAGGGATAAAAGGTATGAGATGCATGACTTATCTTCAAATGATTTGGGAAAAAATTGTGGGTGTAGGGGGGAGAGAACAAATGAAGCAAATGGAGTAACAGGTTAATAGTGAATTTAGGTAAAGGGTATATGAATATTCTTGTACTACCTTTATTTTGCAAGTTTTCTTTAAATTTGAAACTATTGGGGCGCCTGGGTGGCGCAGTTGGTTAAGCCACTGCCTTCAGCTCAGGTCATGATCCCAGAGTCCTGGGATCGAGTCCCATATCGGGCTCCCAGCTCCATGGGGAGTCCGCTTCTCACTCTGACCTTCTCCCTTCTCATGCTCTCTCTCTCACTCTCTCTCTCTCCTAATAAATAAATAAATAAATAAAATCTTTAAAAAAAAATAAATTTGAAACTATTTTTGAACATTCAAAAAACAAACTCAAACACAAACAGAAAAATAAATAAGGAACCAGAGAGACAAAACAAATTGCCTATAGCAGAGTTGATGCCAAGGACAACAGAGTTCTTAAGAGCAACAGTAGAGGCCAGAAGCAATAGAATTTTTATTTTCAAACTGCTTAAGGAATGCAGCCTTCAGTTTTCAGTGATTTTATCCTAGCTAAACTATCATTCAGGGGTGAGGGTCATATAAAAACAGTGAAAAAAAATACTTAGATAATGATTATTCTTTTAATTTTTAAGTAATCTCTATGCCCAACGTGGGGCTCGAACTCGAGACCCCGAGATCAAGAGTCACATGCTCCCCTGACTGAGCCAGCCAAGTGCCTTCAAAATACTTAGTTAATGATTAAAATGATCACTCACTGTTTCTTGCTGAAAAAGCCACTAAAGGATGTGCTTCAGGGAGAAGGAAATATATTTCAAAAGAAAGGAGGGGAATACAAGGATACAAAGTTGAGCACTTAGTAAATATGAGCACTTAGTAAATATGAGTAAATCTAAACAAACTTTGACAAAAAATTAACTATTTAATGATTATATTTCTGTGGTTATAGATGTGGAACTAAAATTTTAGACAGCAATAACATGAAAGATGGGGGAGGATGATTCACAGTTAAAACATTTTAATATCCTAATAATTTCTTTATGGCAACCACGGATGTTAATGACTTAAGAAAATTAAAAGAAAAGAAACAGAATCTAATTTCTTAGATGGTTAGAGGAAACAGATAATAAAGACAACGTGATACTTCCTTTCTCCTGAAAAAGGGTAGGAAAAGAAAAGCACAAATAGAAAAAAAAACCCACAAAATAAGAATGATGGAAGTAAATTCAAATATATTGGTAATCACAAGAAATGTAAATATTCATGAGTTGGAAAACCACACAGAAGTCAAAACAAACTAACCAGATCTGTGTGTATCAACAGCTGTCTCAGAAACATTGTACTGGATGTAGGAACAATTCAAAAGGATATTCAAAAGGATATTCAAAAGGAATTCAAAAGGATAGACACTGTTTGGGACCACTTTGTAAAATGCAAAAAGACAATAAACAATGTTATTTATTGTTCACTGATACAAATACACGTAGCAAAATAATAAATGGAGGAATGCACACCAATTTGGTGATTATCTCAGGAGAAGATGGGAGGGGGAGGAATGGGAGAAAGATAACTTATTTGCACTTTTTTCCCCCTTAAAAGAACAATAATTCTGAAGCAGTTATGATAAAAAGTTAATGCGTTATATTTCGGTTGTGGCATGTGGGTGTCTATTATATTAATTTCTGGACTTCTCTCTATATTTAAAGTAACAATGAAAAAAAAAACCCCATGAAACGTCTATAATTTATGTTTAATTCCATTTTCCGAAGGCCGTGGGGAAGATACAGTTCCTCTCATGGATGTGGGTTTAGATGAGGATGCGGATTATTCTGTTTCCCTCCCCTCCCAGCTTCATGCTCTGCCCTGCTGAGCCCTGTGGACTGCAGGACCCAGGCTTCCTTGTCAGCCTGCTTTCAGGTTCAGCCAATGGGAGGCACAAGGGGGAGATTGGAGGGTGTGGTAAAGAGAGGTCTGGAAATTTCTTCCCCGCTGTCTTCCAGCTTTGGCATCCTGTGGCTATAGTTGCCTCCTTCCTCTGTAAGCACAACTCCACCAAACAGCCCTTCCTCCAGGGTTCCTGCTCCCACTGGGCTCTACTGATATTATTTCCTGCTCCTATCTCAACATGGCCTGAGGGTGGTGACCACTTCTCACCTTTGTTCCTCTCTGGATGCCTTACCATATACCTTTTTTGTCCCTTTAACTCTGTTGGAAACTCTTAGAACAATACCTGCATTAAAATTTTTGCGTTTTAACTACCTGGGATGAGATAAGAAGATATTGTGAAAAATAAAAAAATGACTTTTATTTTTTATTTTACATAACTTCTTTGCTGTGGATGAAAAGATTGGTAAGGTGACCTCCATGTCCCAGCCTATCTGCACTATCTGAGCACGATGAAAAGGGATCATGGCTGACTACACCAGAAGACCTACTCAGGAGCCAAAGATTTTATGATTCTTTGAATGGTGTCAATTGTGTTTTATGATTTCTACTCAATGAATTTTGGTGGAATGCTGCTCTGTCCCGAGAACGGTCCCAGGGACTGGGGATACATTGTTGAGCAAGATGGAAGAGTCTTTGTCTTCAAGGAGCTTTGGCAGACAGGGAAAGGAAGGCAAACCTAGTATGCAGAGATATATTAAATTCTAGGAAAATGGAAGTAGTGAGTGCTTGGGGTACCCAGGAGGGTCTCATTCCATCCAGTCTTGTACCATAAAAGATAGTTTTCCAAAGGAATAACATTTAATCTGAAACCTGACATTTCTATACTAGTGAGCCCGATTAAGAAGAACAGTCAGAGGGAGGGAATGAGTTTTAGTTTTAAGGTATTCTAGACAGAGAAAAAAACAACTTGGGCAAAGACCAGCTGGGGATAAAAAGCATTTGGGAAATTGAAAGTATATCTCTTGGATTAATGTATAGATTGCAGGAGAGAGGGAGAGAATTGAGGCAGGGGAGGAAAGCAGAGGTCAGATCACAAAAGGCCTTATGAGTAAGTTTAAGGATATGCATGTTACTATGAGGTGAGTGAGAGCTGTTAAATCTTTTTTAAAGTAGGTGGTATATATATCATAATGATATTTTCATTTAAGAAAGATTACCATGAGGATGAACTTGAGATAAGTAGGACTAGAGCGAGTTATCTTAGGTCTCTGGAGTAACCCAGGCCAGAGACGATGAGCTGGGCTTGAGACAGTAGGGCTGGACAGAGTGGATGCAGCAGAAAGGACGGCTAATGCAGGCCACCTGAACCCATCCTCTCGCATTCAAGCAATTGCTGTCATTATTTTGCAAACTGTCATTGCCTTGCTGGGTTTTAGTCAACTGTGAACTCCTTGCAGGCAGGGAATATATGTATTTGTATGGGGGGAGGGGCTAAGATAGAATCTTAGGCAGACCGTGTGCTGGGCATGGAGCTTTCAAGGGGCTCGATCTCACTACTCTGAGATCACTACCTGAGCCAAAACCAAGAGTCAGATGTTTACCCCATTGCACCACCCAGGCAGGGAATATTTTGTATCCATCTCTGTGGATATTTCGTATCCATCTCTGGGTCTCCAGTACTGTGGGACTGCTCAGGGAATGAACGTTCTTGAATAAGTGAATCTCCGGGACAGGGTATTTTTGGTGCAGTGGTTACCCTCATGACTTCCAGATCCAACTAGGGAAGTTCAGTGATGATTGTGAAGTCAATGTCTACAGCTATTTCAGAAGCACAGGAAGGCTTGCGTGCTTTAACCTGCTTCACTGTGCATCTTCAAGTGCACAGGCTATTTTCCCCTGACTTCGTTCTCTTGTGCCATCTGCTGGGATGAGCATCTCACGGCATCCCGAAGCAAGATAACTAAGGAAGACAAGCCTGAAAGCTTTCCGGGAGAAACAGCAGGCAATCCCGGGGAAAGGCTTACAATTTCATTGCAGAGACAAGTGTTGTGCTCCAACTATTGTCTGTTTACTGCTCACCTTGAGTATTTACCTAAGACAAATACCCCTTTCTACTGGTTTTCATGCAGATGATCTTAAAAACCTGTATGTTCCTTCAGGGTTTGCAACAACCCTAGGACGCCTGCATTATTATCATCACTGATTGTGGAAAGAGGACAGAGAAACACAGAGATTTAATAAAACGCCATCTCCAAGCTGAAAACAAGTGGCAGAGTCAAGCCTGAAGCCTGCTTTACTCCTCGTTGCACACTTGACTCACAAAACATTTCAAACACAATAGGAGAGAGGTCAAGAGGGGCAGCTTGGACAGGGGGGCCTGGCTGGGCATGGAGAGGCTTCAAATGCTGAGTGTTGGTGCGGGGTCTCCTGGGGGAGGGAGCAGCAGGACCAATTCTCCTGCATTGTTCGTTCCCCAGTGACAAGTCAAGATGATGTCCCTGAGGGACACATTTTTTCTAATTCTATGCAAATGGATAGAACTTACACCAAGATGGTACCTAAAAACCTTGGGTGGACATTGGCATACAAAATAGATACTGCTGTTTTGGTGAACATATGAAAACAACGTAACCAGCACACCATTCTTTCATGGAAACCTGTTCTTCTATAAATACATACTTGTCGAAATCCACAAATATACTCTTGGTGTTAAAAAAAAAAAAACAACCCAAACATTCAGGGAAAGTGGAAATTCTC
This sequence comes from Nasua narica, assembly GCA_028533885.1. Lineage (NCBI taxonomy): Eukaryota > Metazoa > Chordata > Mammalia > Carnivora > Procyonidae > Nasua > Nasua narica. The sequence goes on from CM052797.1 coordinate 8,114,876, forward strand.
CTTTACTTTCCCCAAAGATATCGCAGTCAGTGGGATGCTTCCACATCTTTTTCTACGTGTTTACACACACGTGGTTCCTATGGGAACGTGGAACGTGGTTTAGTGTTTTGTCCCCCTGGATGAATGATGAATGATGTCTTGCTGGACTGCCGTGTCCTGCCTTCCCAAGGGGCTCACCCTCTCCTGACACCTTGGGGTGTACAGTCAGGTTTGCATGAGGCCCCTAGGGGATGCCCCACCTAACTGCCTAGCGACGGCCCTCTTCTGTCCGGCCCTGGGCCCCCCATGTCATGTCTCCAGGCCGGCAGCTCTCTACAGCTGACAAGCAGCTTTCTTTCTTTTTTTATTGTGGTAAAATAGACACCACATAAATTTTTACTATCTTAACCATTTTTAGGCATGCAGTTCAGTGGCATCAAGTACATTCGTGTGACTGTGTACCTGTCAACACCATTCTTCTCCAGAACGTTCTCATCTTCCCCAACTCTGCACCCATGAAACACCAGCTCCCCAGCCCCCTTCCTTCAGCCCCTGGCAACTGTTGTTCTACTTTCTGTCTCCATGAATTGGATGAATCCAGGTAGCTCTTGTAAGTGGAATCATATGGTATCTGTCTTTGTGACCGGCTTATGTGGCTTCGCTTAGTGTCCTCAAGGTTTAGCCATGCTGTAGCCTGTGACGGGATTTCTTTCCATTTTAAGCTGAGTAATAGTCCATTGTATGGATAGACCATGAGTAATATTGCACTGTATGGATGGACCATGTTTTGTCTATCCGTAGGTTCATCCACCAATGGACATTTGTGTGTCTCTTCTTGGCTATTGGGAATAAAGCTGCTACGGATAAATGTACAAACACCAGTTTGAGTCCCTGCTTTCGTCTTGGGGGCATTTGCCCCAAAGCGATGCAATAGCTTTCTGAACACATTTTAGGCTGGTGTTTCTTTCTTCGGTTGGATGCCCCCGGCTTCTCACGTATTTACTTTAGTGACGTACCCACCAAAGGCAGTTCTCATTGCTTTCTAGGATAGCTATGCATTTAACCACATATTTTTCTAGTTCTGAAGATTTTGGGTAGGGGAGGCTATTCGCAAACTCCTGTCCTCCAAGACTCATTGGAAGTCCCCCCCACCTCCGTCCCACCCTCATCTGTCCTGGGGGGAGCACTGAGCTCCCATACCCCTTAGGCTGCCTTAGTGCATTATTGCCACTATTTGTTTCCAGCTGTCTCACAATACTGTGTACTCCTTGAGGGAGAAGACTGTTTCTTTTTAATCTTTAGTTGAGTCTTTTTGTTTTTATTTTTGAAGTAAGCTCTACACCCAACATGGGGTTTGAACTCATGAACCTGAGATCAAGAGTCCTGTGTCTACCGACTGAGCCAGTCAGGCCCCCTTGTTTCTTTTTTATCTTTGATCTGCTACATTGTATAGAGTGGTTGGGGTCTATTTGGACATTACAATTAATTAAAAATATCTTTAATAATTACACACAGTTTAAACTTTCAAACAACAAACGAAAGCTTTATAAGCCTTAACTCACCCCCTTCCCATCTTGGTACCAATCTCCAGAAGGAAACAACTCTATTTCAATTTTCAGTTCTCTGAGTATTAATCTGCTTCTCTCAATAATAAGCTCATACCACTACACCATCAGTCCTACAGAGTATTTTCTATTGGTTTCTTTCTTTGATAGAATTTTGTTCATCTATAAGAGGATTTTGTTCATCTTTACCATCACCCACCTTTCTGTGCCCATTGGTTGCAGTTCTGCACCCCTCCCTACCTCCTTGCCCATTGCCATGTGGCTTTCTGAACACATTTTAGACCCTCCCTCCTTCACGACTTGCCCTTTGACTGTGGACTCAGCCCCATGACATCCTTTGGATAATGGGATGTTCTTAGACATGATGTAGTAAGGGACTAGAAAAGTGCGTGTATGGTAGGGTCTGCTCTCTTGTATCTCTACGGTTACCTGCTGAGCCTGCTGGTCTCCAGAGAAGGATGAGAGACGTGGGGCAAAGCTGTTCCAGCTGACACATTGGCCCACAGGAGGAAGCCAAGCCATCCAGTCAGACTGAGCCTGAATCAGCTGAACTCCAGTTCATCTGCAGATGGGGCAGGGAGAGGTAATAATAAATAATTGTCATATTAAGCTACTGAGTTTTGGGGTAATTTGTCACACAGCGCTAGCTAACCAATACACACACACTATCTTCCCTGCTGCCCCCCCCTCCTCCAGTTATATCCTCATTTTGGTTCCTCTGCTATTACTCTTTTAACCTGTTTCGTTCCATTAATTGCTGATGGGATCACTTCTCTTCCCATTTTACCACAAGTTTATTCTCACTCCTCTTTCCCCCACTCACCACTTTCTGACTCCTGATTTCCATCAACCGCACTTCAGCTTTTCCACTGTGAGGTTTATGTTCCTTAACATTTTGTCTGTAGCAGAAATCTGGGGCACTTGCTCCTTCCTAAGTCCATCATGTATGTCTCTGTGGAGGAGAATTGAGAAAAGATTATTTTAGAGAGCAAATCCACTTCCTATGAACTAGCTTGGCGTGTTTTTCTTCTTCGCAACCACACAATCCCAGGTTAATATACCTTTAGTCTTGTCAAACCTCCTGAAGACTGAAGTGTAAGGAGTATTAGGAGCAGGGTTGAATGTCAGGATATTTCTTTGCATTGAGTTAATGTTGCACTATTTGTGAAGATAATGGAGAATAGAATGTTTCCTTTTCTATTGTAACACATAAACACACACATTTGTGCTACTAGCAGATGGCTAGGTCATATCAATTCAATATAACAATCATACTTTAGGAAGCTCTATTTTAATTAATAAAAATAAATTAAACAAAGTTGGGCACTGTGCCCAGGAAATCTGTATGACATAATTATAAGAATATGTCCATGGGTCCATTTGACTACTGATTTTTACCAGTCACAATGAAAAACTGGAGGTGAAAATGGGTAGGTATTTTGTAAGATGAGGAGACTGGAGACAGTGATGAGAGAAATTGGAATTCTCAATTTGTGGGAATGCTATCTTTTGTAGAATCTTTCCCATCTTTCCTGACCCCTCTGCACCTAGAGAGGACAGAGAATGTAAGAAGGGACATCTTTTTCACTCCCAGGACACTGGCTTCTTCTTTTGATCTCTGGAATCATGAAGAGAGCACGGGGTTGGGGATTAGGCAGTTTTAGGTCAGAATAGCTACTTTCCCACATCTTGGCACAGGTAGGCATGGGCAAGTTCCTTAATCTCTCAACTTAGGGTTTCCTCAAATGATGAAAATAAAGGCACACCTTCTAAGTTCTGCTGTAAAGAGTAAATGAGCTGACATATGCAAAGCACCTTACATTCCTGAATCACAGAGGGTATATAACAAAAAATAGTTGCCTTTGTGATCAATCTTATTCATCAGCTTGATATACAGATTTATTTTATTATTTAACTTAAGTCATTCTATTGTCCTGTCCTACTTAGAGTGCGAATGTATTTTTTATTTTCCTGCTATCCTCTTGCCTGTAATAACTCCCAGCAGGGGTACTCCATGATTCCTGGCTGCTATCATCTCCAGCAGAGAAAATGGGAAAACCAGTGTCCAGGATTTTTGGCTGCTGTTTCTGGTCCTGCCACACAGTGTCGCTGTTGAAGCAGACAACCTTGCCACAGGGTGCCATCCTCCTAGTCCAAGCCCAGTGATGTTGGGGAAAGAGGCAGGCGCCTCTGTGGAACTCAGTGATCTGAGACTAGCTGCTATATCCCATTTCAGAATCCTGGAGAGATCACCTCTATTTAAGTACTTGTGATGGAAGGAAAGCTGTAGGATCATTGTGCTTGCAGAAGACAACTTCACCCCCCACGCCTGGGGCTCAGTCCCGCTGCTTTGTTTACTTCTCAGATCTTTGAGTGATACATCCAGAAACCCCATGATAGATGGCTTCTTTGCATATGGACCTTTACCACCATGCTCAAATAATTAGCATCTTCTCTCTGGCCACATTGACTAGCAGGTTCCTGCTACAAAGAGGCCCTTGGAGGAGATCCAGCTGTGACCCAAGTTTGGAACACTCGTTTCCCTTTGGGCACATCTCTGCACTGATGAGCTCCTAGGGCCAGCTGCTTCTGCCCACACTCATGCCAAGTGGGCTGGAATTAGGAGGCAGACAGTGCTGAGGAAATGCTGGATGAATATCAGTTGCTGACCCTTGTCACTCAAGTCTGATCTCAGGTCTCCAAATGTATCGAGGGCATGCGCCATGGGAAAGAGGTCCACAAAGAGATGCCCAAGATAAATAGTCTCATCCAGAAAGCAAGTTGATAAACTACATGTACAATATGATTCCATTTTCCCTATTTTTCTTTTACACTTCTCTGTTGTCTGAGTTTATTTTTATAAAGTGTATGCATTACTTTTGCATGTAGTAAAAATGATGAAGATTAACAAACACACACTATGCTGTTGGCATATTAGTCAGGAATAGAGCCTTCCACTGAAAGAAGAAGTAGGGGAATACTCTGCCATCTTTATAAGGATTGCTTTTGGAGAAATTGATAAAACTGTTATCAAAATAATTTTCAAAGTGATGAACATAAAATAAAATCCATAATGTCTATAAGTGTCCAACTCTTGATCTCAGCTCAGTTCTTGATCTTGGGGTCATGAGTTCAAGCCCTGGGCTGGGCTCGACATGGGGCAGGGAGCCTACTTAAAAAAAAAATGGATTATAGGTAGGAGGAGGAGCAAGATGGCGGAGGAGTAGGGGACATAAATTTCGTGGGGTCCCAGGAATTCAGCTAGATAGTTATCAAACCATTCTTAACACCTACCAACTCAACAGGAGATCGAAGAGAAGAGCAGCAATTCTAGAAACAGAGAAGCGACCACTTTCTGGAAGGTAGGATGTGCGGAGAAGTGAATCTGAGGCGAAACCCGGGAAGAGAGACCGCGGGGGAAGGGGCGGCTCCCAGCAGCGGTAGAGCCGTGAGGCACAAAATCGGGACTTTTAGAGTCTGCTCCACGGAGGGACGTCGCTCCAGAGGCTAAGCAGAGGGAGGAGCGCTCGCGGGGACAGTGGGGTCTCAGGACCGCGCGGTCACAGAGGGACCGGGGGAGTCTGAGTGTGGCAGAGCTCCCAGGTGTCAGAGGGGGAAGCCGGCGGCAGAGACGGAGCCGAGTGTGTTACCTTAGACCAGGATCCCAGGCACAGTTGGGCCACTGCTCTTTGAACAGGGACCCCATGGGGGGCAGATCCGGGGGGACTCATCTTCCTCCTCCGGGAGGAGCGGCGTGGGAGCGGCTGCAGGGATCTGCTGGGTTTGGAGACTCCAGATGGAGCTGAGAACTGGAGACAGAAACGCTCCATCACAGGCCGGCTGAGCTCAGAGCGGGGCGGGAGACCAGGGAGACGGGAGGGACCGGCTGCTTTTCTCCGAGGGCGCCCTGAGGAACTGGGCCCTGAGCTCTCGGCTCCTATGGGGACTGGAGACTGAGAGCCGCCATCTTCATTCTCCGCCTCCAAAGCGGTAAGGAAAGCGTTCAGGGAACAAAAGCTCCAAAAGCGAATGCGAGCAGATTACTCAGCCGGGCTCCTGGCAGGGGCGGTGCAGTTCTGCCTCCGGCAAAGACACTTGGGAATCACGGCAACAGGGCCTTCCCCAGAAGATCAGCAAGAACATCCAGCCAAGACCAAGTTCGCCGATCAACGAGAACTGTAGAGCTTCAGAGCTACAGGAATACAGCACATAGAGTTCATGGCTTTCCCCCCATGATTCTTTAGTCTTTCAAAGTTAAACTTTTTAAATTTTTTTTTATTCTGTTTTTTAAAATTTTTCCTTTCCTATTTTAATCTATTTTAACAATTTTGTCTTATCAATACCTTTAAAAAATCTTTTTAAATTTTCATGTTATAGTCATATTCTATCCCTTCATTGTATTGAGCCTTATTTTTTGTATACATGTAAGTTTTTCTTGGGTCCAAGAAGGCTTAAGAGAAAATCCAAAGATGCTGGCCTTCTTTTTTACTCAGTTTGCTGTTTAAAAACAGGCTTTAGTTTTTTAGGATAGTTTTAGGTTTGTGGGAAAACAGAGGAGGGTACAGAGAGTTCCCATATACTCTACCCTACATGCCCCACATGCACAGCTTCCTCTCTACCCACATTACTCACCAGAGTACACTTGTTACAATTGATAAACCTACATTGACACATTACTATCACCCAAAGTCCATAGCTGATGTTAGGGTTCACTCCTGGTGTTGGATATTTTGTGGGTTTGGACCTGTGTATAATGACATGTATCTACCATTATAGTTTCATTCAGAGTAGTTTCATTGCCTTAAAAATCTTTATGCTCTTCCCACCCTCCCTTAACTGCTGGAAACCAGTGATACTTTTATTGTCTCCATAGTTTTGCCTTTTCCAGAATGTTGTGTACTTGGAATCATGCAGAACATAGACCTGTTCAGATTCGCTTCTTTCAGTTAGTGATATGCACCTCCATGTGTCTTTTCATGGCTTGATATATATATATACACATATATATATATATGTATATATATATTGAACAATTTTCCACAGCCTGGACGCAGCACAGTTTACTTATCCAGTTGCCAGCTGAAGGGCTCCTTGGTTGCTTCCGAGTTTTGGCAATTATGAATAAAGCTGCTATAAACACCAGTGCGTGGGTTTTTGTGTGAACATCTTTTCAGCTCCTTTGGATAAATAAATACCAGAAAGTAGACAGATGCTGGCTTTATGAAGACACTTGGCCCTTGACTTCTGTATCTGTGAACCTGAGAGCTACAAATATGTACACTTCTTTATGACAAAGAGGTATTCAAATTTGTCTAAATACAAAGTCTATTTTAGCTGCATATGTTTTCTGTATTAATTTGGGTGGTATTAGCTTATGGATCAGATTAACACCAATTCTCAATGGCTTAACACAATAAAAATATATTTCTCAATTCCCAGTCCAGACTGGTTAGGAAGCTTTCCATGTGGCAATGCAGAACCCAGGCTCCTTCCCTCTTGTGGCTCTGCCATCCACTAGATAGGGTTCTTTTCATTCAGCCGTGTGTGGAGAGAAAGATTATGTGGAAGACACACATATTTATTTATTTTTTAAGTTAAATTCAATTACCTAGCATATAATGTATTATTAGGTTCAGAGGTAGAGGTCAATGTTTCATCAGTCTTATATAATACCCAGTACATCACATGCCCGCCTTAATGTCCCTCACCCAATTACCACCCCCTCCATATTTCTTGATAGCTTTGGCTAGCATGAGATAATATCACTTCTGCTCATATCTCCTTGGTGAGCTCGAGTCTTGCCTAGAAGCTCGGCCTGGGGAATGTAGTGCCTACAGGGCAGTCACTTCTCCAAAACAATTCTACTCCATGGAGGGGGTCTTGCATCTCCGATGGTCACTCAATTATTTCTACCACAAGTCTACTCATGACTCAAGGAAATGATTTTGAATTCTGGAAAAATTCAACAGTTAATCTCCTCAAAGTCACTTTTCAACTAGCAATTAATGACAAGAGAACTCATTTGGAGAGCCCTCAGAGAGAAGGTCAAGATTCGGATACCAGAGCTTTCTGCTTGAACCTGCACAAACCATTGATTGACAGACATGCTATCTCCTCAGCAGAGTGGTCCAATACCACTTGGAAGCATATCTATCGGTCAACAAAGTCTTTGGAGCGGTAAAAAATCCTCCATAGATTATAAAGAATGTCAAATGTGATATGTATTTCCAAATATTATTAGTATACATGAATGCCCTTTTGTGTAAGAAATAGCTACACCTCTAAAACCCTGCTGTTGGGATTTTTGATTGGTTCAGCCATTTGGAGAACAAAAATTAGTGTTGTATCTTCAAGTTGTAGATGTGGGTATCCTGTGACCCAGCAATTCCATCAGTACTGCTGGTAAGGATTGATTTCATGGTCAGCAACCCCGAACACTAAATAGTGCAACCAACTGCATATATAAATGACTCCCAATGGTTTCATTTTTCTACAAGATGACATCTGAAGAGCAGGAAAAAATTGACCGTTCTTATGAGAGAGAAATCAATTCTTTTGGGATGGCACTGTCAGTAGCTGAAAATGCAACTGGCAGTAAGTTTCTAAATCGTGGAGATCATCATACTATTTGCCTCACAGGATCTTCAAAGCAAGTCTATCTGAGATTCTGAATTTGAACAGGAAAAGATACCTGTGCCCAGAAGAAACAATGAAGTATTCTCTCTTACAGGTGCATGGGCAGATACATGAGACAGGATCATATACTTACAGCATTTTAGCTAGTTAAAAACATTTTTTTAAAATATTATTTTTCAGTAATCTCTACAGCCAATGTGAGGTTCGAACTCACAGCCCTGAGAACAAGAGTCCCGTGCTCCACCGATGAGCCAGACAGGCGCCCTCCAGTTTTTAAAAAAATCAATACAAGTGTTGATTCAGGGAGCATGGAAACATTATAGAATTTATCTGTTGTAGGTTAAGTGGGGGTTTATAGATAATCACTTGCTTTGCAGACTGAGTGTTCAAGTAACATGATGGGAGCATGGCATGATCACCGTAGTGTAGATGGCATATGTGGAAAACTTTCTTTTAGGGGCGCCTGGGTGGCTCAGGTGGGCAGTTAAGCATCTGTCTACAGGGCGCCTGGGTGGCTCAGTTGGTTGAGCGACTGCCTTCGGCTCAGGTCAGGATCCCAGAGTCCTGGGATCGAGTCCCACATCAGGCTCCTAGCTCCACGGGGAGTCTGCTTCTCCCTCTGACATTTTCCCCTCTCATGCTCTCTCTCACTGTCTCTATCTCAAATAAATAAATTAAATTAAAAAAAAAAAAAAGCATCTGCCTACAGCTCAGGTCGTGATCCCATGGTCCTGGGATTGAGCGCTGCATCAGGCTCCCTGCTCCCCCTGCTTGGGCTCTCTCTCTCTCTCTCTGTGTCAAATAAATAAATAAAATTGCTCTCTCTCTCTCTCTGTGTCAAAATTAGATTTTATTTATTTATTTGACACAGAGAGAGAGAGAGAGAGATCACAAGTAGGCAGAGAGGCAGGCAGAGAGAGAGGGGGAAGCAGGCTTCCTGCCGAGCAGAGAGCCTGATGCGGAGCTTGATCCAAGGACCCTGAGATCATGACCTGAGCTGAAGGTAGAGGCTTTAACCCACTGAGCCACCCAGGTGCCCCAAGTCTTTTTTTTTTTTTTTAAAGAAAATTTTCTTTTACATGCGGACTTATCTGAGGAACTAGTCTTTTCAGAAGATGCTGGAAATATAAACGTTAGATAAAATACGTGTCTGAGCAAAAAAACATGTCACCAACTTCATGGGCTAAAGTTCATGCCTTTTACTCACAGTGGTTTCCTTATCGGTCAGGGCTTATTTAATTTAGTGTTTCTGTCAAGCGTGGCTTGCCATTTCTTCCTTTAAGCAGCACTGTGAGAAGTAACAAATTTTAAGTATGTTAGCGGGGGTGTGTGCATAGATGTGGATGTTCTCCTAGAGCAGCGGTTCTTTTTTTTTTTTTTTTTAATTTTTTTTATTGTGTTACGTTAGTCACCATAAAATACATTATTGGTTTTTGATGCAATGTTCCAAGATTCATTGTTTATGTACAACACCCAGTTAGAGCAGTGGTTCTTCACAGGGGGTGATTTTTGCCTCTCCCCCCACTAGGAGACATTGGGCAAAGTCTAGAGATGTTTTTGATCCTCAGGACTGGGGAGGAAGGGAGAGGCATTTCTGGCATCTAGAAGGTGATAAATATCCAAAGACACATGGGACAGCCCCCTCCATCAACACGAACAAGAATTATCTGCCCCAAATGTCAATAGCGCTGCCCTTGAAGCAGCCACAAGGGCATCAGCAGGACATGCGTGGTGACTTACTACCTAACAGTGAGGAAGGAGGTGGAGAAAGGATGAAAACAGGCATAGGAGTTTTAAAAAATTAAATTTACCAAAGCATGTCAGTGTGGCATGTGTGATATAGAGGCTATCTCTGTATCAGAACACTGATAAGGGCTGTTCAAATAATGTTAATATATTCGGTTTAATAAAATAGGAGGGTGATCTTTATTGCCTGCAGCTAGGCGGGAATGCAGATGGCAAAGACACCAGAGATAAACACAGACCTCTCTGAACTAGGCTTGGAGCGAAGGGATTGCTACGTACGTAAACCCCCAGAATTTTCCTGGGAAAGTACATGCATTTAGGAGCCCTAGCCCTGTCACTGTGTGACCTTGGACACATTTTAAGTCTTCTGAGTCTCTAGAGGTGAATAAAATATCTACCATGCTGAATGATGTGGAGATTAAATAAAAATATTTGTGAAGTGCTTGATGCACAGAAGGCATTTAATAACTGATAGTTATTGATTAAGAAATGATCACTTTGTAACAAATGCTATTTATATTTATTTCTCCCTATGATATATTTTTATAACAACAAATGAAAAACGTAAGGTAGTTTTCATGAATACTCTGATGTCCTGAGGTCTAGACATTTGGGCATCTTGGTGTTTGGCAAATAAAAGGCTATGGGCACGAGGTCAGCGACCTGTCCTCTTATGGCCAAGCTTACTTGCCCATTCACAGACAGCTGTGATGAGTTCCTAGAGCACAGTGGGGGCGTGGGAGTCCCTCCAATCCAGACAGGCTTCCGGGATTGGAAGAGGAGAAAGAAGGAGAGCCTAACAGAAACTTCATCTGGTCTTGAACCACAAATGGGATGATGCTATTGCTGAATTTCCTTAAGCCAACAGCCCAGCTCAGCACTGCAGAACGACCCCCAGCCATGACTACTCTCATTCCTTCAGGCTAGGAAAGCAAAGGAACTCCTCAAGATTTGTGTATCGTGGGCTCCTGGGTGGCTCAGTGGGTTAAAGCCTCTGCCTTCGGCTCAGGTCATGGTCTCAGGGTCCTGGGATCAAGCCCCGCATCCAGCTCTCTGCTCAGCGGGGAGCCTGCTTCCCCCTCTCTCTCTGCCTGCCTCTCTGCCTACTTGTCATCTCTCTCCTCTCTGTCAAATAAGTAAAAATCTTAAAAAAAAAAAGATTTGCATATCGTACTAAATTATTTCTATCAGGAAAAACCCCATATCAATGGAGGAGTCAGGCATCCAGGACAAGATTTAAGGACATCAGTTACTGTCCCTCCTTTGAGTCCCAGGCTTCTGACTGCTTCACTTCAGACAGAACGGGGTCAGTATCCTGGCATTGTTGCTTACTAACTTACCTTGGCTAAACAACTTGTGACTGATTGAAAAGCAAGTTACTTTATCTCTCTAAGCCTCAGTTGCTTCACCAGAAGAATGGGAGAGAGTAATAACTCCTATTTTTCAGGGTTACCATTGAATACATCTCAAATGAATTATTGAATAAAAATTAAATGCATGTATTCAATAGATATTAAATATATTTATTAGATAAAATAATATCCGGGAAGCACTTCACTGAGAGTTGGCATAAGAACTCCATGAATGTTAATTGCTCTTTTTGTTATTAACTATTATCACCCTTGGAATGGATTTGGATGACCCTGATAATCTTGGTCTTAAATGCTTTTTTTAAAAAGATTTTATTTATTTATTTGACAGAGAGAGAGAGAGATCACAAGCAGGCAGAGAGGCAGGCAGAGAGAGAGAGGGGGAAGCAGTCTTCCTAGTAGGGAGCCTGATGCGGGGCTCGATCCCAGGACCCTGAGATCATGACCTGAGCTGAAGGCAGAGGCTTTAACCCACTGAGCCACCCAGGCGCCCCGATAATCTTGGTCTTAAAGTGGTACCGCTCTTACGGGTAGTTCATGTATTGGATTTACAGTAATTTTATGTTAACTTTTAAAGATTGAATACATAAATTTTGTTTTGGATAAGAAATAAGCATGTTTTTCTTTTTTTGTGTGAAAAGTTGAAAATATAATCCTTTTTGTTATGGATACTATATGGAAAGTGAATAAAATCAATAAGAGGAAACTGCTGTTGAATTTTTAAACTCATCAGGGCACCTGGGTGGCTCAGTCAGTTGAGCCACTGACTTCAGCTTAGATCACAATCTCAGAGTCATGGGATGGAGGCCAGGCTTGTCCCTTTCCCTCTGCTTCTGTCCCTCCCCCTGCTCTCTCTCTCTCTCTCAAATAAGTAAATATTCATTTATTTGGCAGAGAGACAGAGAGAGAGTATGTGCAAACAAGTAGGGGGACAGGGCAGAGCGAGAAGCAGGCTCCCCTCTGAGCAAGGAGCCCGATCCATGGCTCCATCCCAGGACCCTGGGACCATGACCTGAGCTGAAGGTAGACACTTAATCAATGGAGCCACCCAAGTGTCCCCAAAATTCTTTATTTAAATTCGATTTAGTTGACAAATACTGTATTATTAGTTTCAGAAGTAGAATTTGGTGATTCATCAGTTGCATATAACACCCAGCGCTCATTCCATGAAGTGCCCCCTTTAATGCCCATCACCCAGTTGCCCCATCCCCCCACCAACCTCCCCTCTGGCAACTCTCAGTTTGTCTCCTGGAGTGCAGTGTCCCTTATGTTTGCCTCCCTATTTATTTATAAATAAATAAAATCTTTAAAAAATAAAGAAATTTTAAACTCATCATTTTTTATTCTTTTATACTTCCATGTGGCTAAAAGGAATATGTTTTGGCATGTCCCAAGCATTATTTCAAATATTCTGGAATATTGTTTTTTTTTTTTTCCTATATTATTGTCTGTTGTAGAAACTAATGAATAGTATGGATCCTCACCAGCTGGAGTCTGGTGTCCACTGTGAGAACTTCCTGGCTGTGCTCCAGCAACATTTCGTTTTTGTTAAATCTTTTTTTTTTTAAAGATTTTTTATTTATTTATTAGAGAGAGAGACTGAGAATGAGAGGGGAGAAGGTCAGAGGGAGAAGCAGACTTCCCGCAGAGCCGGGAGTCCGATATGGGACTCGATCTCGGGACTCTGGGATCATGACCTGAGCCGAAGGCTGTCACCCAACCAACTGAGCCACCCAGGTGCCCAACATTTCGTTTTTGAAGACATTCGTGCATATAAAGGATGGGATTTATCTCGCTCGGGATAAACTTTCATTTCTCACTGTCTGAGCAGATAAAGGTGGGACAGCAGAGTTGTAGATGGTGTTCACTTTATTTTTTAATTTTTTTTTTTAAAGATTTTATTTATTTGTCAGAGAGAGAGGATGAAAGAGAGAGAGAGCACAAGCAGGCAGAGTGGCAGGCAGAGGCAGAGGGAGAAGCAGGCTCCCTGCAGAGCAGGGAGCCCGATGTGGGACTCGATCCCAGGATCCTGGGATCATGACCTGAGCCGAAGGCAGCTGCTCAACCAACTGAGCCACCCAGGCGTCCCTTATTTTTTAATTTTTTAAAATTTTTTGCAAGTGAATAATTTGTATTTATTTAGTGATTTAACCCTGAATATCCACAGTTTTATAAATTCGAGATGAGTTTCTAGATGGTGATCACTTTAAATACTGGTTTTCATTGGGGCTTGGACCTGGACCATCTTCTCTCTTAATGCCAACTTGCCTAATGATTTCACACTTTCTGCAGGCTTTGAACGCCATGAGTTTGCTGATGACTCTCGGATTTTTATCAGCAGCCCAGACCTCAGCCCAGAGGCCAGACTTGTCTGTCCAGCTGCCTACTTGACATCTCCACTTCATGGTCTTGTGGGTAATCCAAACTCGACAATGGAGAACCACACTCCTGATTCCAGAACTGACCCTCCTCAAGCTCCCAACCGGCCCCACACCAATAATGAATTGTCTGGTCTTTGTCTCCATCCCTGGGGGGTCTCTGAATCTTTGGACTCTCCCAAGTGATATCTGTGTCTTTGTTAATCATGATGGGCCCCTCCAAAGGTGACTTAGGTGCCAGAAACATCAACCATGTGATTAGAAAGTTGGGGCTTTGAGCCAGGTGATATCAGCTTCACTCCTGGAGGGGGAGGGGAATCTAGAGATTGAATTTAGTTCTGTGGTCAATGATTCAATAGATCGTGCCTATGTAAGGAAACCGCAGTAAAAATTCTGGGCACAAGGTTGAGTGAGGTTCCCGATTGGTGACATACGTTGATGTGTTGGGAGAGTGACTGGTCTTAAGGACACAGAAGCTTCAAGTCTGGGATACTCCCAGGCTTTGCCCTATGTGTCTCTTTATTTGGCTGGCCTTGATTTGCATCTTGTATGATAAAATGAAGTATAGTGTTTTCCTGAGTTCCACAAGTTTTTCTAGCAAATGACCAAACCTGGAGGATATTGAGAACTTCCAAGTAGGTAGCCAGTTAAGAAGCGTGGGTGACCTGGGGTCCTGGAGGTGGTGTCTGGAGTGAGGGGAGTCTTGTGGAGGACCATGCCCCAAACCTGTGCAGTCGGACCTTCCTCCAGGTGCTTGGTGTTTGGATGCATCGCACCAACCCCCTGGAGAAGGCTTTGGAGTGACGAATCACTCATCATTTCTGCCTTCCCCTTCCCCTCCACATCCAATCTACCAGAAGTCCTGTAGTTTTTGCCTCTAAAATGTAGCCCAAGCCCATCTACTTCTTCCCGTCCCTGCCACCACCTTCCCATCCAAGCCGCCATTATTGCTCCCCTGAACATTGCAAAGGCCTCTTCCTCAGTCCTCCTTCCAAGGGTGCCCTGCAGTCCACTCTCCATTCCCCTCCACTCTGTAATCAGCGTGACCATTTAGACAAGCAAATCAGTTAGTGACAGGCCCCTGAAAAAGGCTCCTATACTTTCCCCTCACACTTGGAATAATATTCAAATTTCTCCCCAAGGCACATGAGGTCCTGCGCAGACTTGTACTTGCATGTTGATCCAACCTCGATTCCCCCTGCTCACTCCCCATCAGCCACACGGGCAAACTTTCTGATCCATTAACACCACGATTCCCAATCTAATTATGCTTTAAAATCACCAGAGCACTGAGAAAAAAAAAAAAATTCCTAGCTCTAGAATGAAGCCTAGGCATCAGTATTTTTACAAAGCTGGACAGGTTATTCTAAAGGGCAGCCAAGGTTGAAAACTAGAGCACCAATACCAGGAGCTCTTTACTGCCTCAAGGCCTTTGTCCTTGCTGTTCCTCCACTGGGAATTCTGTTCCCAGCTCTTAAAATTTCCAGGTCTCAGCTCAGACATCACCTCACCCCAAAAGATTACCTAAAGTGGCTCCCTCTGTTTTCCTCTTTCTCATTAGTCTGTTTACTTTGTAATACTTATCTTATTCTGTATGTATCTTACTGATTTAGGTTTACTTGTAACTGCCTCTCCCAGGAGAATGAGATCTTGTTTGTTGCTATATCCTCAATGCCTAGCACAATGCTTGGCATATATAAGTGCTCAGTAAATACTTTTAAAAGTGTTTCTAATATAGTTTTTAAGATTTTACTTCTTTGTTTGTCAGAGAGAGGGACAGAGAGAGCACAAGGAGGGGGAGTAGCAGGCAGAAGGAGAAGCAGGCTCCCCACTGAGCAAGGAGCCTGATGTGGGGCTCTATCCTAGGACCCTGGGATCGTGACCTGAGCTGAAAGCAGGCGCTTAACTGACTGAGCCACCCAATCACCCCTGAATTGTTTCTAAAACAAGTGATTCAATAATGAATAACTGAAAAAGCTGATTAAGTAATGTTCTATGTGGAAAAATAGTTCTCAGTGAATTTAATAGCATTCTTGTCCATCTTTAGTAATATATCTATATCTCTATCTCTACAGACACACATATGTATGAATATATATAAATATGCATCCAGGTACACATGTACCTAATTATACATAATATGTGTGTGTTATATGACAGTGTGAAAATGGGAAGTACATGGAGTCCATGACCCCAAGCAGCTGGCACAGGGCCTGGCACACACCTGGAGCTCTATCTTCCTAGAGCATTCAATATAAGTAGTTATAAGTAATTTTTAAGAGGCTTCATGGAACATTCCCTTGGTCCGACCAATTCCTGGCCATCACTCAGGACCCAGCTTCAGTGTCACTCCCTTGCCCCATGGCTGAACGTCTTTGGAGCCTCTCCTATTACTGCCCTTTGCTCAAGTGCGTCCAGGGTGCCTGCAGACCATGCTTGTAGGCTTCAGTCATCTTATTTCCTTCTCTGGTTATTTCTCATTATTGTAGGTCCACTTGGGGCCATACATCATGCTCAAGAGTGTCCTCAGGGGTACTTACATTCAGGAAGCACAAACGTAGAGCCCAGATAAGTTACAGCACTTTTTCAATCGGCATCCAAGGAGGGCCACCTCCTCCAGCATAGGTGATTTTCATGGCTCCTGTGGAAGCTGCCATTCAACATCTCAATCCTTGTCCTTATTTTCTACATACAAGAAACTGTCTGGTGACTTGTGATCTGATTCATGCATTCTAGAAAGTCTGAGTCTTCTGGTCAGTGTGACCCGTATGTTACTCATGATAAGTTAATAAACTGACGTTCTGAGTTACATTCACCGATCTATGAAAATTATATTCATGTGAGATCGCCCTTGAGAAATGATGTCATTCTTTCTGCTTCTTGATGTGTAAATTCCTGACCCGAGGAATCAACTTTGGAACGTGGTGAGTTTATTAAAATAATGTCACCTTTTGAATTCTCCTGGTGCCTGGTTGGGAGGTATGAATTTTTGTTAAAAACACAACATAACCAAATTTACAGACAAGTGACAGGGACCACTTTGGGTAAAGAAAAGAGAATACTTGGAATGTATTTCTAAGACATTGGAAAATATGACCAATAATGGTTCTATTCTCACAGGACTTTTTGAGATTCACTAACAA
Source organism: Nasua narica (assembly GCA_028533885.1). Taxonomy (NCBI): domain Eukaryota; kingdom Metazoa; phylum Chordata; class Mammalia; order Carnivora; family Procyonidae; genus Nasua; species Nasua narica. The sequence continues at coordinate 8,131,693 of CM052797.1, forward strand.
GTTTTTGAGCTTTATCCATGCTGGTATTTTTAGCTCTGATTCATTTATTTTCTCTGCTGCACATATATATTCAACAGAATGAACATATGAATATGCTACAATTTGTTTACCTATTGTATTATTAGTGGACACTGTACTTGATGCTTTCAGCTGGTTGGCTTTTATAAATCATGCTGCTTGAACATTCTTGTTCATGTCTCCTACTGCACTTGTAGACGCAAAAGTTTCTTTAAGCTATCAACCTAGGTGTGAAACCACTGTATCAGAGTGGATGCACATATCCAACTCTGCTAGGCCGCTTTTCAAGTGTTTATACCAATCCTAGTGGGTTTAGAGGCCAAAAAAAAAAAAAAAAAAAAAAAAAAGAGTCAATAAATGCTGTAATTCATCATAAGGCTGTAAACAGGAATAATGAATAAGTTTTCAGACAAAAACAATCAAATCTGTAGTTTGTTGATTTTGTACAAGTAAAAAATAATATGATTTCAAAAAGGAGATAAAGTGATGACCACCTGGAAGGTGAATTGATGATTCATTTGTCCCTAGACCCATGCATAGTTAAGAAATTGTCCCCTCATGACACAAAACCACTGAAGCTTTTGTATCATTTTCTTACAAAGCACAAGACCTCTTGTAAGCCAGTCGAGTTTTCTTCTCTCAGAAAATTGCCAAAAAAAAAAAAAAAAAGATTTTCTTATGAAACTGATTAATTTAATCACAGAGACCGAAAACTACAAAGAAATCATTGAGAGGAGCACTCTTCAAATAAAAGGAAGCACAATTATCCTGCTTGAAAAACCATCCTGAGAGCTAGGGACCAACACGGCATGCAGCAGAACCCAGAGGGAGGTCCTGACAGAATGGGAGAGTTATGACAGCGTGGGATGGGGAAGGAAACCGAAAGCATAAGATTGGATGAGCATTATGGAAGAGCAATTGCACTGCTTGAGAATTCAGGGAGGTATTCGACTTTACATTTGGATAGCATCCCTTTGGGGTGGTGGTAGGTTGCTGGGGCCATTGCAGAAAGTGACCACAAATTGTGGAGGCCAGATGTGTGAAACCCATTACTCTAGGCTGAAACCAAGGTGTTGGCAGGGCCATGCTCCCTCTGGAGGTTCTAGGGGAGACTTGCTCCTGGTCTTTTCCAGCGTCTGGTGGCTCCTCCGTGACATATAACCACTTGTGTTTTTGCATCATTGGCAAGCATCACATGCTTTCCTTGACTTGCGACAGCATCGTTCCAATCTCTACCTCCATTCTGGCATTGCCCACCTGCACTATCAAGATCCTTAGTCCGCACCAACTTTCCCCGGTGAGTTAACATTCACACTTTCCAGGAATTTGGGCCTGATATCTTTGGGGCCGCCCTTCAGCCCCCTCTACGGGCAGAGTCCGGGGTCACTGTGGTATGCATAGGAATAAGTGCACGATGACTTTTTATTCCGTTTCTTATTGAAATTGCGTTTCAAGAGGAAAGGTTTTTAAAAAATTTAATCAGTCATACTTTGTGGGCCATGATGTTGACTCAATGAGAGTTTTGGGGAAAAACACTGGTGGCGCCCCAGCTGATTTACAACCAGAGGTGGCTCTTGAGAGTCAAACCACAAAAGGCTTTCTCACAAAGGATAGTTGGCACTTAACCGTATGCCTCCTAATCTTCACTCAGCATTGAGGAAAATACTGAAAATTGTGAATAAGAACAAATCACGTCCTCTACATCCACATCTTTTCATGCTGACCAGAGAAACACCACTTCCCGCCCTTGAATACGTTGTTTTGGGTGAGGGAATGATGCATTTTTGTCTTTGAAATAAGGGATGACGTTAAAATCGTTTTCATAGTGCTGTTTATGTCTGAATTCATAAACCTCAGTGTCTTGAATAGCATAAATTAGAAGTCTATACTATCCTCTTAGAGGCGAAATACTTCTATGACGAACACTCGGATGAGATGGCAGGATTGCTTCAGGAGGCTGAACCGGGGTGCCAAGTTGATTTGCCCGGAGTTTGACTGTTTACCAATAGTCAATGGTTTTCTTCTCTTGTTAGATGAAGAAATGAAGAAATCAAGATAGGGTGTTTGATATGAAAAAAAAATCTGCATCTCCATTCAAGTACTGCGATGGGACCTGAAAGAATACTTTCTAGGGCCATAGTCCACGAAGGGGTGAAAGTGATCTGTCCTCAATACCATCTCCCCCAGAAGCATTTACCCTCTGACTTTCAGATGGGATTGATGGTCTGTGTAGCGTCCAAAGGGGCAGGGAGAGTAGCGTCATGAGAAACCGCTTCATGTTGTTTTAAAAGTGGAATTTGATTTGCTACGAAAAAGACCACTTTATTGAGGTCTGACTAACAGGTAAAAAGCTGTGTATGGGGAGTGTGTTTAGCTCGGTGAGTTCGGGGATAAGTACACACCTGTGAAACCATCACTACCATTAAAGTCATAAACATCTGTCACCTCCCAAAGTGGAAACCACTTCCTTTTCTATTTGAATTCCAAGATTTGTATAAAAGAGGCATCAAGCATCTACTAAACATCAAGCATTTGCTAAAGCCAGCGGTCCACATCTGTGCTGAGCAAGACTTAAGGTCTCCACATCTGGGCAAGTTTGAGAAACAATCCCACGTCTAAGCCTACTCCAAGTGAGGCACTGGAGAGACAAGAGGAACACAATCTTCTCTTTATCCAGGATCTGAACTCTAACTGCGAGGTGGACCTGTGTACAGGATGCTGGAATAATAAGGCAGGGTACGGTTTGTAATCACACAACGGGATTGGTGTTTACCTAGCAGCACTCAGGTAGGTAGCAGAACTAGAGGCAGGAGAGGGTTTTTTGACTGTATCACTATATCGACAGTTTTTTAGAATTTTAAAGTTTAGCATGGAAAATGTTAAACATATACGAAAAAGAAGAGTATTGTGTGTTGAACCATCATTTACCTGTTTCACAAATTCGCTAATGATAAAATCTGTGACCATTCCAACTTCATCTCTATTGCCAACTGCTTCTTCCTGCCCTACTCCCCGGATTATTTTTGAAGCAAATCTCAGACATGTTCTTTCATTCATAAATATTATTAACCTGTCTTTAAAAAATAGGTGATTTGAAAAAAAACCCCTGCAATATCATTCAATGACATGAACTTAAGTACTTTCCAATCTTGAATTTGGGATCAGTGTCCCAAATTATTCTGATTGTCTTGTAGCAATGTGCATGTGCACAAGTATGCATGTATGTGTGTATATGTGCAACCACGTGCATGTGTATGCATGTGCATGTGTGCACAGGGGTATGTATGTGTGTGTGCATGTATATGTGCATCTCTGTGTGCTCAGGGGTTGTATGTGTGCATACATGTGTATGAGTATGTGCATTTCTGTGTATTGCACCCATGTTCATGTGTATGCGTGTGCATGTGTGCACAGGTGTATGTATGTGTGTATATGTATATGTGCATCTTTGTGTATGTGCATCCACGTGCATGTGTGCATAAGTGTATGTATGTATGTATATGTGTGCATCTCTGTGCATATGCACCCACGTGCACATGTGTGCATGTGCATGCATGCATGTACGTGTGCACATGCACGTGCATGCACATGTTCATGCGTGTGTGTATATGTGTGTATGCATGTGTTTATACTTGGTTCATTGGGATCAGGATGCAAACAAGGTCCATTTACTGTATTTTATCAATTTATCTCTTTAGTGTCTTTCTAATGTATAAGCTCCCTTCCCCTGTTTTCTTCTTTGTGGCCTGACCGTTAGGAAAAAAAATATGTGGTCAATTGATCCATTTTTGTCTTACGGTTTCTGGATTCTCTGTCATGGTTAGGAAAGATTTCCCCACTCCCAGGTTAGATACATTCTACCTTGTTTTCTTCTGGTTTCATATTTACTTTTAAACCTCTGATCTGTTTGAAATTTATTCTAGTGTGTGGCATGAAGAATTGGTCTCATTTTCTATTTTCCCAAATGACTCTCCAAATTTCCTAGTGTCATTTATAAAATGTTCATCCCCACAGTGATCTTTTTAATTTCTTTACCCTGTTATTCAAAGGAGAACATTAGTGTGAGAGAGATGAAACAATATTATTCAGACATTATAACAAATAAGGCAATCCATATGTACTGACATAGATAAATGTCCCTCATATATTAAAGCAAAAAAAAGATATAGAAGAGTATGCATTATAAATAAACTCTTGTTTAAAATGACTTGTTTATATATTAGTATATGTAAGTAATTCATGTTACATATAAAATATAAAAATAGTATATTTATATAATATGTATTTCTAATCATAGATACAATTTATACAGATAAAATAATGTATTATATATACATGTATATATATATACATGTATATATATACATATGAAGTATCTGGAAGGATATTCTTCAAACTGTTAATAATGGCTGATAATGATTTGCTTGAGTGGTGGGATGGGGGTAGAATTTTAATTTTTTTCTTTGTACATTTCACTATTTATTTTTTCTACGAGCATGTGTTTGCTTCAAAAATTCAAATCGGAGTGGCGCCTGGGTGGCTCAGTTGGTTAAGCGACTGCCTTCGGCTTGGGTCGTGATTCCGGAGTCCCGGGATCGAGTCCCATATCGAACTCCTGGCTCTGCGGGAAGTCTGCTTCTCCCTCTGACCTTCTCCCCTCTCATTCTCAGTCTCTCTCTCTAGTAAATAAATAAAATCTTAAAAAAAAAATTCAAATCGGAGAAAAATAGGCCATTAGCATACGCTGAACTTCATTTAACAAATGCTTCTTAAAAAAAAAAAAGATTTATTTATTTATTTTAGAGGGAGAACACCTATCCTTAGAGAGTTGGGGAAGGGGCAGAGGAAGACTCTTCAAGCAGACTCCCTGTCGAGCAGTGAGCAGGATAGGGGCTCTATCTCACAGCCTGTGAGACCATGACCTGAACTGAAACAAGAGTCATATTCAGATGCTTAACTGCTTGAGCCACCCAGGTGCCTATAACAAATGTTTCTTGAGTTCTGTGTACTAGGTTTGCCGTATACTCTATGTCTATAGTTCTTCCAGTCCATATTTTAAAATTATCTGCCTGTTCTGTTTCTCAGTTTACTCCTCTCTGAGAAAGAAAGAAAGAAAGAAAGAAAGAAAGAAAGAAAGAAAGAAAGAAAGAAAGAAAGAAAGGAGGGAGGGAGAGACAGAGGGAGGAAGGAAGGAAGGAAGGAAGGAAGCAAGCAAGCTTCAGAATGCACTCAGGAGGGATAATTAGGAGACCTGAGGTCTTGTCTCCACTTTTCCACCCTCGCTGGTGAACTTGGGTTGGTGCACGGCTTCTCTGACCCTCTGGGTCTGTACCTATGAAGTGGGGGCTTGGATCAGATCCTTTCTGTATTGGGGCACCCTTCTCTGGAATTCTGTGACCTGGGAATATTTACATGCACTCTGCACGTGTCATCTGACTGGTCCATGCCAGCCAGGCTGGGCAGTCTAGTACATTGCTTTCCATCCAGCAATCTCTGGCTGGGATACAGTATGATAGAGCTTCCACTGTCTGGTTATGTCCATTCTAAAGACCTGGGTAGTGATTGATTTAATTTATATTTAGTAAGTATTATAGTTGGAAAATTCAGGGCAATTTTTTGGAAGAGAATTAAAAAGGGATTATAGAAGCCCCTTGAGTCATACGGTTGTATTTACTTTTTTTGGGTATTGAAGTTATTCTATTTCCTTCAATAATGTTTTCGAGTTACAGCCTTTTTTGATTTTCTGAGGACAGTGTATTTGCCTCACAAATGCATTCATTTAAACAAATTCAGCTATATGTATGTGATTCTAGTGCTTATTTTTCATACAGTATGGAGCTTACATGCAAGCTGACTGCCTCGTCTGTGCTTAGCTGAAAAAATAGCTTTGTTCCAATGCCACAGGGATTATTGGTTGGATTGATCCATGTATGTCTGAGTACTATGTTTAGCAGACGATTAAAGGAATCGATTTTGACTATGATTTTTTCACATTACAAGCTGCCATTGGAAGCTAATACTAACATAAAATAAATTTCTCTTATATGTTCATTGCAGAAAATTTGAAAAAATGTAATAGCAGAAGAAGCTGAAGTCACCTCTCAGGCTTCTATATGGAGATAACAGTTATAATGGGTGCTAAGGGTGTATGACTCTCCAGTATCTATTCTATGCGTATATTGATGTGATAAGACATAAATTTGAGATGTTAGTCTAGGGACTCCCTAGTCTTGGGAGTGCATTCCCTTGTACTCCACCCTGGGGCCAGCCTTCCCTCCTCCCTCTACGCCATCCTTAAAACTTGACAGTTGCTTTGTGAAACTCACATCAGAATTAAAAGCCTTGAGGACGCCTGGGTGGCTCAGTTGGTTGGGCAACTGCCTTCGGCTCAGGTCATGATCCCGGAGTCCCAGGATCGAGGCCCGCATCGGGCTCCCAGCTCCATGGGGAGTCTGCTTCTCCCTCTGACCTTCTCCCCTCTCATGCTCTCTCTGTCTCTATCTCAAATAAATAAATAAAATCTTAAAAAAAAAAAAAAGAATTAAAAGCCTTGAATGTATAGCTCTGGGATGTGGATATTTCGAAGGTTCGTGTTCTGATGAATTCAGGCATATAAGTGAAGGGGTGGCGGGGGTGGGGGGAGGTAAACAGCTAGAAAGGAGGAGGGGACAGGCTCTCTGCCCCGCACGGGAGATGAGGAATCCCCAGCCTGGCGGAAGGCTTTGTAGGGGGACATAGAGTCCTTGCCAAGAGAGACGTGGGCGGTGCTGGTCCTCAGGGGGATCTAGCACTGAGCCGCTGCCCCAGCCTTGGTTGGAGTGAGCACCATCTGTTGCTGACCATGGGGGGCCTTGAGGGAGCTGTCAAGCCACCTTGAGCCCGCTGGCCATGGTGTCCCACGTGAGTAAGTATTTGTATTACCAGCGCCAAGGAACGAAGTCGGTGCTCCCTCCCTATTGTGTTAGAAACGCCCACAGAGATCAGTCAGTGGGTCTTTGGCACACTGATTAGCTGGCATCAGTGCCATCCATCTGTTGCCTGAGACACTGCTAGTGCCCCTCTGAATTGCCTGGTGCGGCCAGTGCCTTCTTCTTGGGTCAGCAACGCTTGTGAGTCCAGCTGGAGCCTGTGCCTTGGACACCTGGGGGGGCAGCGGTAAGGCCAAAGGGAAAGACCCAGCCATGGTTCTTTGGTGGAACTGTGTTAAATCCACTCTCTGGGAACATCTACCCCATCTCTAAAATACCCCAAATCAGGATCCTACTGTATGGCCTCTTTGGAGACCCTGCCTTTCCACTTTATAATCTGATCATACGCTTTCCTCCTGGAATGCAAGATTCTCCCAGAGTGTGATTTTAATGGTTTCAGAGCATGGGCAGTCACCATGATTGGCTTTTAAAATCCCCTCTTGTTGGACATTAAGTTGATTTCTGGTGCTTTTCTGGCTGCCAGTAATGTCACAACAGTGACTTTCCTTGTGAAATCTTTGCGAACGTCTCTGAACTGAAAACAGACCCTTAACGAATGGCGTGCAAACACGAGATAAATACTGCAAACATTATTGTCTGGGTTTTGGCCTTTCAGGGTTATTAGTGGCCCATAAAGCAGCTGAGGCCCCAGCTGCCTTGCAGATGGGCAATGCTCGCCGGGGCTCCATACGGGCTTAACACACCAGTTGGGGAAGAAAGGCAGACACAGGAATCTAAGATTGCCATGGAAACATGCTTCCTGGCTAAATATACATCTTGGTATCTCAGAGTCTGGGACGACCTGTGTGTGTGAAATGAGGTCCCACTTGGAGCTCAACAGTTTCCAACGAGATTGTGTAGGCTTCAGCACCCCTTGCCTTCCTCCTTATGACTCAGAAGTCCAGTTGGAGCTGTCCCCACACATGAACAGAAAAGCCATGAAATATTAATGATCTGTTACTAACTCTGTGGCACTTAGAGAATCAGTCCCCTCCAAATCAATGCACTTTGCATTATGCATAAGAGGGACACAATGTCACACTTCTCATTGTCCTTTGGGTTTTCGGGGCGGGAGGACTAGGAGGAGAGACCCAGGGAAGATGCCAGTCTGTCAGGGTCGAAATCCTTTTCTTGACGTTTTTCCTACAGACCGATCTCAATCAGGGCCAGAGAACAGGAGTGTGTTCCTCATCAAACAACTCAAGACTTGAAAGCACGAGGTTTGATGAAACCCAATGCATCAGCTTGATTTTTTTTCCTCTTTGATAGTCAGGAAAGGAGAATGACAGAATTTAACATATTTTATCTCTTTGTCTGTAAGGAACACATATTCATTATGGGAAACTGGAGAGTACAGAAAGAGATAAAATCTTAAATTTTTTTTTTTTTTGCCCATATACATAGACTATTTTTAAAACAGTTTTAGGGTCACAGCAAAATTCAGTGGAAAGTTCGCAGAGTTCCCACATACCCTTTGCCTCCACCCATCTACCCATGCAATAGTATCCCCGGAGTAGTGTGCTTGTTACAGTCAATGAACCTGCATTGATTCATCATCCCTCAGAGTCCACAGTTGACATCAAGGTTCACTGTTGGTGCTAGACATTCTATGGGTTTGTACAAATGCATAATAACATGCATTTACCACATACTACTACGCAGACTTGCTTCACTGAAAATCCTCTGTGCTTTACCTATTCATCCTTTTATTTTTAACCTATGTGGGTCTTTATATTTAAAGTAGGTTTCTTACTTGTTAACAATGTCTAGTTGGGTGTTGCTTTTTCATCTACTCTGCCCATCTTTATCTTTTAATTGGTGTACTTAACCGTTGACTTTTAAAATGATTATTGATATAGTTGCATTAATATCGCTCGTATTTGTTTTGTTTTTATTCACGGTCCTTCTTCTTTGTTCCTATTTTTGTCTTCCACCCTTTTTCTATCATTTGTGGTTTTGACTGAGCATTTTGCATCGCTCCGTTTTCTCTCCTTTCTTTGCATATCAATTACTTTTTTTTAACCTTTTTATGTGGCTGCTCTAGACAGTTTGTAATATACATTTCAGGGAATCCAAGTCCACTTTCAAATGATACTATATTGCTTTGTGAGTCGTGCAAATAGCTTATAATAACAAGATATTCCTAATTCCTTCCTCTTGGTCCTTGGTTGCACCTTGTATCATTGCTGCCATTCATCTCACTTATACAAAGACATTCGGAGATATATGTATATATACACACACCCTTATGTTTCTATATGCAATTGCATTTCTATATAATCATAAACATACACAATCAAACACATTGTTGTCATTTGTTATTTTTAACACACTGTTATCTGTCAGATCAGTTAAGAGTAAGAAAAAAAAAAGAGTTACCTTCACATATACCTTCTCTACCTTCTTTATGAGTTTCTGACCCTTATCAATTTCCTTCTGTAGGAGGAGGTCACCAAGAGGACCTGACTTCTGGTCCACCCTTGAGCCTCCGTCGGCAATCGGAGGCTCCTCACCCCCTCCTTGTCCTTGGAATGTCCACCCTGCCCGTCATTCCACCATGGGAGCTCTCCTCAAGGATGCAGTCTTGAGAGAGTGAGGTGCTTCCGAGGTCCACTAGATGGTGTACTACTGAATGCAGGACCAGAGATTGGATCACACCCTAGGTGGGGCCCGGAGATCCACTGGTCCTGCGGCCTACCAAGACGAACCTCTGGGCAAGTTCCCTTGCTCATTAAACCTGCCACCTTCTAACCTGGAGTGGCTGCTTCTTTTTTGGGTCTCTTCCCCTGTGTGCATGGTGGCAGTTTCCCATTTCCCCATAGGAGGCTCCTGAGGTTTCCATCCAATACCTTCCCTCTGAGAAACTTCTCTCTCTTTTTAAAGAATTTTATTTATTTATTTGAGAGAGCACAAGTTGGGGGGTTGGTGTGGAAAGCAGCAAAGGGAGAGGGGGAGGCAGACTCCCCACTGAGTAGGGAGCCTGATGCCGGACTTCATCCACCTGAGTGGAAGGCAGACGCTTAACCAACCGAGCCACCAAGGCGCCCCTGAAAAGCTTTTCTTAATCTGTATCTTGTAAGGCAAGTCTACTGGTGGCAAATTCACCATCCATCTCCAGAACTCCCTTTATCTTGTGAAACCGAAGTTCTACTCATTAAGCAAAAACTCCCATTCCCCTCCCCCAGCTCCTGGCAACTGCCATCCTATTTCTATCTCTACAAGCTTAACTACTTTAGGTATCTCCTAGAAGTGGAATCAAACAGTATTTGTCCTTTGGGGACTGGCTTATTTCACTCAACTGTAATATCCACAGGTTCTCCATGAGTCAGAAGTCTCTTTTTTAAGGCCGATGATAGTCTATTGTATGAATATACATATATACAATGCAGTTTGTCTATCCACTCATTTGTTGGGCTGGTTTCACCACCTGGCTATTATAAACAATGTTGTTATAATCTTGGGTCTAAAAATAGATCTTCAAGTATCTTCTTCCATTTCTTGTTGGGTATATGCAAATAAGTTAAATTGCTGGATCAAATCTACATTCTATTTTTTATTTTTATTTTTTTATTTTTTATTTTTAAAATATTTTATTTATTTATTTATCTGAGAGAGAGAGAGAAAGTGAGAGAGAGCAGGTCAGAGGAAGAAGCAGACTCCCCATGGAGCAGGGAGCCCGATGCGGGACTCGATCCTGGAACTCCAGGATCATGACCTGAGCCGAAGGCAGTTGCGCAACCAACTGAGCCACCCAGGCGCCCCTTTAAAATTTATTTGACAGAGAGAGAGAGAGAGCAGAGAGCCCAATGCGGGGCTCGATCCCAGGACCCTGAAATCATGACCTGAGCCAAAGGCAGAGACTTTAACCCACTAAGCCACCCAGGCGCCCCTATTTTTTATTTTTTGAGGAACAATTATACTGTTTTTTATAGCAGGGCCATTTTATATTCCTACCAAGAGTGTACAAGTGCTCCAGTTTCTCCACATTATTGTAAACACTTGCTCTTTTCTTTCTTTCCTTCCTTCCTTTCCTTCCTTCCTTCCTTCCTTCCTTCCTTCCTTCCTTCCTTCCTTTCCTTTCCTTTCCTTTCCTTTCCTTTCCTTTCCTTTCCTTTCTCTCTCTCTCTCTTTTTGTAAGAACTATCCTAATGGATGTGAAGTGGTATCTCATTGTGGTTTTGATTTGCCTTTCTCTAGGGATGAGTGATGTAGAGCATCTTTTTATGTGCTTATTGGCATTTGTATATTTTCTTTGGAGAAGTATCTATTCAAATTCCTTATCCATTTTTATTTTTAAAAGATTTTTATTTATTATTTATTTTAAGAAAGAGAGACAGTGTGAGAGGGGAAGGGGCAGAAGGAGAGAATCTTAAGCAGAGTCCATGTGGAGCACGGAGCCCCACATGGAGTGTGTGACCCATGAGATCATGACCTGAGCCAAAAGCAAGGGTCAGAGGCTTAGCCAACTGAGCCACCCAGGAGCCCTAAGTTCTTTGTTCATTTTTAAATTAGGTTATTTGTTTTTTGTTGATGAGTTGTAGGAGTTCTACATATATATTCTTAATATTAACCTCTTATGTAATACATGACTTGCAAATATTTTCTCCAATTCTGTGGGTTGCCTTTTCAGTCTATTGATTATGGACTTATGTGTACCAAAGCTTTACTTTTTTTAATTTTTTAAAAATTATTTTATTTATTTATTTGAGACAGAGAGAGACGGAGAGCACAAGCAGGGAGGAGAGTCAGAGGGAGAGGGAGAAGCAGACTCCCCACTGAGCAGGGAGCCTGATGTGGCACTCAGTCCAAGGACCCTGAGATCATGAGCTGAGGTGAAGGCAGACACTTAACCAACTGAGCCACCCAGGTGCCCTGAAGCTTGTACTTTTGATGGAGTCTAATTTATCTATTTTTGCTTTTGATGCCTGTCCTTTTGGTGTCATATATAAGAAAACGATGCTAAATCCAATGTCAAGGAGATTTCCTCCTATGTTTTATTCTAGGAGTTCTATATTTCGGCTTTAATATTTAGGTCATTGTTCCATTTTGAATTAATTTTTTTAATGTGGTGTAAAGTAAGAGTGAACTCCGTTCTTTTCCTGTGGATATCCAGTTTTTCTAATGCTATTTGTTGAAATGGTATGACTTTCATTCGGTCACAGAGCTACATAGTAGCAGAGATGGGCCAGAACTTCAGTTCCCTGAGTTCCTTAGTTTTTAGGATTTCCCCTGATATTCTTTGTCAGTGCCCCACTGCTCACCATCTTCGATAACTAGGACATTCCTATAACAGCATGGAGGGGTTATGGAGCATACACTCTAAGAGTACATTTGCATTTTAAAGGAAGAATTTGTTGTCCCCAATTCTTTTTAATAAGGAAGTCATACAGTGCTCCCCACCCAACTCGTCACCCAGCTACTCCTCTACTTTACTGATCCACTGAGTCTGGAAAGGAGACCCAATGACAAGGATTTGCCTTCATGGATACCTGTCATTCATACTTCACTTCACACACTTGTCCTTACTAAACTAAACCATGGGGCTCCTTAAGAACCAAGGGGGGTATTGAGGAAGGCACGTATTGCATGGAGCACTGGGTGTGGTGCATGAACAATTAATCTTGTAACACTGAAAAAATAAAATAAATTTATTTGGGGAAAAAAAAAAAAGAACCAAGCATCTTCTCCCAGGGAAAGAAAGTGGGCTTGTTTAATAAAGTGTAAATATTTGAAAATATAAATTATGAAATGATTAATTTAGGAAGTTCAGACTTAATTTCTGAACTACAGTCTATCTACCGAGACTCCTTTTGATCATGATTCTAGTTTGATTCACATCTAAACTGCCTTCTATCTCATTTTCTTTGCAAGAGTTGGGATTTAATGTATTCCAGAGGGAAAGATTTAATAAATTAAGAGGTAAAACTATTTGAAAATCACTTTCAGAATGTGTTAAACAGGACACATTTCATTCAGTGTAAGCCTGTGCAACCCAGTATATATTGGATCTCACATGGTCTAGTCTTGACAAGGTGTTATATTTGAAGAAACATAACCCAGTGACTGAAAGTAATTAAAAGCAATTCCATTATTATCAATCATATGGTTATTGATTAATATTAAAGTGGATTCTTGGAGCACCGGGGTGGTTCAGTCTGTTAAACATCCAGCTCTTGGTTTCGGCTCAGGTTGTGATCTCATGGACCATGAGATCCAGCCCGGTGCTGGGTTTAGTGCTCAGTGGGGAGTCTGCTTGAGGATTCTTTCCCTCTGCCCCTCCTCCCACTCCTAAATGCTTGTGTTCTCTAAAATAAATAAATAATCTTTAAAAACTCATTAAAATGGATTCAATACATAACCCACATTTTTATCAATCTCTGCCTCTTTTATATACTTGCCCCACCCTTCCCACCTACAGTCAAATATCCTCCCTAACACCTATCCCATGACCTCTTTTAATCTGTTCTCTTCTCTCTCTCCTTCTGGAGTTCTTTTCTCCTCCTAAGGCATTTGCCTCTCCAAAGATTTTATTGGCATGTCAATGGGATGGAAACGAGCACTTCTCATCACTCTTGTCCAGGCCACTGTCATTTCTAGCCCAAATTACTGCATTAGCATCTAAATTGGCACCGGTACCTCTTACTGTCTGTCCCTAATACAGAAGCCTCCTTTAAAATTATGTCAGTCTTAAACCTTTCCCCCATCCTGACTATTTATTTCCTGCTTCCCTTACTAGACCCTAAGCTCCTCCATCGTGGGGAATTTTATCTGTGTGTTTCCCTGTTGTATCCTCAGTGACCACAACGATGGCTGGTACACGAGGGGCACCCCAAGTTTGTGTAATGAAAAAGTGAGTTGATTAATGAATTTTTTTTTGCTTCTTTTGTCTGTGCTGTTTCTTCTGTATAGAATGCCTTCTGCAACAGTTGGCATCATTTCAGCCTCGGATTACAGAAAAGACAGCATGCTTTAGTTTACAGAAGCAAATATAAACAAGTTTGAACATGGACAATACAGGATCATTAAGGCTTCACAACCAACAGGGAAAACAAATCTTCTGTCGCAAGGAAAACAAATTCCGTATTTCTGGCTGCCTTCCTGTTGCTACTTGCTATGCCACAATTCACAATTATACCTGTATCTATCTATTCTCCCCCTCAGTAGTCTCCTTTTAATAAAGGGGGGATTAAAAGGAAAGAAGTGGCTTAAACAATAAGGAAGTTAATGTGCTCATGTAATTGGAGCTACAGAGACAGCCAAATTCTAGCAGCTGGGTAATGACCTTGAGCTTGCAGATGCTTTTGATTTCTCTCTCTGACATCTGGTACCGCTGTGCGGACACCTCATACCCTCATTCCACCTTTCATCCAGCCATCGGTGCAGGAATAAGCTCTGCACAGTGGTTCTAGCACCTGGTTTCAGCTGCATAGTGTGTTTTTCACTCTCTGCTCCAGGGGTTTTCTGATACCAATTTTGGAACTGTTGTGGGAACCTACTGGAGGGCCGGCTGGACACTTGTGCATAATCAAACCTGCAAGTGTAAAGATGTTAACAACATTCTATGGGCAACATTTGACCAATGGAGATGAAAACTGGCAGAAAAACTATTTGCTCTTCCAAATGTCCAATGGCGACATTTCTCAGTTATAGTCTGTATAATTCCTTGGAGTTTCCCAGCAGGACAAGTATTTGGTTGTCAGCAGTAGTGACTAGTTTGCTAACATGCCTTTGTATTTACTTTCCTCCTCTCCTTGTTTTGTTCTTCAGAGTCTCCCCAATCTTGTTCCCTGGGGTCATTTTAAGTAAACTACCTGTATACAAATCCCTGCCTCAGGCTCTACTTTCAGAAGAAAATTAAGCTAAGACAGATCCTACCAGAAAGGACCCAAGAAACTAGCCACTCAGGATGGATTCTGTGACTGGATCCCTCACTGGCCTGATGGTGGTGAGGTCCTCATTGTTGGTGGAAAGTAAGAGCAGGTTTTACCAAGTGGGTAACTTGGGTTAAGACCTAGCCATCTGGTTAATGCTCATCGTCTTCATGGTTGCAAAATGGCTGCCAGTAGGAAGCAGGGTGATTTGTTTCCTCTTTCAGGTCCAGGAAAGAGATAGAGTAGATTTCTCTTTAATGTGATCTTGTGGACCAGCTTGAACCAATTTCTGTTGCAAAGAAATGCTATTAGGCTTGATTTTCTGAGTGAATCACAGACCACGACACTAGAATCACTTACTGGAATTATTGACCCGGTGAACTTAGGTCAGTCATGGGCCCCTCATGGGGTTCACATTGTCTCCAAATTTTTCTAAACTTCACAGCTGCTTAGGGAGACTGGGTTGGATGTTGGGGAATAAACTACAACGTCCACTACTCCCTTCTCTTAGTCCCCATGATGAACTTGTCCTTCTTCAAGATACTTAGAACATAATCTCTTTTGTGAAGTCCTCTGTGGGGCAGACTTGTCTCCTCTGAACTATATCTAGACATAAATATGGTAGTGGTGTTGAAAGCACAGGCTCTGAAGCCAATTTCCTAATTGTGTCACCTTGGGAAACTTTGTTTGAACTCTCTGTGTATCAATATTCTCACAAGTAAAAAGGTACTTACCTCACAGAGTTGTTATGAAGATGAAATAATTAGAACACATAAGTGTTCTAATTCTAGAATGGTTCTAGATTCTAATTCTAGAATAGTTCTAGAATGGTGCCTGGTAAATTTTAAGTACTCAGCTATGTCAGTACTGATTTTAAGTACTCAGTACAAATTTTAAGTACTCAGCTATTTTAAGTACTCACTAATGTCAGCTATTATTAATATGGTTGTACATATAAGTATACATATTCATATATTTTATTTTGTTAAAACACACACACATATATATGTGTGTGTATATATATATATACACACACACTGAGTGATTGAGTGAACTGGGGGAGAGGCAGAGGGAGAGAGAAGAGAAACTCCAAGCAGACTCTCCGATGAGCAGAGAGTCCAATACAGGGCTCGGTCCCAGGACCCATGAGATCATGACCTGAGCCAAAATCAAGAGTCAAATGCTTTAAGCAACGGAGCTACCCAGGCACCCCTAATATATTTTAAAACATATTTCATCTTTATGTATCCGTTATAGGATTTCTCTTCCTGTCATCTCTGTGTCTCCATTGTTTGAAGTGAATATATTTCTATTGAATGAAAGATTTATATGAGAGAAGAATATATGCTATAGAAATATCTGGAAGGGAGAGAGTGCTGTGGAGAGCTGGGAGAGGTCATAAGGTGGTTTGGTTAGGTTTATTGGAGGAGATAGAATCTCAGCAGGAACTTGAAAGATAAATTGGCTTTTTATAGGGTTGAGGACTGAAAATAGTATGAGGAATTATGTGTGTAAAGATGTAGAAGAGAAAATAAGTACAAAATATTTGAGGGAATGGACACATTTGGGAAGAATGGAAATGGTGGGAAGGGAAGTGAGGAGGGATAAAACAGGACAGCTAGGATGGAACCAAAGTGAGGCGGGGCCAAGACCTTCAGTGGAAGAAGGGTGATTTTGTGCAAAGAACCCAGGCTTTGGAACTATGTCATGATTTAACTCTTAACCTCACCACGTACTGTTTGTGTGGCTTTAGACAAATCATCTGACCATTCTAAGTTTGTTTTTTACCTACAAAATAAAAATAATGAGCATAACTTGCAGTATTTTTAGGAAGATTAGCAAAAATATACATAGAATGTCTTTCAAGTGGTAGGCCCATGGTAAAGGTAGCTGTAGAGCTGATGGTAATAGTAGCAGGTAGGAGTAAAGGCTGTTTTTTTTTTTTTTAAGACAGGGACAGTGGCATTTTAACATCATTTGATGGTAGCATAATTGAACCATCAAAATTTATAGAGTGATAAAGTCCAGGAAATAAATCAACACATCTACTAGACATCTCCAGTGCATGGAAATCATGGCCTTCTTTGGTTGACGGGCAGGCAGCAAAAGGCAATGGGACTATTTAAAGTCCTGTCATGAGATTATGTGGATTTCTTTCTTTCCTCTTTCAGACTTGGGTTTATAATTCTGCTTTCAAGCAGACTTTTGCTTTCTTTATAGAATTGTTTGGGTTTTTTTTCTGCACTATCATGAGACATTTTACTTTCTAAAACCCAACAACCTGAATCAATTTTTCTTGGTAAGTTCATGTTCTGAATTTTCCCATGGTCAAACCTGAAGTCTCTCCCTGCTAGCACAGGGAGTGGAAAAGATTCTGATTCTTTGCATCTTAAACCTTTCTCTGTAGCTAGAAAGACTTTATCACTATTACATTATTCTTAGGCAAAGGCCCACAAAGAGCGAGAACGGGGGCTTTCAGAGTGTGTTGGTTTCTGTGTTGTAACATATGTTGTGACTTATCCTTTGTACCCATGAACCAATAGCTGCCTGATGGCCTCTAGGCTCTCATCTGGTATTCTTTGGTTCCTTTCAAAATATAAATTGATTGTGGATTATCCCATTTTTGCTCTAATTATCTTGGTCTTTGCTATTCTAATTAAGCAGTGTAGGAGGTCACTGTATGCACATTCCAACAATGAAAACCATAAAATGAAGGTGTTTTCTACAATGCATTTGTATTATTGAAGGGAAGTGTCATAATTCAGCATAGTTTTCTGTGGGAGGAGGGCATGGAAACTTCGACAGTTGTCCCTTATGTTTCCTGAAGAAAATGGGCAAAAAGGCTTTTGATTAAGTGAAATTTAACTTATAGGACTTGAGAAATAGAAAAAGGTAGTTTAGTCTCTATAGAAAATTTTTGGTAAGAGATGTGTCTTGAATTTAAAATACTTTGTTTACATAGCTGACTCATAAATCTGAAAGAAGGTTTAAAAAAGTATCTTCTCTTGAGATTTTCAGTTAGAAATCAAAATTAATGTTTCTTTACCTATTAGAAAAGGATAATCCCATTCACTGGAGGCAATATATCATCATGGCTAGTATCAGCCCTATTTTTAGAATGAGAAAGCTTAAGTTCATCTCCTGGTTTGTTATTTGCTATGATGTGATCTTTGGCAAGTTACCCAACTTGTCTGAAAATGGCAGAGGGTTAAAGAGTTAGAAAATTGATTTCAATTTCTACTTTCCATAAGATTTAAAAAATATATTCATTTATTTGAGAGAGAGAGAGAGAAAGAGCAAGTACAAGGGTGCAGGGGCAGAACCAGAGGGAGAGGGAGAAGCAGATTCCCTACTGAGCAGGAGCCAAAGGCAGGGCTCAATACCAGAACACCAAGGTCATGACCTGAGCTGAAGGCAATACTTAACTGACTGAGCCACCCAGGCATCCTTCCAGTAAGATTTGAAAAGTAATGGTAAGCCATTAATCTTGTGTATCAACTAGGAGAAATTTAGAAATCATATTTTAAAAGATATCTGAGGAAAAAAAAATAAAAGATATCTGAGGGGAAGAGAAACAAAAGGACTAAGTGAACTTCCAAAGCTAGAAGTGCACTTCGTAGAGGAGCTGAGTTTACTTTTTTTTCCTGATGCAGATTTACTGAATCTGATCATGGGGTGAGGAACAGGAAGAAGGACTATACGAGGGGTGGAGGAACCAACAGAGATTGAGACTTTCATATGGCTTGATTTGCTGGTTTGAAATTTAGAGAACCCCAAATGTCAGATAGTTTGCCTCAGAGAATGTTGAATGCTGAGTTGGGGGATTTATGAAGCTACATGCTGGACTGGAGAAGCAGATGAAATGCTTTTGGAGTCTTACAGAGCTTATGAGAAAATTTTCCCCTGGAGTCAATGTCCTACAACAAATATATGACAGATCTCATCTTCAAAACATATAAAAGCAGGAGCGAAACTAATCTAAGTAAAACTACTCCCTAATTTCTTGGAAACTTAATTCCTGAATGGATCAAGGTGATCAACACCTCATCCTACCTACCTAACAGGGGGCAAGATGAACCGTTTCTGGAGGAAAATAAAAAGTTCAGTTTTCAACGGTTTCTTCACATACAATAAAAAATCAGGATATGTGCAAAGAGGAAAGAAAACTTTTACTAGTAATCAATAGAAAAGAGAAATAGACTAAATTATCCAAATGTCGAAGTTAGTAGATTTTATTATAAATATATTAAAGAAAATAGAGGAAAATATGAGCAAAATGGGCAAAAAGAAAACTTTAAAAAAGCCTATGCAAAATAATCAAGTGGACTTTTAAAAAATGTAATGTTTAGCCCTAAAAACTCCTTGGATGGGTTTAACAGCAAACCGGGAACAGCAGAACACAACGTTAAGTGAACTCAAAGAAAAGTTAATGGAAAATATTCAAGCTAAAGCACAAAGAGGGTAAAAAAGAAATAGAAAAAATATAATAGAAATATAGGACGATATCTAAATGGTTTAATGATGTGTAACATATATGCTCTTTCTCTTTCTTTTTAAATAATTTTTAGAAAGATTTATTTATTTATTTGAAAGAGAGAGAGCAGGGTGAGGGACTGAGGGAGAGGGAGAGAGAGCATCTCAAGCAGACTCTGAGCAGAGTGCAGAACCCAAACTGGGGCTTGATCCCATGGCCCAGAGATATGATCTGAGCCGAAACCAAGAGTCAGACATTCATCTGACTGAGCCACCCAGGGGCTCCTATAATTTTTTAAAAATTATCTATTTATTTAGAGAGAGCACAAGTGGGGGGAGGGGCAGAGGAAGAGGTAGAGAGAGATCCCAAGCAGACTCCATGGTGTGTGTGGACCGTGACGCGGGCCCTGACCCAGAGATTATGTACTGAGCCTCAATCAAGAGTCAGCCGCCCAGGGGCGCCTGGGTGGCGCAGTTTGTTGAGCAACTGCCTTCGGCTCAGGTCATGATCCCGGAGTCCCGGGATCGAGTCCCACGTTGGGCTCCCGGCTCCATGGGGAGTCCACTTCTCACTCTGACCTTCTCCCTTCTCATGCTCTCTCTCACTCTCTCTCTTTCCTAATAAATAAAAAAGAAAAAAAAAAGAGTCAGCCGCCCAACTGACTGAGTCACCCAGGTGCACCCATATGTGCTCTCTCCTGATCTAAGAGCACAGGAGAAAGAGAATAGGTCAAAAACAACATTTGAAAAGATAGAGGCTGAGAATTTTCTGAAACTGATAAAAGACATTAACCCACAAATTCAGGATGCTCAGAGAACCACAATCTAGATAAATATATAGAAAAAATACATGGGAACATCACAATTAAACTTCTGGAAGAAAATATAAAGAGAAAATTATAAAGGCAGTGAAAAGAAAGATTACTTTTGAAGAAGTGATACCAAGACTAACAGCAGAATTTTTAACTGAAAGTATGTCAGCAGGAAGACAATCAATGACATCTTTAAAATCATTAAAGAAAAATAGACTTTCATCTTCAAATTCAAGAGATAGTGAAAAATAATCTTTAAAAATAAAGGTGAAATAAAGACATTTTATGTCAAGAAAAGCTGAGAGGATTGTTGGTCTCTAGCAGAATTTCATTACAAGAAATACTAAAACTAAGTGGCTCAGACTGAAGTAAAATGATCTCCAATAGAAGCACAGAACTCCAGGAAGGAATGAAAACCACTAGAACTAGAAAATATGTAGTTATAGACATATAAAAATATCGATTTTTTTCTGGCTGTGCCTTTTATTTTTATTTATTAACATATTATTATTAACATTATTATTATTTTTTAAGATTTTATTTATTTACTTGACAGAGAGAGATAGAGAGAGTACAAGCAAGCAGAGTGGCAGGCAGAGGGAGAGAGAGAAGCAGGCCCTCCATGGAGCAGGGAGCCTGACGCGGGACTCAATCCCGGGACTTCAGGATCATGACCTGAGCCGAAGGCAGCCGCCCAACCAACTGAGCCACCCAGGCACTCCAACATTATTTTATTAACATATAATGTATTATTTGCTTCAGGGGTACAGGTCTCTGAATCATCAGTCTTATACATTTCACAGCACTCACCATAGCACATACCCTCCCCAATGTCCATAACCCCGCCACTCTATCCCTACCCCGCTACCCTCCAGCAACTCTCAGTTTGTTTCCTGAAATTGAGTCTCTTTTTGTCTTCCTCTCAATCCCATCTTGTTTCATTTTTCCCCCCAAGCCCCCACCCCACCTCTCAAATTCTTCATATCAGAGAGATCATGTGATAATTCTTTCCCTGATTGATTTATTTCACTTAGCATAATACCCTCTAGTTCCATCCACATTGTTGCAAGTGGCAAGATTTCAGGTTTTTTGATGGCTGCATAGTATTCCATTGTGTATATATACCACATCTTCTTTATCCATTCATCTGTTGATGGACATCTAGGTTCTTTCCATAGTTTGGCTATTGTGGACATTGCTGCTATAAACATTTGGGTGCATGTGCCCCTTCGGACAACTACATTTGTATCTTTAGAGTAAATACCTAGTAGTGCAATTGCTGGGTCATAGGGTAGCTCTATTTTCAACTTTTTGAGGAATCTCCATACTGTTTTCCAGAGTGGCTGTACCAGGTTGCATTCCTACCAACAGTATAGGAGGGGTCCCCTTTCTCCACATCCTTGCCAATATCTGTCATTTCCTGACTTGTTAATTTTAGCCATTCTGACTGGTGTGAGGTGGTATCTCACTGTAGTTTTGATTATTATTTCCCTGATGCCGAGTGATGTTGAGCACTAAAATATCGATATTTTAGAAGAACAATAATAACAATATCTTGTGGGTTTTCATATACAGTTGATTGTGAACAGCACAGGCTTGAACTGTATGGATCCACTCATAAGCAGTTTTGTGATAAATATGAAGCAGAACTGTAAATGTATTTTCTCTTCCTTATGATTTTCTTAGTCACATTTTCCCCTTCAGCTTATGTTATTGTAGGAATACGGTATTTAATATGTAGAACATAAAAAATATGTATAAATCAACTGTTTATGTTATTGGCAAAGCTTTCTGTCAACATCAGGTTATTGCTAGTTAAGTTTTGGGGGAGTCAAAAGTGATACATGGATTTTCAACAGTGAGGGGTCGGTGGCCTTAACCCCCACATTGTTCAAGGGTCAGCTGAATATACTACACATACAGTATAGTCTATAAAATATATAGAAGTTTGTTACATAAAAAGTTGTCCTATCAAAACTCTACAGCCTGACTAATGCTTGGGACAGGTTTATTTTTGTAAGAACACTCTGGTCCACATCTGTCACCCCATGATAAGAATGTTATGCTAAGTGGCTCAGTTAGTTAAGCATCTGCCTTTGGCTCAGTTCATGATTCCAAGGTTCTGGGATGGAGCCCCGCTTTGGGCTCCCTGCTCAGAGAGGAGTTTGCTTCTCCCTCTCCCTCTACCCTCCCCTTCTGCTTGTGCTCTGTCTCTCACTTTCTCTCTCTCAAATGAATAAATAAAATCTTTTTTAAAAAAGGCTAGTCAACCTTATTTTATAGCAACTTTTAAAACGTGGTGTCATGCTGATATCTAAGGGTCAGGTGATAAAATGAAATTCAGTAATCTGAAAGGATTTATTTGAAATGTAGAAGGAGAGAGAGACTGTTGGATCATTTTTCTGTTTCTGCAAGGGGGATGAATAGCTCAGAAAATTTGCTTGGATAAAGCAACTGGTCTAACTACTTAAAAGGAAATAAGTCTGTTACTAATCCTAACACTTAAAATTCAGTCATTGCAAAAAAAATATGAAAAGAGAGGTACCTGGGTGGCTTGACCGGTTGAGTGTCTGACTCTTGATTTCAGCTCAGGTCATGATCTCAGGGGTGTGGGATTGAGCACTCTGTCAGGCTTTGTGCTGACCATGGAGCCTGCTTGAAATTCTCTTTCTCCCTCTGGAGAGGACTTCTGTGCTCTCTCTAAAATAAAAAATAAAAAAAAAAAAAAGAAAACATCATGAAGATCATGAAAAATGAAATTGAGTTAAACTTTTGTAAGATTTTTGCATTGTTTGGGAAGTGATAAGTGAAAGGTAAAATGGAATTAGAGTTGTACTATAAAACCTCTAGAGTATCTAAGTAAAGTGAAAATGCTATAAGGGAAAACAAAAGAAAACTGAGTATATATACTGATTTAATTAAAAACCTTGATCATTGAGAAAGAAGCTGGAAAAAAGATAAAGAAACCAGGAAAGATGGGCCATATAGAAAACAGAAACTCCTAAATGTTTGGAAATTATGCCACATATCTCTAATAATTCCATGGGTCAAAGGAATCATAATAATCATTAGATAATAGTTTGAACAAAAATGTATATGAAACATATCAAAACTTAATGAAAGCAGTGTTTAGAGGGAGATTTATAGCTTTAAAGGCTATTAAAATTAATAATCTAAGTTTCTATTTGAAGAAGAAAAAGAAAATTAAGTCAAATGAAAGGATGAAGGAAATGAAAAAAATCAGAATTTAACGAAATAAAATGCAATGGAATAAAGTTCACAAAATTTGTTTTTGATTGGTAAGATAATAAAATTGATAAATCACAGGCAAGTAATAATAATAAAATTACCAAAATGAGAAATGAAAAATGGGTCATCACCACAGCTAATAAATTTGAAAACTTAAATGAAATGGATAAAGTCCTTGAAAAGTAATAGTTTGGCAAAGCTGACATAAAAAGAGATAGAAAATATGAATAGTTCTATAGCTAATAAAATAATTGAACTTGTAATAAAAATCTTCTCATAACAAAACTTTAGGCTCTAATAATTTCACTGGTGAACTTTTTCAAACTTTTAAGAAAGAAAGAATACCAATTCATACAAATAATTCCAGAAAATAGAAGGAAAACTTTTCATCTCATTTTATGAGGCCAGCACAACCTTGATATAAAAAGTTGACAGACATTATAAGAAAGCAAAATTATAAGTTAACATCTCTAATGAACCCAGAATATATTTTAAAAAGATTTATTTATTTATTTGAGAGAGAGAGAGAGAGAGAGAGAACATGCATGTAAGGGTCAGAGGGAGAGGGAGAGAGAATCTCAAGCAGACTCCATACCTATCATGGGGTGTGGGGCTTGATCTCATGACCCAGAGATCACAGCCTAAACCAAAACCAAAAGCTGGACTCTCAACTAACTGTGCAACACAGAATAACTTTTAATATAAAAATAGTAGACAAAATATGATCAAATCAAATAAATAAGATATAAAAAAGATACTGTATCATTGCCAATTGAAGTTTGTTTGGGGAATATGTGATTGGTTTAGCATTCAAAAGTCAATCAATGTAGGGATACCTGCCTGACTCAGTGGGTAGAGCACGTGACATGATCTCAAGGTTGAGTTTAAACCTCATGTTGGCATAAAGATTACTTAAAAAAACAACAAAAGTTAATCAATGTAATTATCCATATTAATTGAATAAAAGAGTAAAACTATATGGTCATCTCAATTGATGGGAAATTTTGACCAATTATTAATTATGTACTTTTCAGCAAACTGAAGGAAGAAAGGAAGTTCTTTAATCTGATAAAGGTTAAAAAAATAAGCGCCCATGGCTAATATCATACTTAATGGTAAGAATGTTTTCCTTATGAAATTAGGAGTAGGATATTGCTGTTCATTATCACCACTTTTATAATTAACATGATACATAACAGTATGAAGACTTTTTCCCTTGAATTAACAAATAAGACAAGGATGTCAAGTATTAATACTTTAATTCAACATTCTATGAGAGGTTTTCATAGGAGCAATAAGGCAAGAAAAAGTCTAAATAAGAAATAGAAACATTGGAAACAAAAAGTAAAATTTGTCGTATTCATATGTATTATATAGCTTCAAAATCTGAAATAACAAACAAGCTGTTAAAATTAATAAATGAATATAGCCATGATAGAAAGATACATGATATGAGGACAGTATATTAAATATTTAATAAATATATCAAAATCAATGTACTTTGACACTGGATATAAAGTCAACATAAAATTTTTATTTTGGTATATTAGCAACAATTGGAAAATGAAGTTAAAGTACCAGTTAAAATGGAATCAAGAGTGTGAAATACATATAACACTAACAAAACATGTGCTAGATCGCTTCACTGTGATCTATAAAGTAACACTGAGAGAAAGGAAGATCTAAATAAATAGCAAGACATACAATGTAAAAGGAGTAGAAGACAACATTGTTAAGGTGTCAATTCTTACCAAATTCATCTATAGATTTAAGACAATTCTAATCAAAATCCCATCGGGGTATCTGTGGGGG
>CM052797.1:8156995-8196028 GCA_028533885.1 Nasua narica
ACTTTCTGGAAGGTAGGATGTGCGGAGAAGTGAACCCGAGGTGAAACCCGGGACGAGAGACCGCGGCGGGAGGGGTGGCTCCCGGCAGCGGTAGAGCCACGGGGCACAAAATTGGGACTTTTAGAGTCTGCTGCACTGAGGGACGTCGCTCCAGAGGCTAAGGGGCGGGGGTTGGAGCGCTCGCGGGGGACAGTGTGGTCTCAGGACCTGCGGGGTCACAGAGAGACTGGGGGTGTCTGAGTGCGGCAGAGCTCCCAGGTATCGGCGGGGGAAGCCGGCGGCAGAGACGGAGCCGAGTGTGGCTCTCAGCTTGGGGTTACCTTAGACCGGGATCCCAGGCACAGACGGATTCCTCCTCCGGCAGAAGTGGCGCGGGAGCGCGCGGCAGGGATCTGCTGGGTTTGGAGACTGGGTTTTGCAGATGGGGCCGTGCACCAGAGATAGAAACGCTCGGTCACAGGCCAGCTGAGCTCGGAGTGCAGCGGGAGACCAGGGAGACGGGAGGGACCAACTGCTTTTCTCCGAGGGCGCCCTGAGGAGCGGGGGCCCCCAGCTCTCGGCTCCTCTGGGACGGAGACTGGGAGCCGCCATCTTCTTTCTCCGCCTCCAAAGTGGTACGGAAAGCGCTCAGGGAACAAAAGCTCCAAGAGCGAATGCAAGCAGATTACTCAGCCCGCCCCCTGGCAAGGGCGGTGCAATTCCACCTCCGGCAAAGATATTTGAGAATCATGGTAACAGGCCCCTCCCCCAGAAGATCATCAAGAACATCCAGCCAAGACCAAGTTCACCCCTCAATGAAAACCACAGAATTCCAGCGCTGGTCGAAAGCAATAGATAGAATTCATTGCTTTCCCCCCATGAATCTTTAGTCTTTCAAAGTTAAATTTTTTTAAATTTTATTTTTTCTTATTCTATTTTTAAAATTTTCCTCTTTCCTATTTTAACCTATTTTAACTATTTTCTTATCAATACTTTTAAAAAATCTTTTTAAATTTTCATGTTATAGTCATATTCTATCCCTTCATTTTATTTAACCTTATTTTTTGTATACATAAAGGTTTTTCTTTCTTTAAAATTTTGGGATACAGTTTCTTCTAACAGATCAAAATATACCCTAAATCTAGTGCATGGCTTTGTTCTAGTCTCCAGCCTGATCACATTCTTTCCTCTTTTTTTTTCTTTTTCAAACAACTTCTTATCAATTCCTTTTTTAGAATCTTTTTTAATTTTCATCATTACAGTCATATTCCATCCCTTCATCATGTTTACCCTTATTTGTGTGTGTGTGTGGTGTGTGTATATATATATATATATATATATATATATATATATATATATTAGTTTTTTGTTCTTTAAAATTTTGGGAGGTAGTGTCTTCTAACAGACCAAAATACACTCAAAATCAAGTGTGTGGCTGTGTTCTATTCACCAGTCTAATACAGATATATATATATATATATATATATATATATATATATATATATAAATTTTTTTTTCTTTTTTCTTTTTTTCCTCTTTCTTCTCCCCCTGGTTTCAACTCTCTTCTGATTTGGTTAGTGTATATTTTTCTGGGGCCATTGCTATCCCTTTAGTATTTTGTTCTTGTCTGGATAAAATGACAAGGTGGAGAAAGTCACCTCAAAAAAAAAGAACAAGAGGCAGTACCAACAGCTAGGGACCTAATCAATACGGACATTAATAATATGTTAGAGCTACAGTTCAGAATGACAATTATCAAGGGGCTAGCTGTGCTCAAAAAAAGCATGGAAGATACTGGAGAATCCCTTTCTGGAGAAATAAAATTCCTTTCTGGAGAAACAAAAGAACTAAAATCTAACCAAGTTGAAATCAAAAAAGCTATTAAGGAGGTACAATAAAAAAATGGAAGCTCTTATTGCTGGGATAAATAAGGCAGAAGAGAGATTTAGTGATATAGAAGACCAAATGATGGAGAACAAAGAAGCTGAGAAAAAAAGAGACAAACAACTACTAGACCAAAAGGGGAGAATTCGAGAGATAAATGATACCATAAGATGAAACAATATTAGAATAATTGGGATCCCAGAAGAAGAAGAAAGAGAGAGAGGGGTAGAAGGTATATTAGAGCAAATTATAGCAGAGAATTTCCCTAATTTGGGGAAGGGGACAAGCACCAAAATCCAGGAGGCACAGAAAACCCCCCTCAAAATCAATAAAAACAGGTTCACACCCAGTCATCTAATAGTAAAACTTACAGGTCTCAGTGATGAAGAGAAAATCCTGAAAGCAGCTGTAACATACAACGGTTGAAATATAATATTGGCAGCAGACCTATCCACAGAGACCTGGCAGGCCAGAAAGGACTGGCATGATATATTCAAAGCACTAAACAAGAAAAATATGCAGCCAAGAATACTATATCCAGCTAGGCTTTCATTGAAAACAGAAGGAGAGATAAAAAGCTTCCTAGACAACAAGAACTAAAAGAATTTCCAAACACCAAACCAGTCCTACAGGAAATATTGAAAGGGGTGCTCTAAGCAAAGAGAGAGCCTAAAAGTAATAGGCCAGAAAGGAACAGAGACAAGATACAGTAACAGTCACCTTACAGACAATACAATGGCACTACATTCATATCTTTCAATAGTTACCCTGAATGTAAATGGGCTAAATACCCCAATCAAAAGACACAGGATATCAGAATTGATAAAAAAACAAGACCCGTGAATATGCTGTCTGCCAGAAACTCATTTTAGACCCAACCCAGATTTAAAGGGAGGGGGTGGAAAACAATTTACCATGCTAATGGACATCAAAAGAAAGTTGGGGTGGCAATCTTTATTCCAGAAAAATTAGATTTTAAGCCAAAGCTGTAATAAGAGATGAAGAAGGACACTATATCATACTTAAAGGCTCTGTCCAACAAGAAGATCTAACAATTTTAATTAGCTATGCCCCTAACATAGGAGCAGCCAATTATATAAACCAACTAATAACAAAGTTAAAGAAACACATTGACAATAATATAGTAATAATAGGAGACTTTAACATCCCCCTCACTGAAATGGACAGATCATCTAAGCAAAAGATCAACAAGGAAATAAAGGCTTTAAATGACACACTGGACCAGATGAACATCATAGATATATTCAGAACATTCCATCCCAAAGCAACAGAATACACATTCTTCTCTATTGTACATGGAATAGATCACATCCTGGGTGACAAATCAGGTCTCAACCAGTACCAAAAGATTGGGATCATTCCCTGAATATTTTCAGACCACAGTGCTTTGAAACTAGAACTCAACCACAAGCAGAAAATTGGAAAGAACTCCAATACATAGAGGCTAAAGAGCATCCTACTAAAGAATGAATGGGTCAGCCAGGAAATTAAAGAAGAATTAAAAAATTCATGGAAACAAATGAAAATGAAAACACAACTGCTCAAAATCTTTGGGATGTAGCAAAGGTGGTCCTGAGAGGAAAGTATATAGCAATACAAGCGTTTTTCAAGAAACAAGAAAGGTCTCAAATACACAACTTAAACCTATACCTAAAGTTGCTGGAGAAAGAACAGTAAATAAAACCTAAACTCAGCAGGAGAAGAGAAATAATAAAGATGAGAGCAGAAATCAATGAAACAGAAACCAAAAGAACAGTAAAAGAGATCAATGAAACTAGGAGCTGATTCTTGGAAAGAATTAATAAGATTGATACACCCTTGGCCATACTTAACAAAAAGTAAAGAGAAATGATCCACATTAATAAAATCATGAATGAAAGAGGAGAGATCACAACCAACACCGAAGAAATACAAACAATTATAAGAACATATTATGAGCAACTATAACCCAGCAAATTTGACAATCTTGAAGAAATGGATGCATTACTAGAGACATATAAACTACTAAAACTGAACCAGGAAGAAATAGAAAACCTGAGCAGACTCATAACCAGTAAGGAGATTGAAGCAGTCATCAAAAATCTCCCAACAAACAAAAGCCCAGAGCCAGATGGCTTCCCAGGGGAATTCCACAAAACATTTAAAGAAGAATTGATATGTATTCTTCTGAAACTGTTCCAAAAAATAGAAATGGAAGGAAAACTTCCAAACTCATTTTATGAGTCCAACATTACCTTGATCCCAAAACCAGACAAGAACCCATCAAAAAGGAGAATTACAGAGCAATATCCTTGATGAACACAGATGCAAAAATTCTCAGCAAAATACTAGCCAATAGGATCCCACAGTACATTAAAAGGATTATTCACCGTGACGAAGTGGGATTTATTCTTGGGCTGCAAGGTTGGTTCAACATCTGCAAATCAATCAATGCGATACAATACATTAATAAAAGAAAGAAGAAGACATATAAGATACTCTTAATAGATGCTGAAAAAGCATTTCACAAAGTACAGCATCCTTTCTTGATCAAAACTCTTCACAGTGTAGGGATAGAGAGTACATACCTCAATATCATCAAAATCATCAATGGAAAACCTACAACGAATATTATTCTCAAAGGGGAAAAACTGGGAACTTTTCCCCTAAGGTCAGGAACACAGCAGGGATGTCCACTATCACCACTGCTGCTCAACCTAGTACTAGAAGTCCTAGTCTCAGCAATCAGACAACAAAAAGAAATAAAAAGCATTTGAATCAGCAAAGAAGAAGGCAAACTCTCACTCTTTGTAGATGATATGATACTCTATGTGGAAAACACAAAAGCTCCACTCCAAAACTGCTAGAACTCATACAGGAATTCAGTAAAGTATGAGGATGTAAAATCAATGCCCAGAAATCAGTTGCATTTCTATACACCAATAGCAAGACAGATGAAAGAGAAATTAAGGAGTTGACCCCATTTACAAATGCACCCAAAACATAAGATACCTAGGAATAAACCTAACCAGAGGCAAAGAATCTGTACTCAGTAAACTATACAGTACTCATGAAAGAAATTGAGGAAGACACAAAGAAATGGAAAAACGTCCCATGCTCATGGATTGGAAGAACAAATATTGTGAAAATATCTATGCTACCTACAGCAATCTATACATTTAATGCAATCCCTATTAAAATACCATCATTTTTTCAAAGAAATGGAACAAATAATCCTAAAATTTATATGGAACCAGAAAGACCCCGAATAGCCAGAGGAATGTTGAAAAAGAAAACCAAAGTTGGTGGCATCACAATTCTAGAGTTCAAGCTCTATTAAAAAGCTATAATCATCAAGATAATATGTTACTGGCACAAAAAACAGACACATAGATTAATGGAATAGAGTAGAGAGCCCAGAAACATACCCTCAACAATATGGTCAACTAATCTTTGACATAGCAGGAAAGAATGTCCAATTGGAAAAAAAGAGTCTCTTCAACAAATTGTGTTGGGAAAATTGGACAGCCACATGCAGAAGAATGAAACTGGACAATTTCCTTTCACCACACGCACACAAATAGACTCAAAATGGATGAAAGAGCTGAATGTGAGATAGGAATCCATCCAAATCCTTGAGGACAACACAGGCAGCAACCTCTTCAACCTCAGCCACAGCAACTTCTTCCTAGAAACAACTCCAAAGACAAGGGAAACAAGGGGAAAAGTGAACTATTGGGACTTTATTAAGATCAAAAGCTTTTGCACAGCAAAGGAAACAGTCAACGAAACCAAAAAACAAGTGACAGAATGGGAGAAGATATGCACAAATGATATATCTGATAAAGGGCTAGTATCCAAAATCTATAAAGAATTTATCAAACGCAACACCCAAAGAACAAATAATCCAATCAAGAAATTGGCAGAAGACCTGAACAGATATTTCTGCAAAGAAGACATCCAAATGGCCAACAGACACATGAAAAAGTGCTCAACATCACTCGGCACCAGGGAAATAATAATCAAAACCACAGTGAGATACCACCTCACACCAGTCAGAATGGCTAAAATTAACAAGTCAGGAAGCGACAGATGTTGGCGAGGATGTGGAGAAAGGGGAACCCTCCTACACTGTTGGTGGGAATGCAAGCTGGTACAGCCACTCTGGAAAACAGTATGGAGGTTCCTCAAAAAGTTGAAAATAGAGCTACCCTACGACCCAGTAATCGCACTACTGGATATTTACCCTAAATATACAAATGCAGTGGTCCAAAGGGGCCTGTGCACCTGAATGTTTATAGCAGCAATGCCCACAATAGCCAAACTATGGAAAGAACCTAGATATCCATCATCAGATGAATGGATAAAGAAGATGTGGTATATATATGATGGAATATTATGCAGCCATCAAAACCCCCAAATCTTGCCATTTGCAACAACGTGGATGGAACTAGAGGGTATTATGCTAAGCGAAATAAATCAATCAGAGAAAGACAATTATCATATGATCTCTCTGATATGAGGAATTTGAGAGGCAGGGCAGGGGGTCATGGGGGGTAGGGAGGGAAAAATGAAATAAGGTGGGACCAGGGAGGGAGACAAACCATAAGAGACTCTTAATCTCAGGAAAGAAACTGAGGGTTGCTGAGGGGGGGGTGTTGAGGGAGGGATGGGGTGGCTGGGTGATGGATATTGGGGAGAGTATGTGCTATGGTGATTGCTGTGAATTGGGTAAGACTGATGATTCACAGACCTGTACCCCTGAAGCAAATAATACATTATATGTTAATAAATCAATAAGTTGATTCTAAAATGAATGTGGAAAAGCTAGATACCTGAAGGGGCCAGGACAATTTGGATGAAGAAGAACAAAGTTGGTGAGCAAACATTACCAGATTTCCAGACTTTTAATAAAGGTAAACTAATTAAGACAGTATAGTGTTAGTACAAGGATATGCACATAGACCAATGGAATAGAATGGGGAGTCTAGAAATAGATCCACTCTAGGTGGTCATTTGATTTACAACACAGGTGGTATTGCGAGCCAATGGGTAAAAGTGGTCTTTTCCATAATATTTCTGGAACATCTGGGTATCTATGGAGAAAAAATAAACTTAGACCTACTATATGCCATACATGAATAGAAGATAGACCACAATATGAAAGATAAAACAGGAAGGTATTCCAGGAGGCAACATGAGGATAATAGATGCCTGACTTGAGATAGATTGGATTATTTAAACAGGATCCCCCAAATTGTATGATTGATATTTTAATCATAAAAGGAAAAAAACTGGTATATGGTATTCCATCAAAATTTAGAGAATAAAAGCATAAGCCCCAAACTGGGAGAAGATATTCAAACTACATATATCCAATCATGGACTCATATTAAACAAATAGAATGCCTTACAGATCAGTAAGGAAAAGAAAAGGAAACCAATAAATTGGTCAAAGGACTTGCAATAGCACATCACAAAAGGATATTCAAATGGCCAATAAGTCATTCAAAAGTCATTGAAAAGGTCAACATCATTAATCAACAAGGAAATGCAAATTAAAACTACACTGAAGTATCACTCCACACCCAAGAGAATGGTTAAAATTAAAAACATAATGCCAAATTATGGCAAAGATATAGACTATCTGGAATTTCCATACTGCAGGTGGGTCTGTAAGGGACAACCACTTTGGAAAGCTGTGAGGTACCATCTACTAAAGCAAAGCTCATCTACTAAAGCTGTGACCTAGCAATTTTACTCCTGGTTACATATCCAAGAGAAAAGTGCTTACGTCTATCATACACCTTACTTGACACCAACTTTATTCATAATAGCCCCAAACTGGAAGCAACCCAAATGTCCACCCTCAGGAGAAGGAATAGAGAACTTGTGTTACAGTCGTGCAGAGCAGTACTATACAGTAAGAAAAAAAAATTGTTCTACGAATATATATAACGGTATGGATGAATCTCAAACATTATTTTGAGTAAAAGAAGCCATACCCAAAAATACCCACGGAATGATTCTATTCATGTGTAGTTCAAGAACAGGCAGTACTAACTGCTATTGAAAGAAGTGAGATTAGCAGTTACACCTGGGGGATGAGTGTTTATTGCTGGGGAAGGTGCACAAAGAAACCTCTGGATGTCAGAAATGTTCTCTATCTTCATCTGGTTGGTCACTGCACTAATCCATATTGAGCAGATGCCATATTCCTGTGCCCTTTGCAGGAGCACCCAACAAGAGACCATGCTTTCCTACAGCTTACATTCTAGTGAGGAGGACAGATGTTAGGCACCCAACTTTAGTAATGTGTTGGGTGCTGTGGTAGAGGACTTGGTTGTAGCTCTAGGCACACAGATCATGGAGAACTCAGTTATTCTAGGGACTAGGGGAGAATTCTGAAGGAACAGATGGCTCAGCTGAGAACTGTTAGGCATTAGGGAAAGGAGAGTGGAAGGAAGAGAACATTCCAGGCAAGCCCAAACCCAACTGCAAAGTCCTGGAGGGGAGGTGGGGCACGTGCAAGCAACTGACAATTTGGTACTGTCCTAGTACAGGGGAAAAGAAGGAGCCGGGCTTGTGGGAGGGCAGGGCAGCTGGGCAGTGAGTGGCCTGCCCTTTGGAGACTAAATGAGATGTGTTAAAAAAGAGTTTCGCCTTTTCTTTTTTAAAGATTTTATTTATTTATTTGACAGAGAGGAGAGAGATCACACGTAGGCAGAAGGGCAGGCAGAGAGAGAGGGGGAAGCAGGCTCACCGCTGAGCAGAGAACCCGATGCGGGGCTCGATCCCACGACCCTGAGATCATGACCTGAGCCAAAGGCAGAGGCTTTAACCCACGGAGCCACCCAGGCGCCCCAAGTTTCACCTTTTCTAAGGCCACTGAGAAGCCAGTGCATGGTTGTAGGTAGGAAAGAGTCAAGATGACCTTTACATCTTAACCAAGAAGTCCAGGAGGCTGAGCGGTGTGAGCTCCTGAGGTGGTCCTGGTGAGATGGTGGGGGGCCTGGAGTGGGGCGGGGAGATAGGAGCCGGCCAGCCACGCACTTACTGTAGAGACAGTGACGGGGGGTGGGGGGGGGAATCAACGACCTCCTGACGATGGCTTGTGCTGGGTGGGGAAGAGGAAGTCTTTCAGGACTTGCAAGCATTTCAACACTACTACCTAAGGACTGCAGTTCCAGACCCTACAGGAGGACAGGCACCCTGGGCAATAGTTGATTTCACCTCCGAATTTCCAGTGTCATTAGGTCCCTCTTACTTCCTCCTAGAAGAAACCTTGCTCCTGAAAAGAGCCTTTCACTGCAGGGTGAACTCTTCTCTGGGTGGATGGGGCGGGTTGGGGAGGTATTGGAAGGAGGGAGACCAGTGGAGGGGTTTGTTTAATGCAGCAAGCCTCGTCGTGTCTTCCTCTTTCTTCTCACTCGCCAAATAGGTTATTCTCACTCAGTTCCCTGACGAAGTAACAAGGACCTAGCGATTTAATTGCATCCATTAATTTGCAATTTGAGGAATTGGAGAGGCAGGGCAGTGGGTAATAGGGAGTAGGGAGGGAAAAAATGAGAGATACTCTGAGTATTTCTGACATCCTGTGGCGATGCGATTAGCAGAGGATTCCCGTTGCCGGGAATTTGAGTCCCGTCCTCTGAGGCATTCTAATTTGGAGTTGGTGAGAGGGGATATGGAGTCCACAGCGCCCCCTCGCCCCAGGCTGGGTGGAGAGAGCGAAGCGAGATGAAGACCAGAATCAGTCGGGTACCAAACTCGAAACTCCAGGAATAAGTTTAACATCTATCGTTCTACAAATCCAGACAGCCTGGGGCCCCTCGGGTTCCCATCCCAGCGAGCTTTCGCATTCACTCCGCCTCGAATCAGAAGGGATTTAGAAACTCAGAGCTGCCGGCCGCGGATACTGCTAATGCCAAGGCCAGGGGAGAAAGAGGGTTAGGATCTGATCCCGCCGCACAGAGGACCCAGGAGCCAACCCGCCCTCGGTGTTCGGAGTGGCGGGGGCGCGCTGCGTGCTGCGCCTGGGCCGCAGGCGGCGGCGGCGTGGGCGCCGTGATGCAGGTGTGACAGCCGCGGACTCCTGCCTCCGCCGGGATCGCCCCAGCGCCGCGGTGGCCGGAGCTGCGGGCCGGGCAGCCAGCGCGGACGCTACTCCGCCCGCACCAGCACCCGCCGCCACCCCCGCCCGCGGATTTCCCACCCAGGTAGGCGACGCCGTGGCTCCTTCCCGAGCGTGCAGAGCCGGCCCGGCGCGGACTCCCCGCGCTCCAGGGGCCTCTCCAGCTCGCCTGCGGGCCGAAAGGGACAGCTGCTATCTCTGAATGTTGTTTCTAGTAAATGGCACCAAAGACAGGGGAGTCTTGGAAAGCCGGCGCGGAGAAGCAAGGGTTTGCCAGCCGCCTGCGGCTGCGCTGTTCTTTGAAGGTGGCATTCCCAAGGGCTGTTTTTAAACCCGGTTTGAACTGTTAGCGCCATACAGTTCTGCAACTTAGGCTACTGACATTTCTTAAGTCCGCTTCCCTAAGCTTCCTAGCTTAGCTTTTAGTTTCAATTCTATTCCTAGGAAACGGGTTTTGGCGGTTCGTTCCTAAAGAACAGATGAAAAACATGCTTACACCTGGTGGCTCTGGGTTGGGGTTCCCGAGTGTGTATTTCTGCATGTGGAGGGCGCCCTCCGCGGGCGTGGGAGCCGTTTCTTAGGGACGCAGAGAGGATTTGTTTAGAGATGGATTTTAGCGCAGGGAAAAGAACATGATTTGTTCTGCAGGGATGGGTGAGCAAACGCGTTTGGCCAGGGAGAAGCGAGGCCCAGCGGTTTCTCCCGCAGTCGGGTGTTAGATAGCTCCGCTCTCCGGGCTTTGCCAGGGCTGGGGAAACGCGACCCTCGAACAGCAATCGCAGACGCAAACTCGGTCCGTTTCAAGGTAACTTAACGTCCTTGTCTTGGGCTCTGCTAAGAGCAGCTGGGTGGGTGGGGTGCCGGGGGGCGGGTGGGTGGGAGGAGCCCCTGCTTGTTTTGTTAAAGCCTGTTTGGGGAAGTAAATGTGGGTGGCTTTGAGGTTCCCGGAGCGGCAGGTGAGGGGCGAGAGGTGTGCGTAGGGGGAGAGGTGGGCATTGCTGCCAGCTCAGCCGCTGTTCTGGACACTGGACCGCTTCTATGTTTCTGCTTCCTGCCCTTTCCAGAAAAGGTGGCTCGTCCTGCTTGCTCCAGCCATGCAGCAGATCCAAGACAGGCTCCTTCTGCATCTTTCCTGAGTCAGCAAATACTCACCCAGCACCTAGTATGTGTCAGAGGCTGGATTAGTCCTTGGGGAATGCCGAGATGAGGAAAACACAGTCTAGGTCCACCAGGAGCTCACACCTGGTCGGGGAGAAACACCCGTAATAATCAAGCATGATGAGTTCAGTCACGCAGGTGTGAGGAACCCAGTGGTGGGAGTCCTGAGGAGGAAGGAATTAATGGTGCCAGGAGATTATTTTTTAAACGATGCCCTCACAGATGAGGTATATGACATGGATTTCAGTAGGGACTGGGTCCCTCTGTTGGTCCCTCGGTCTGCGAAGGACCCACATCACTCTCTGACCCCATCAGCTCCCAGCCGCTGGATGGGCAGAGCTCTACCAGTCACGACCAGGCTAGCGTTTGCAGTGGGTGGCCACACACACACAGGAATGTGCCCAATGCAGGTCAGGCTTTTTTCTCTTTTTTTAAAAAAAAATTGCTTTCCTAAATTCTAGGATCAAGAAGATTTTGAAGCAGTGCTTCACAAAGGCAGGGATTCTGGAAAATTCTGAGGGATTTTCAGAGCAGATGAACTTCTGCCCTCTTCCCCCTTGGGTCCCTGACCTGTCTGTACTTGTCCCAGCCCAGTTCAAAGGGAAAGCCCTGACCTTGATTACGTCTCAATGAGTGGGAAGGGAAAGTGAAGCCGTTACTACCAATCTGCTGCCTGGGAGAGGAAAATCCAACCTAATGGGTGTTTCTTCCTGCACAAAAATGGTGGTGGGGAATGAAATATGAGAGAGCTCTTGCCTGATGCATGTTTGCCAGAGCTGCGTATCACACACGTTTGGTAATCTAAACCATCATTAAGGTGTTTGAGAAGCAGGTTGGTGCCCTGCCAGAAGCCCAGATTTTGATGGGCAAATAAACCTAGGTGAGTGTCTTGGGCAAGTTAGAGCTTCTCTTTGAGCTTTGCTTTCCTGATCTGTAACATGGAGATAACAATACAGTTGTTGTAAGAATGATGTAGTAGGTGCTTACAAAATATTTGTTCATCGTTGAACAATTTTTGCACATGAATTGCGTGGCACGAGGTCGGTGCTCAAGAAATTGCAGTTTATCTATTGAGTACCTACTGTGTGCCAGTGATGTGTAGGGAATGCAGAATTGAACTAAATTGAACTAAATGAAAACCCTATGCTTAAGGAGCTTAATGTGTGCATGCATGCGTGCATGCATGCGTGTGTGTGTGTGTGTGTGTGTGTGTAAAACAACAAATAACTAAGTAATTAGATAGTGAATCAGCCAATGATACATTATAATGGAGAGAAATAAAGCAGGCTAAGAGGAATGAGGAGTGCTGCCAGAGGGTGCGGTGAGGATTGTTTTTTTTTATGCAGCCTGGTCAGGGAAGGCTTTGCTGATAAGTGATGTTTGATCAGAGTCCTTGGGGAAGTGAGGGAGTGAGCCAGCCAGATGCTGAGAATGGGCATTCTGGGCAGAGTAAAAGCACCTGCAAAATCCCTAAAAGAGGAGAGAGGTGTGTTCATAAGGAAAATCAGAAAGGAGGCTAAGGAGGCTGTGGTTGAGTGAGGGAGGGGGACAGCAGTAGGACTTGAGGTAGGATGGGTGACGTGGCCAGGTCACTGGGGTATTGCCTCTTATGATTTGTATGTAAGATTTATGTCGTGAGCTTCATTTCAGGAATTGGCTGAACTGCTACACTCTGTTTAGAAGAAGGTTGGTCAGAAGACGTAGGTTCCTATGGTCACTCAGAGCGTAAGTCAATGCAGTAAGCAGAGGCATAAATCTTCGCGAGGCGATGAGAGGTGCAGGAATTAGGGAACCAGTGCAAAACAGTGTGCAGAAATCTTTCATCCAGATCAAGTATTTGTGTTCCTTTTGAACCTGAACGTATGTTTGTTTCCTTTAGTAGAACCGAATAGTCCTGCAGACATTGTTCTTGCTAGTTATTATTTGTTTTCTCTGCAAATGGGAAGAGTTTCTATGGTTGCGGAAAGGTGTTGGAGTTAATTAGAAATATCCTGACCTCCAGTGTCTCATGGAATGCATTTACCTGGTGTCATATGATGAATCTATTTGAGGCTTCCATCTTTCATGGTTAGGAGGAAGACCACAGTTTGCTGCTCTGCCCCTTTGAGACTTTTTCCTCTACAGATTTGAGAGCTCCATCCCACAACCATTTGTGGGGCAGTAGAGCTCCTGCAATTTCTGTCTTTTGGACCGAAAATGTCTGTCTTATGGACAGAAAAGTGGCTGGGTGTCTGAGAACCTTGTCGAAGTTTCTGTGAGAAGGGATGTCATGTGTCTGGATCACCATGAGGGTGGCTGGTAGGATTTCCCCCAAGATGCCTCAGAAGGTGACACTTGGTGAATTTCTCTCATCCAAAGTCTGGCTTTCAGTTTTGCTGCCTTGCAGACCCGATCTGACTCTCTGCCACATCTCCGTGACCTTGGTCACCTGCATGTCACTCTACTGATTTGTGATGGCTGAGACACCATGCGACATGGCGAGTAGGTGTCCCTGCAGACTCCCCTTGAGGAGGTCTAAGTCATAAGGAGGAAGTTTCCCAATGAGCACGTACTCCGAGCTGAGCAGCTTAGATGACTACCCTAGGGACTGATCACACACAGGGGGGTTGATATTGGCAATGGGACTCCAGGAGAAACCTCCTGGAAAGCAGCCGTTTTTTATTTCCTCACATGTCTGTGGGT
Organism: Nasua narica; assembly: GCA_028533885.1. Classification (NCBI taxonomy): domain Eukaryota; kingdom Metazoa; phylum Chordata; class Mammalia; order Carnivora; family Procyonidae; genus Nasua; species Nasua narica. The sequence continues at coordinate 8,170,833 of CM052797.1, forward strand.
TGGCCTGGCAGTATGCATCTGGGTTATGCTTGGTTGATTTTAGCTGGGCTTACTCATGTGATATTGGTCTGCTGATGGTGTGGCCTCGGCTGGAATGACTCGGCTCTGCTTCATGTGGCCTCTCATCCCCCAACAGGTGAGTCTAGCATGTTCACGTGGTAGCGGCAGGAGTCCGGGAGAGAAGGGAAACCTGCGTGACCTCGTGTGGCCTAAACTTATAGCTGACACACTATCATTTCATCCTTGTCTATTGACGGGATGCCATAAGGCTGGTGCAGAGTGAGGGAGTGGGGAATAGACGCTACTTCTTGATGAGAGGAGCTACATTGTCATATTGCAAAGAGTGTGGATATAGGGAAGGGAAGAATTAGGGATATTTTTGTGATCAATCTGCTATAGGGACCTCAATATTTAAAGAACCCTGGCTAAGGCTCCTTTTCTCCTGCACTCTGTTTGAAGGTCAATTCCTGCAACTGGCCCTTTTCCTCTTTCTTTTCTTCTGTGTTTCCATAGCTGAACTTTGGGCATATATACCTTTAGATAATCAGTCATTCACCGGAAGTTTGTTGAGTGTTCTCTGTGTGTCAGGCGTGTCATAGGCAGGGGATACAGCAATAAAATACAATGTCCATCTTCATGAGACATTAGTTTGAGTTGGGGGAGATAAATAATATGGAAGTAAATAAATAAATGTGTAATGACAGAATATCAAATGGAGAAAGGGGTTGGGGATGCCTAGTTGAGTGGGGGTGGGAGGCAGGGTTGAGTAGGTGGTGGCATTTTATAGAAATTGATCAGGGTGACATGAAGGGAGTAAAAGAGTGAGCCAGATGGATATCTGAGGAAATATTCTTTTAGGCAGGGGAAACAATAATTGCAAAGGCCCCGAGGTGATAGAGCACTAGCATGTTCTGGGAACAGAAAGGAAACTCATGGAGAAGGAACTGAGAGAGGGTCAACACGGTAGAAGTTGAGATCAGGGAAATAGCAGGCAGTTAGGCAATACATAGTCTTGCAGGGCTTTGTATGGATTTTGGCTTTTACTCTAAGCAAGATGAGAAGTCATTGGAGAATTTTGAACACTAGTTGCTAGGATCTGATATATGTATTACAATGATCACTTGAGATTTAGACCTTATAGTCAACTTAGAGGGTCAAGAATGAAAACAGGGAGAGCACCCAGGAGGCTACTGTGGTTCTTCAGGCGAGAGGTGATGGTGGTTTAGACCAAGGCGGCTAGTGATAATGATGAGAAATGGTCAAATTTTGGATATATTTGATGATGGTGAAGATAGAACTTGCTGATTGGTAGATTAGGGTATGAGAGAAAGAAAGGAGTCAAGGATGACTCCCCATATTTTGATTTGAGCAGCTGGAAGAAGAAGCCCTTTACTAAGATAGAGAAGGAACAGTCATGGGGTTCAATTGCATGTCCAATGAGAGATGTTAAGTAGACAGTTATATATTGAGTCTAGAGTCGAAGGAAGGGTTTCAAGAAGGAGACACAAATTTGAGGGTCATTAGTATGTTATTTGTCCCTTCAGTAAGGCAATTCACTGCTGTATCACCAGTGCACAGAATGTTACCTGGCACATAGTACATGCTCAATGAATATTTATTGAATAAATGAATGAATGAAACTGTTTATTCATTGGCGGTGACTGTACATTGTTGCTTCAGTGGATCGTGAAGTGTAACTCCCTGAAGTTATTCCCTTTCTTTCCAAGGTCTTGTGGGAGTCTTATTGTGGATCTCATGGACTAAAAACAGACTTTAAATACAAAGGCTCCAATTGCTTATTTCTTACAGAAAGCAATGTGTGGTGACAAGTAAGAAAGAGAAACAAGTGGAAGCCAAAAAATAGCTCATACTTTCAAAAAAAGGGAGACAAGATCTTCCAGAGAGAGGTGGCTGAAATTCAGGGGTGTGATGTTCTTTGGTTATTATTATACTGCTCTTAATTTAAGATTAAGCAGGAGCAGGGAAGAATCTTGAAAAAGGGAGAGATTTATTTAAATCAATTTTGTGCCAAGTGAAAGTGTCACCAGCTTGCTTGAAAAATCCCACATCTATAGCATCTTGCATAATGTGATCCTGTTTATAAAAGGAGAGACATAGGCAATAGTTTTATTGGAAAGGGGAGGGTTAGAATGACTTCAGTCTCAAATTCTAGGTGCTATCCATTTCCTCCCATGGCATGGCTATATATGTTGAGGGTGAGTTTTGTTGGCAATGATATTGAGAGGGAGGGAATGAGAAAAGTATGTACTACAGTTGAAAGTGGTTTCCTCTGTGTGTGTGTTTGTGTATGTATGGGAAAGAGGGAAAGAGGGAGAGAAAGAGTGTGTCAATAGTAGGGGGGAGGGAAAGAATTGAAGCTCAGAAGGAAGTAAGAGAAAGATAGTAAGTTGGCCTCCATTTTTATGTATGGGGAATAAGCCTGACCATGTGGGGCATGGGATGGAGCAGTGAGATTTGGAACCAGACAAAACTTGGTTTGAACTCAAGACTCATTACTTTCTATCCATGTAAACTTGAGCAAGTTATTTAATTTCTCTGAATCTTGGCTTCCTTAGGTATAAGATGATGATAATGATAATGGTGATGTAGATGATGGTGATGATGGTGATGGTGGTGATGATTGTGGTCGTGGTGATGATTGTGGTGATGATGATGATGATGGTGGTGATGGTGGTGGGGACAGTGGTAACGGTGGTGATGGTGGTGGTGATGGTGGTGATGGTGGTGATGGTGGTGGTGGTGGTAACGGTGGTGATGGTGGTGGTAATGGTTGTGATGGTTGTGATGGTGGTGATGGTGGTGAAGGTGGTGAAGGTGGTGATGATGATGATGGTGGTGATGGTGGTGAAGGTGGTGATGGTGATGATGGTGGTGATGGTGGTGAAGGTGGTGATGGTGATGATGGTGGTGATGGTGGTGAAGGTGGTGATGATGATGATGGTGGTGATGGTGGTGGTGGTGGTGATGATGATGATGGTGGTGATGGTGGTGGTGGTGGTGATGGTGATGATGGTGGTGATGGTGGTGAAGGTGGTGATGATGATGATGGTGGTGATGGTGGTGATGGTGGTGGTGGTGATGATAGTGCTGACAATGATTGCAATAACATCCAAGTGCTCTGTTGTTCCCTTCATGCTTCTGGACTTGAAAATATGTTGGTCCAAATGTTGATTAAGTGATCACCATCTCTTTATGTTCCTAAAGGACTTAAAGATTCTGTGTGAAGAGAGACTGAGAATCTGTCATTTAATGTTGCTAGTGCTATTGAGAAGATGATTTGCATGGGGCTCATGATATTCAAAATAAGACAACTGAATAATAATCAGCCTTATGGGCTGGAGATTTCCAAGTACCTCAGAGGGAAGCCAACTGTCTATTCTCTGCAGTAAGCTAATCCCACTAGCTCAGCTCAGTAATATCCCATTGTTTGTTGGAATTCCATGATGAAAATTTCTGAGCCCCTTGGATTATGTAAATGTAGAAACTTTCCTCTCTGATGTCTCTGGGCATTGCTCCCACAAATTCTGCCCCATGCTATCTTCTACTGGAAAGATCTGTTGTTATCTCTGTTCTAGGCACATAGTAGGCATGCACTAGGTATTTATTAGATATGAGAATGAGTAAATACTATTGAGATTGTTCTATTGGCTGAACTTCTTCCTGTGGTTCTTCACTGGCCTGGGCAAGAAATGAGAGTATAACTGACAGTGATGAGCTAAGTCTTCAGCACCTACTAGGTATGCAGCAGCTAATGGTGTCTCTTCTCCCAAATTCTCTGCCTTTGCTGCCATTCTGGCCTCTTCTAGATCAAAGATCATACACTCAAATTTCCCTTTGAGGAGTTGGATCCTATAGACCACGTCCTTTCTCCCACTTCCGTTTTATAGCTGGGAAACCTGAGGCCCAGCAAAAAGAAATCACAGAGAAAAGTACCCTCGGAGACATGGAGGAACAACCTCATTTCCTTCTTGTCCAGCTCTGTATAGATGTAAGAGAAGGTAATTTTGCCAGACCTCTGGAACCTTCTTGAATCACAGATGTTGGAGTCTGGAAGCTGGCTGTTTCAGGTGGGGGCATGGTGCCATGCCCTGCTTCCATGACAACTGCAGATGCCACAGAATTGGCAGGAGCTCTGAGCCCCTAAAAGTCACCTAAGCAGGGATAGGTATGAGTTTTCCAGATCTTCCCATGACAGAAAACTGCAAATGAATCCCTGTCTATGGACAAATGTGCCATCATTACTCCCAAGTGGGCAGGTTTTGTTTTAATGAATATTTCATGGGCATTTTCCTTTTCAGGTCCAGAGCAAGTCTAAGTCAGTGAAAAGACTTCCTTGAACTACAGGGACTTAGCGTTACCGAGCTGAAGGGACCTCAGAATGCAGGAATCTCAACTCCTTGGGATGCATCTTTGCTCATCATAGGGGTAGGAGTGGGAGTCCTCCTCCTTTGCCAAGGGAGAGGGATGCTGAGTCTAGAGAAGAAAACGACTTACTTATCTAAGGTCCTGCAGTATGTTAATGATGGCAAGAGGGTCAGAGCGCAGTCAGGTTTGCCTCAACAGAAGTTCATCTGAGGGTAGGAACCTGGAGAGAACAGAACAATGGGGCCTGGGTTCCCTTCATGATTATGCTTCCAAGTCCTCTGAAACATCACAACTGGTTTGTCCAGGCAGGTGGGAACCTGGTTAGATCCCTCCATGGTTGCCTCTGAACAATCCGCTGGGATTTTCCCTGCGAGGCTCCAAAGCCCAGACCCAGTGAGGGCTGCTCTTACTCTGCCTGTAGCCCCTGTTCTCTTGCTATGCCCAGAATCTGACTGTGGCCTTGGATCTGCTCTGGGGTGCGGCAGATGGCACAGAGAGAGGAGTGGAGCTCAGCTGGCTCATGGGAGGTTCTGAGGGAGAGGAAATGGCCTTGTGGCGCAGCCTGCTTCAGCAGAGTGCTGGACCCAGGGATGGGGCTGGAGAGCTCATGGCAAGGGCAGGCGCTCCTGATCTTGGCCCCAGAGGGCTCAAGGGACTCAGTTCCACTCCTACTCCTATGATGAGTGATGAACACATTCCACCCATGCTTACTTGAATGTCCATGGATTAAATGCAGCCACTTGAAATTTTTTTTAGGCAAAGCATAAGAATGAATCTTTAAGGAAAGGGAAGCTATTGGAAAGTAATGTAAAGGTGTAGCTTAAAAGTCAAAGTGATAGATGAACGCCAGGGAAATTGTCATAAGCAATATGGAAGCAGGGTGTGGTGCGGGGCCAAGTCCTCTCACTCCTCACAATGAATGACTTTTTTTTCTCTCCTTTGGGTGATGCTGGCCAGTCTCTGGTGCAGAAGCTGTACCAGGCTCCTACCCTCACAGCACGAGATTGGTGGCCTCCTGTTTCCACAATGGCCCAGCATGTGGGATTTTGGGGCACCATGCACGGCTGTGGGAGGCTGGGTTAGTTCTATCGGGTTTCGCAGTCTCATATGTGTCATTCCCAGGCCACTGTCCTGTTGCTTTCAGCCCATTTTCTGTAGACAATGAGGGCTCCTTCTGGCTGACTCGATCTTCTGGTCGGATTCTTGAGCTTCTTGGAGATGGTGGAAGGCAAAGAGCCCCAGAACCAGTCTGCTTAGGTCCCCAGCCTGGTCTACTTCTTATAAATGTGAGACCTTGGGCAGGTCATTTATGCCTTCTTCCCCATGACTCTGCAGAGTAGGTAATTACCTAGACTCAGCTTATTGTCTCCACTTTATGGTGCTGAGGTTCAGAGAAGTTAAATAACTTGCCCAGAGTTTAGCAACCACTAAAGGGCAAAATGGGTTCAAATGCAAAGTTGTCTTTATGCTCTGTGCTGTGGTCCCTCCTCACCCAGGCCATGAAGGCTTGTTAGGTGTGGCCCTGGGCCTCGGCCCACCACGTTGGCTTAGCCTCTACCACTTTTGATGCTCCAACCCACTCTATTGTAAAGGGGATTTGGGAAATGTCTCGCTAGTGCCCCATGGGCTTAAACCAGGCACTGGATCCAACCTGCTTCCCAGCCTCTGGAATTGGTAGACACTCATATGTCCATCTGCCCTACCTGTAAACTTGTCTTCAAGGTCAGTACTTACCTGGGAGTGGAGATGTTTAACTTCAAAAAGGGTCAAACTTCAAGTGTCCTTGAGAGTTAGTGGGCCCTAACTCTGCTCCAGAGGCTCATAACTGAGTTTCTTTTCTTATTTGAAGACTAATGTCCTATCTTCTCCAAGGATGAGTTGAGAGAAATCTGCTTGTGTTCCTCTGCATAATCTGACTTCATTTATTCTGGACGCTCAGGTTGGGGTTGGACCCACACCCAAACCAGGCTCTTCTGCAGATGTCCATTTAGCTACTGCTACATTCTAGGCTTTGTCTCTTATACTCTTCTCTTACTGGAAGGGTAGTCTGTTTCCTCTCTCTAGAGCCTTTCCTCCTCTGAAAGTGGGGTCTTTGAGGTTTGCCCCAGGTGCAACATGTGCTTATGCAAACAAACTCCAGGGCCTCACCACTGAGCCCTGTCCCAGTAGCATCAGCATCACTTGGGAGCTTGTTAAAAATACAGAATTTCAGGCCCCACCCGAGACCTGCTGAATCAGAACCTGCATCTTACCGAGATCCCCCAGATGATTAGTCTGTGCAGGTCACAACATCTCCATATCACGTTTTCCCTGCTTCAGAGCTCACATGGTCACATATGCTCAGTCTCACACCTCTGGCTCATCGGGGAAGCAGGAACATGATTCAGATAGGACCCGAGTTTCCTCTGTTGGCCTAGTCCTACAAGGGCTGCAGTGCTTGGGTTCTGCCATTGGGGAGCTCATTAATTAATAACTAGAGCCCAAGGTGAGAAGGTGATATCACAGAGGAATATACTGAGTGAATGTTTTTGGGAGCACAAACCCTAAGCAGTTGCTGTTGCTATATGAGGAAATTAAGACCGGGGACCAGGAAAGGTATTGCATTAGGTGAAGGGGTATGGCCTCATTGGAGTCCTGAAGGATGGGATAGCTTTCCAGGTGGGTGGTGGGGAGGAGAAAGGAATTCCTGGTAGCAAAGATCGTTTGCAGGGTATCAAACAGACGTGCAAGTGCTCGGTTGATTTGGGAACAATAGGAAGCAATAGGAAGTGGTTTGGGTTGGGGGTAGAAAACAGGCAGAGGGGGCTAGGGAGGAGAAGTTTGTTGGGAAGTGTTGTGGACACCCACTAGAGTCTCCCGGGGGTGTAAAAGTTCTCAGGTGTGCCAAGGTGGAAAAATCTCAGGAAACATTGAGATACATGGAGGAGCTAATTGGCTTGGCTCCTTGAAATGGTCCTCTAAGTAATGAGGTAACTGCTCATCGTTCTGTGCCGCGGCCACAAGGTTCGGCCGCGTGGGAACTGAGTGGATCCCAAGTCCAGTGTAGCCTTGATCACGACATCCATCCAATTAGAGAAACTTACAGTGAGTGATGTCTTGGAGATGCTTTAACGCACAGAAAGACCCAAGAGAATATGGACAGCATTTAAGAAATATAAAAAAGCCCCTAGACCGCAGCTGCCCAGAACAAACAGAGCAGAAAGTTCTGTGTCTTGTATTTGAAAGACACTCAGCCACTGTCTCTCGGACAGTTGCCGGGATTACATGATTCCAACCCATAACTGCTCTAAGATTCACTAACTAGGAGTCCCCCCTCTTCCCTTCCTTGCCACCATTTTGGGTGTAATAGAACCACATTACTGATAATCCAGAAAATTGGGGAAAGAAAGGGGAAACCCACCTATAATCCCGTCATCTTTAGAAGCATTTTGAGTTATTTTCTTTATTTAAAAATAACTGTGTTAAATATGCAGTTTTTGGACCACCTCGCCCCCCCCCCCCGCCCCCGCCCCATGGCAGAGACTGGCAAGCCCTTCATCAAACACACCTGGTACCTTGCTTCTGGTGCATACAAACTACATCTTCCAGCCTCCTTTGCAAGTGGGTGTGGCCATGTGACAGGTCCCTGCCCCATGAACCTCCACATGCTCCTCCAGACCCTTTTCCCATCCTGCTTGGGGCTGTCTCATGTGCAAGAAATAAACCCTGCCTATATTAAAACAGTGACTGATATCACAGAGTTCATTTGTTAGAGTGGTTAGCCTACCTTCGCCAATACAGAACCTAAAACTGCAATTTGCCATTCCCTCCCCCTCCAGAAGTTTATGGGTACACATTGTAAAAGATCAAGAAGAGTGTTTCTTGACAACATGAAGATTAAGAAGTTGCCCCCCTGGGGTTAACCATTGGGTTGCCAGCTTTCTAGGCACTCCTTTAAGTGCAGAGAAGGCTACGGGGTTAAACATCAGCCTTTCCTCTGGTGACTATTCCAGGAGCGTATACACTCTGAAAAGTCTAAAGTTTGATATTTTCCTTTTCTTTCTCTCGTTGTTTCTGACTTGTGCGAGATGATGGGGCTATCCCGTAGAATCCATTTTTTAAAAAGATTTTATTTTTATAGAGCAGTTTTAGGTTCACGGCAGAGGGGAGTGGAAGTTGCAGAGAGTTTCCATAGACGCCTGCCCCTACACCTGCAGGGCCCCCACCAGAGTGCTGTCCACGTTACAACTGATGAACCTACATTCACACACCATAATCCCCCTGCCGTCCATACTGTACCTTAAGATTCACTCTTGGTGTGGTACATTCTATTTCCCATATAATATTTTTTAAATATTTTATGTATTTGAGAGAGAAAGGGAGAGAGCACCAGCAGGGAGAAGGGCAGAGGGACAAGTAGAACCACCCCCCCCCCCCGCCCCCGCTGAGCAGGGAGCCCAACACTGGTGGATCCTGGGACTCAGATCATGATCTGAGCCAAGTCAGAACTTAACTAACTGAGCTATCCAGGGGCCCCATATGTCCCATATAATAATTTTTTTATTGCGTTATGTTAGTCACCACCATTAGCTTTTGATGTAGTGTTCCAAGATTCTATGGATAACACCCAGTGCTCCATGCACTCCGGGCCCTCCTTAATACCCACCGCCAGGCTTACCCATCCCCCCAGCCCCCCTCCCCTCTAAAACCCTCAGTTTGTTTCCCGGAGTCCAGAGTCTGTCATGGTTCTTCTCCCCCTCCGATTCCCTCCCCCATTTCGCTTTTCCTTTCTTTCTCCTAATGTCCTCCATGGTATTCCTTATGTCCCACAAGTAAGTGAAGCCATATGATAATTGGCTTTCTCTGCTTGACCCCCTTCACTCAGCATAATCTCTGTCTCATATAATTTTTAAACCAGATGGTTTGCTCCGATACTTAAAAGTTGTGTAACTTTGGGCAAAGTATTTAACTTCAGACCCTCCGTTTCTTTATTTATGAAATGGTCATAGTACAATCTACTTTCTGGGGTTATTGAGGAGCATTTGTCAAGGAGATATTGGTTGTTCTGCGGTGCTTAGCAGAATACACGGGTGCTCAGCACTTAATAGTGCTTCCCCACTAGTCTGGAAACTCCCTGAGAGCTGGGACCACATCATCTTGTCTACTACCCCAGTTCTGGTGTTTCACACTGTCCCCGATACACAGGAGGGGCTCAAACTTACTTACCAAACTCAGAGCACCTTAAAGGAACCTGCATACTTCAAAGCAGAAGTGCTGTGACCCTGGATTACAGAACCAAGAAAGGTGTGAGAGGAATGTGGGGAAGGTGTAACACCTTGACCTTGACGTGCTGGAGGGTTAATCTATCAGCTTACCAAAAGGGTTAGAGAACAAGAATTTGCAAGAGAAGGTGGGGGTGCTTCCCATTCTGGTGTGTGTGCTTGGGATTGCTCTATATTTGGATGATGACTCTCTCGTTTGAGGGTTAATCCTCTTTGTCCGAGTCATCCAGCCTGGGGATTAACTGCTTTAAACTCCAAGCCTCACTGGCCCTGACAATGTGAGCTTTATGTCGCCAAGAACCAGGGCTTTCAGGGGTCGATTTCTGTTGACCCAGCCCACAAGGCTCCCTTGTGGTTATTTAATTCCAGCCCCTTAATGCTGTGGAGGGAGAGGCTGGGGCCCTGACAGGGGAAGTAACTTATTATTTCCTGTAGCGGATCTGTCATCCGAACCCCCGTTTCCAGCTCAGAGATGGCTCCCCCGCTCTGTGCTCAGCTCCGACGAAGGGTTCCGGAAAAGGAGCTTAGCTGAAAGAGTGAAACAGTGGATCAGTGAGAGAGCCCCAGTGCTGATGGAAATTTCGTGTTGTTGGAGAGAAGTCTCCAGTCCGTCTATGGAAAGTGCAGCCTGCTTCTTTGCTCACAGATGGGCTACTTAGAAGCCTCTGCGGGGCTGAGCCCCCCAACCATTTTCTGGTTTTGCGTACTTGGCTCAAAATTCCCGTTCTGGGATGAAGGACATCTGCCTGGCCCACACCCGAGGGGACCCTCGCTCTCAGTGGCACACGGAATGTGAGGGAAGGGGGTTTCTCAGAGGAAAACTGAGGACCGTTATTATAGGAGCCATGGTGGTGGGACAGGCGGTACCCTGACCATCACACACCCTCGGCTGGGTTCTCTTGCTGACATAGGGATTCCTAAGTATTAGCTTTGTTGGTGAGTATTAAAGACTTGGGAAGCCCGGCTACATTTCCCTCTTTCCTTCCTTTTCAAAGGGCTTCCAGCTTCTCTAACCATGTCCTAACCTTGCGTTTTAAGAATTAAAATATGCACAATTCAAAGTTGGATTCCCCGTTCCCATTAAATCCTTTTTTTTTTTTTAAGATTTTATTTATTTATTTGACAGAGAAAGAGAGAGATCACAAGTAGGAAGAGAGAGAGAGAGAGGAGGAAGCAGGCTTCCTGCCGAGCAGAGAGCCCGATGCGGGGCTCGATCCCAGGATCCCGAGATCATGACCCGAGCCAAAGGCAGAGGCTTTAACCCACCGACCCACCCAGGCGCCCCCCCACCCCCATTAAATCCTTTTTACATCGATTTATTCAGCATGCATTTCTTGATGTCCCCTGAGCCAGGCACAGAGGTTAGTGGTAGGCAAGGAAGACCAGAGCCTGACGCTCTGAATTCCTAGCTTGTCTCTAATTGGAAGACCTGTAGGCGCCCTTGCTGCCCGTCAGGGGTACCGAGTTTGGTTAAAGAAAGTGCATTGTTGAGTCATGTTGATGACGCGTCGTTCTGCCGAAGAACATGGCTCTGCCTTCTTTCTGTGCATGGGGAGTCTTGGAAGGTGATATGTACAAAATTCATTTGGGGACCAAACTGGCGCCGGCCGCCTGAGGCTGGGAGAGAGTGGGTGGCCTGTGTTCGTGCCGCCTCTGTCTGCTGGGTGAATGAGAAGCGGCACCCCGGGGCTCCTTTGTGGTTGGGTGTTTGAACACCGGACAGTGCATCGCTTTGCTATTATCAGGTTATTTGTATAATCCCAGCAGCTGGCAGTTGTGTAATAATTTTCAAAAGCAAAAGCCAGGAGATATTTGCTTGGAGTGAGAACAAAAACAGGCAGAGAAGGAGGCGTGTTCCACAGTCCCGTGCAGAGCGTGGGATTGCTGCACCTCACAAAGACGGGATTGTTCCCCGGTTAGAATTCCCCATGGGACTTCCCCTCCTCAAAGTTCAGGAAAGGGTCATGCATTCTGGAAGGGAAGTCTGTCTCATTCTCTTTGCACGCACAGACAGAGCTAGAAAAACTGCCGTGGCCCTGGGGATCTGGTCGGACCTGTGCTGATGGCTGATAGGCCATTGTGGCTTTGAGCCCAAGGTCAGCAACCTGAGTACAGATTCAGAATTGCACAGAGCTACACTTTTCTCTCTTTCTGTTTTATGTCCCATGGTGATTAGGCTCTGGAGTCAGATTACTGTGTTTGCAGCTCATCTCCTTTGCTTGCAAATTGTGCTTCACTGCTCTATGCCTCCCTTTCCTTACCTGTAAAATAAGAGCAACATTAATAGTGCTCTGTCTCATACAGTTGTTAAAGGAAATAAGTTAAATGAGATAATACAGTGTTCAGCATAATGTTGGGTCTAGAGCAAGTGTATCAGTCAGCTGTTACTACATGAGGATAATGCTGCATAACAGACAGCCCCAGGTAGCTCAGCGACCCCCACAGCAAACATTATTTATCTCACTCATGAGTTGGCTTGTCAGCTGGGGTGGCTTACCTTCATGCTGCAGGTCAGGTTCAATCCAGCTATCAGGATGCTACTAGCATCTACTGGGGACATGTTCTTCTTGTGGCAAATGACAAAAGAACATGAGGGATGCCAAACTGTACAAACACATTTAAAGCCTCTGTGCACGTCACGTTCGCTAACATTTCATCGGTCAAAGCAAATCACATGGCCCCAAACCCAACATCAGTGATATGGGAAATATACTGCTCCTTCCGCAGTGGAAAATACTGCCATGATTCATGGCTAAGAATGTAGGTTATGATTACATGGGGGAGAAGAATCAGGAATAATGATTTGATGTACCAGAGCAAGTTAGCTTTGTGAAAGGAAGCTGAGTGGGACTTTTCTCCCATTCCTGAGTGTTCACTCAGAATGCGAGCCGAAAATAAGAAGGCTTAGGCACTCTGTTTTTTAAACTGAGCCATGACAGTGCCTGAGTGACTCAGTCAATGGAACATGAGACTCTTGATCTTGGGGTTGTAAGTTTGAGCTCCACGTTGGGCATAGAGATTAAATAAATAAGTAAATCTTAAAAAAAAAATAAATTTGGTCACAGATGACTGGCTCCCTCATGACCTTCTGGGAGATATCAAAATTGGCTTTGGAGCCCTTCACCCTAAGCCCAGTGTCTATGTAAGTATAGAGATGGAAGAGGAAGGCAGACTCTTTGGAATCTTGGCCTATAGGAAGTTCTTGCTTGAAAATGAAAAACTTTTATGGGTCCCTGGGTGATAAAGTCGGTTAAGTGTCTGATTCTTGGTTTCGGCTCAGGTCATGATCTCAGGGTCCTGTGATTGAGCCCTGCATCAGGCTCTTTGCTCAGTGTGGAGTCTGCTTGGGGTTCTCTCCCTCTCCCTTTCCCTCTGCCCCACCCATGCTCTCTCTTTCTTTTCCTAAGATAAAAAAAATAAGTCTTAAGAAAAAAAAAAGTGAAAGACTTTTCACTCTCCACAAAATCAAGTGAAGGGAGTTTGAAAGACTCCCCTGTGGGAATAAGATTTTGCCAGGAGGGGTAGCCAGGTGTCCTGCAACCTGGCTGAGTCCGTGCTGAGCTGCGATCCTGCCGTACTCCAACCCCCAGGACTATTAACAGACTGGAGCAGGTCGTGCAGAAGAGTTCCTTTGAGGGCTTGATGTGTCCACTGGTGCCTACTTCTAGTCTGGATATTTTGGCAAGCAGGAGGCTTCATGGGGTAGCTCCTGCTCGAAGGGAAAGATGGATGATAGCATAGTACCAAGGGAAGAAAGAACATTTTTCCAGTACATTCATTAACAACTCAGAAAGGTGTAAAAGTTTCCATGGGAGGGAGCATAAAGCTCAGGGGAGGAGCTGAAGCCCCAGGGCTGTCCAAGTAGTAGCTGAATCATGATGCTGAATCCTGCACCAGTGCAAATCTACCTGAAGAAGTGGCCAGATGCAAGGACAATGGGTGGCTGTGAGGTGGGACCTAGTTGCCCCTCTCTGAGAGACTTCTCGGTGCTGGCGGGGACCAAGGTGAGGCTGAACACTTTTCCCAAGAAGACTGCGTACACAGGAGCCACTGGTGTTAGAGGGGCCAGTGCAAACCAGAGTAATGCCAGGGAGGGATGTCTCCCTGTCTTCGTCACCATCCCCATTGCTGCTGCTTTTATGCTTCACCCCCATTTCAGTTTGAATGAACAAAATTAGTTTACTGCCTTTCTCCACTTCTGGCTCCTGTTTATAACTCCTTCAGCATGGTTTGGAACCTTTTAAGTTTTATGCACTGGCTAATGAGCTCTGTCTGCATGGAGGCAGGGTCTGGGGGTGTGGGCGCTCTGGCTGATCCGCTTGGGGTTCCTGGCGTTTACTCCTAATCTCCAGCTTCTGTCTGGCCGACAGCAGATGGAATTCTCCACAGGAGTCCCTGCCAAGTTGCTCCACTTTTGAGAATAAGGGAGGGTCCAAAATACATCAACAAAATCCTGGTGGGGAACCTATCTTTGCAAGGAACAAAGGGTTGGCATTTCTGGGGGAATACGCTTTTCCCAACGGTAAGAGCTATCTTTTTAAAGATAAATCTTTTCTTTATTTGATCATCTTTTAGCATTCAGGGAGAGATTAGTGGCTAACGGGGATGAGGAAAGGTAAGCTGTATTGAAGGTTCTCTGTCATTTGAGGTTCAAGTACAGAGGTATGGCTAGCAATTCATTTGTTGTCTGCTTAGGTTTGGGCTGTTTGATGACCTGCCTGAATTGAGAAATCCCGCCTCTGGCTCTGGCTGTTGTAAACTAGCGTGATATAAGAAGTGTGACTTATTTCAAGCCTTGTGTTTGCAAGGAAATTAGAGATTACCCAAATCTATTGGTGATGTTCAGCTTTGCCATCCAGTTAGTCCTTATTTCCTTATACTTACTATTTTTTTTTTCTGATCAAAGAAGTAGTACTTGCTATTGGATAAGATTTGGAAAATCATAACACTTATACATCGTAAAACTCTTTATTTGTGTTTCCACTCAGCTGGCCACAAAATTTGTTCTAATTTACCCTGCAATGGCAATGTATGAGTAGCCCCCCGACCCACCACGCATCCTTTCTTGAAGTCTTATCTTTAAGAGAAAAATAAAACATTGTCAATTTGTTAATTGAGAAAATATCTTATTTTACTTTTTGTTCATTTGATTGCTAATATGATTCATCACTTTTACTAAAGACTAATTATATTTCCTCTTCTAAGCACTGTCTTTCCATGCCCTATGCCATTTCAGATTGAGTGTTGGTATTTTCTGTATTTGTCAGTAAGAGCTCTATGTATATTAAATCAGTGACTTATAATTACTGTAAACGTTTCCCCAGTCTACTTGCCTTTAACTTTGTATGTCTGTTGTCTTCTTGCCATGTAGGAATCTAATTTTACATACTCATATTACCGGTATTTTCAGCTAAGATCTCGTTCATGTCATGCTTAGGAAGTCCTTTTCTACCCTAAAATCAGAAAATAAAATCTGTAAATTTTAACTATTTTTATAATTTTGATTTTATATGTGATGTAGTATTAATCGTTTGGACTTTATTATGACTTATGGTGTGAGGGAGGGATCTATCTTTCTTTTTGTTCACTTACCCATTGTTAATCAGTTCTTTCATACATACTTAATGAATATTCCTCCTTTCCTCAGTGAATTGAAAACCCACCTTATATTTTGTTCCTTGATCTCTCTGCCTCTGGTGCCCAAACTAATGTAATTATTTTAGCTTTATATTATGTTTTAGTATCTAGCATACATTCTTTTAAAATATTTCTTGGCTATTTTCACCCATTTATTCTTCCAGATGAAGTGCTGAATCATGTTGCCAAGTTAAAAAACAATCCTGTTGGAATTTGGATAGAAATTCAATTTAATTTCATTATAAATTACTTTTATATTTATGTAGTTACATTACAAACTTATTTGGAGAGAATTGGCAGTCCAGACATGGTAAGAATATTTACTCAATGTTGTTTTCAGTCCCCTTAAAAGCTTTGCATTTTAAAACCATGATAATAAAATAATATACTAACTATATATAAATATATAGTTAAATATATACTTAAAACTAAATAAAATAAACTAACCCTTTTGAGAATCTAATATGTGTGAGGCTTTGGCTTCTTTAAAATCAGTATCTCGGGCGCCTGGATGGTTCAGTTGGTTGAGCAGCTGCCTTCCGCTCTGGTCATGATCCTTGAGTTCCGGGATCAAGTCCCACATCGGGCTCCCGGCTCCGCAGGGAGTCTGCTTCTTCCTCTAACCTTCTCTCCTCTCATGCTCTCTCTCACGTTCTCTGTCTCTCAAATAAATAAATAAAATCTTAAAAAAAAAATAGAATTAGGGGCGCCTGGGTGGCTCAGTTGGTTGAGCAACTGCCTTCGGCTCAGGTCATGATCCTTGAGTTCCGGGATCGAGTCCCACATCGGGCTCCTGGATCCGTGGGGAGTCTACTTCTTCCTCTAACCTTCTCTCCTCTCATGCTCTCTCTCACGTTCTCTGTCTCTCATATGAATAAATAAGATCTTTAAAATAAAATCAAATCAGTATCTCATTTAATCCTCCCAACTTACCCAAGATGATTCAGATGTCAAACAACAGTGCCATGGCACCCACTCACAGCTTTCTGATTCTCAAGCCTGAGCTGTTAACCTCTACAGTAGAATCCTTTCCTTAAGATTTCTGCAAGTTAAAGTGGCAGAGAACTAGTCTATGAACATACTAATTTTTGTTTTGTCACCTTAGGCAAGTTTTCATCTAGTGCTATGGTTTTCAATCCTGACTACATCAGATTCAACTGAAGAGTTTATTAAAAAAAAAAAAAAATATGTCCTAACTGTGAGACAGTTAAGAAAGCCCCAAACTGTAGGGATGGGGCTGGGAAATTGACTTTTTAAAATAAAGTGATCCTGATGTACAGCCAAAGGTTGTTACCTGGTGATAAAGTACATCTTCAATTATTGTTTTGGTTTCTACCATTTTTATTTTCCTGCTGGCGTCATCCATAATTCTTAGGTAGAGTTTTATTTCTTTGTTTTTCATGCCTATTATATTCTTTCATAATCTGTACCTTTTTATATTTTTTCTTTTCCTTTTGAAGATGGACTCCACAGCCAGGCAAACCAAATAGGGCACTCCTTAGCTGGAAGGGAAGAGGGAGGAGTTGGTGTAGAAATAGTAGCAAATGAGATCAGAACCTCCATTCTCTTGAACTAGGTGGGTCCTCATCCTAATCAGGGAATTAGTTCCTCTTTGCCACTCCCTTACCTTCCACACCCACCTCCAGAAAGTGTCTATTTATATCAATTATATATATTTTTTAATTAATAAATTAATTAATTTGAAAGAGAGAGACACAGCAAGAGAGGGTACACAAGCAGGGGGAGTGGGAGAGGGAGAGGGAGAAGCAGGCTTCCTGCAGAGCAGGAAGCTCGATGCAGGGCTCGATCCCAGGACCCTGGGATTATGACCTGAGCCAAAGGCAGACGCTTAATGATTGAGCCACCCAGCCACCCCTCAATAATATATTTTTTAAAAGATTTATTTATTTATTTTAGGGAGGGGAGAGAGAGAGAGAGAGTGCATGAGCAGGAGAGGGAGAGAGAGTCTCAAGCAAACTCCACACTGAATGCAGAGCCCAATGTGGGGCTCCATCTCACCATCCTGAGATCATGACCCGAGCCGAAACCAAGAGTCAGATGCTTAACTGACTGTGCCAGCCAGATGCCCCTATATCAATAATATTTTTAATGCAATCTTCCCCGTTGACTCCAGGATTCTAACTACAAAGACTGTATTCCCAATATGTGCTAAACAGTCCGCATTTGGTAAACTTCCACTACATCGGGCCCTATGAACCTATTATTTCATTGACCTATTTCCTATTAGGCCAGGGATGCTGTGGATGCAAGTAAGATGTGCATAGAGCCCGATTCAGATTGGTCATTTATCATCGGTGCCCTCTCTCCCTTCTATCAAGACTTTGGTGGTGATGTTCACAAATGGGGTCCCCAGACATCCTCTCTGGGAACTCGGTCAGGAAAGCAGGAGTGCCTGGGGTTGGTTTTTCTGTCTGAATCATCTTTAATCACTAAGCTTTCTCCTGCTGGTTTGACTCTGCCCTATCCTTAGCCATTGTGAGTCGTTTGGACCCCAGTCCCGTATTTGTTCTCTGCCAGCACGTTTGCTGCAGAGCTGGCACTCCCTAGTTCTGGCTCCTTCTCCAGCCTTTCTGCTGCTCCTGGCTGCTTGTTTCCTGTCTCCGTGATTTAACAAAACACGATGTCCCAGTTAAGATATTTTACATCTGGGGCTCGTCTTCCCCAACCTTTCATCTGTTTTCAGTCCTACACGTTCCAAGACATCTATTTAAATAAGAACTTGAGGACAAGACAGTGTGGGTGGGCCATAAAACCATAGAGCCTGCATTTGCTTCTCGAGGAATAACCTCAAAAGTCAAGATCCATGCAGTAAACACTCACGGGCCCCCATGTCCCCTGTGCTATTGGTGGGACATAAATGGTGGTGGGAGGGATTTGCTTTTGTTGAATGCCAGTTACTTGCCTACCATTTTCCGAAGAGTAGACCTCATTACTCTGCACAGCAAATTCCTTCAAGGTAGGAAGTCTTCTTTCTACTTTAAGTCGCACACCCCAAGTCCTATGGTTGGTGCATGATAGAGTTGTGATCCAGGCCTTTGGAATCCTTGTGCAGTGCTCTTTTCTCTCTGGTGGGTCTGTCTTCATGAAGGTCTCCAGAGATGAACAGGGAGAGGTGATTTGGGAACGGGCTGGATGTGTAGATAAGCCATCAGCAGGGGGACAAGCCTGAGCTCTGAGCACACTTGGTGGGTGTCCCCTGCATATCTCTAAGCTCCCCCTTTACCTGGAAATCACCCGGGACTGCGTGGAGGACTGTGGCCCGAGACATGCCCTGAGGAGGTACATAGGGAAAGTGGGGGTGCATCGTGTTGCCCTGAATGTCTTTCCATTGTGAGGGGTCTAGCTCTGGCAGTTTGAGAGAGGATGCTTAATATCCCCGAGGAAACGATTAGCCCATGGAATCCTGTGCCCCTCATTCTGGGCAGATCATCTTGGGGTAACACCAGGGTGGGCAAACTGTTTGGGCTTGCTGGCCCCGGTTTGCTTTTCTTTTCCCACCACATTCATTAAATTATCAAAATGTTATTAAGATTTAAATGAAATCTCCCCGCCTCATCTCTCCATCTGTTCTCCCTATTTATTCCCTCAGGGACGTCACGAATCTGTCATTTGGGATTTTACAGCTTCTCATATCCCTAGTGCCCGTGGCGTATCCTCCACAGGCTACGAGGCATGACTCTCTAAGCAGGAGTCTGTGCTGGGGGTTGCGGAGGGGGGTGGGCTGCTGAGAAGCTAACGGCCCCTCCTTCCTCAGGGACTGAGAACCTTCTTGTGGGTGCCAAGCCTGGCAGCTGGGTGTGAGTGGGAGCATATGGGCCCTTCCTATATGAAACAGAGATTTTCAGGCCCGTAGAGAGATCAGGGGCTTCTGCTAAGTCATCCCCCAATTTTCTGCTGTCCAGAAATGCAGAAGTATTTGTTCTAGAGAGGGGAGCCAGTCAGTGGGCTCGGGGCTGCCATGACCAAAGACCACAGACTGGGCGGCTTGAGCAGCAGAACTTTCCTTTCTCACACGGCTCTGGAGGCTGGAGGTCCGACCCCAAGGTGCCAGC
The DNA here is from genome assembly GCA_028533885.1 of Nasua narica. Classification (NCBI taxonomy): domain Eukaryota; kingdom Metazoa; phylum Chordata; class Mammalia; order Carnivora; family Procyonidae; genus Nasua; species Nasua narica. The sequence goes on from CM052797.1 coordinate 8,190,190, forward strand.
AGGTTGGTGTCCTCCGAAACTTCTCTCCTTGGCTTATAGATGCCTCCCTGGGGCACGTGGCTGGGAACTCTGTGTGTGTCCTCATCTTTTGTTCTGATGAGAACACCAGTCAGGCTGGGTCAGAGGCCTCCCTCGGGGCCGCCTGGTAACTCAACCCCTCTTTAAAGGCTCTATCTTTTTTTTTTTTTTTTTTTAAAGATTTTATTTATTTACTTGAAAGAGAGAGAGAGAGAGCACAAGCAAGGGCAGCTGCAGGAGCTGTAGGGGGCGATGGAGAAGCCGGCTCTCCACTGAGCAGGGAGCCGAATGTGGGGCTCAATCCCACGACCTGAACCAAAGGCACGACTGACTTTGCACCATCCAGGCTCCCTAAGGCCTTATCTTGACACAGGGTCACATTCTAAGGTGCTGGGAGTTGGGACTTCAGCATATGCATTTGGAGGGGACAGTTGAGCCCCTCACGGAGAGTGGATGGGTAGGGATGTAAACACCTGAGCTTCTGCCCTATGCCAGGCATGCGACTCACAGCTTCGCTTCCTTTTCCTCCTTTATTATTGAAAAGGATCCTGAGCTTCACCCGACAGCGATCCCAGCTGGCCTCGTATAATCACCACTGTGCTGTCGGTAAGAGGGGTGAGGCTCCCCTCGAGAACTTGGAAATTTAGCACCTGGGCACGAAGAGCAGAGTGGTCCCCTTGAGAAAAAGGCCCCCAGTGCCACAGCACTTGAGGCAGCTGGATCGAATATAGTAATAATGATAATAACAGAGATTTGTTGCGTGCTTCTGGTGTTCTAAGTGCTTTAAACGTATTTCCTATTTAGTTGTCCCAATACTGAAGAAAACACATCCGGCACTTTGAAGAGGTGTCGGTCAGCCAAGTGTGCAGAGAAAGAGGAACTTCTCTGAAGGTGGTGTTGACAGGTGCCTTCCAAATGCTGCCCGAGACAGAGGGCGCCGTAGCCGAGAGACTCCGGTGGGAGGGCCCCCTTGGCGAGGCTGCTTCTGCTGTGGGCACGGGTGCAACAGGCTCTGAGCTGGAGACCGGAGCGGGATGAGCCGGCTGCCTCTGCTTGCCCTGATTCTGGGTTCTTCAGCGTCCTTCCGGGTAGCCTTCCCGTGCTGGTCTGCGGCTCATGCCTCCTCATGCCACACGGAGGAGCCGGTCTTACAGGGAGCTCTCTGCCTGCAGAGAAGTAACGCGGCATTCTGGTTCTGGTTGATATTTCAGTCTGGGATGCTTGGGAAAGTCAGAGGGACTCGTGTCGTAGGTTTGATGCAACCGGATTGAGGGGGGGAGCCAGATCTCGGGCTGGGATCATTTGTTTTCTGTGGCTGGTGTAGCAAATGACCACACACTTAGTGGCTTGAAACGACACACATTTATGGTCTCACTGTTCTGGAGATGGGAGGTTGAAATGGGTCTCACCCGGCTGACAGGACGGGGTCGGCGGGGCTGCATTCTTTCGGAGGCCCTAGGGGAGAATCTATTCCCTTGACTTTTCCAGTTTCTTCAGGCCAAGCGCATTCCTTGGCTTGTGGCCCCTTTCTCCATGTTCAAAACCAGCAGTGTAGCATCTTCAGATTTCTCTCTGACTCTGACACCCCTGCCTTTTTCTGTTAGTTATGAGGCTCCTTGGGACCCTGTAGTGGGTTCACTCAGATAACTCAGGATGGCCTTTCCACCTCAAGATCCTTAACTGAACCCCACCTGCATAAAATAACATCTGCATGGGTTCCAGGGATTAGGCTGTGGAGAACTTTGGAGGGGGCATTACTCTGCTTACCACCATTATCCTTACTGAGGTAATGCGTACCCTTTTGGGAAAACTCTGGAATGATGGTCAGCTGGTCACCTTAGTTCCCCTGTATACTCTTATTTTTGAAGTTGTCAGCCCTTTCTGGTGAGGCACAGAGGAGGGCATTGGTACCCCACACGAACATCAAGAAACCGAGGCTCATGAAAGCCGTGTAGTTTTGTGGGATTGGAACCTCTTCCGGTGAGCAGCACTATCCTTTTCATTATACCACACTTCCTTTCCAATCCAGATTTAATAGATAGGGATGCTCAGGTTTATTTCCATGGAGACAAATAGGTGGAGAACCACGAGAAGGAATACAGTTTCCCAACCAGGTGGTGGGAATGTAGAAATAAGGCATACAGGTGTCGATCTTCCCACGGTGTGCCAGAGATTGCTTTATCGGCTTCACAAGCCAACATTCCTCAGTTGCTGGTGCCCCTCTGCCTTTGGCTTTCTCATAAAACCAAATCAATGTATCAGGTTATAATTCACCTCGAAAAGGAAGCAGGGAAATCTCTTATTTCATTAAATTCACCCATCCGTCCATCCATTCATAAATTTGTCCATCCATTCATAAATTCTTCCATCCATCCATCCATCTATTCATCCGTCCATTCATTCTTTTATCACCCACAGAGCACCTTTCCTGTGGTGAGTGGGGCACCTTTCCCCATTTCCTGTGGGGAATACAGGGACGTCTAAGGTAGGGCTTTCATTCTAAAGGACTTCACAGTTGAACGGTTCCCCCTGGTCATCTGTCTTGTAGGCCACACAGCATGGGTGTTGGAATTGCAAGACTCATATCCAACCTAGCTCCATCCATCCCTAGTGTGTGACGCTGGGCCAGTCACTTAACCTCCATGAGCTTGCCTCATTTTTTCCTTCTATACGATGGGATAACGACTGTACCTTGGTGGTGGGGTCCTTGTGAGGACTGATTGAACATCAAGCATTGGGCTTTGAGCTGGGCTCGTGGCAGATGCTCCTGAGATGTTCTCTACCCTTCCTTCCCCTCGGTGTTTAGCTTTTCCTTTAGAGAAAAGAGCAAAGTGTGGGTGAGCGTGGTGGGGGTGTGGGAGGTGGACTTAAGCATTCTGGGATATAATAAACTAATTAATGGGCAGAGGCCAGCCGGGAAACAGATCCTTTGTGCAGCCGGTCTACAATGAGCTCATTACACCATACGCCCTGTCTGAGGCTGCTGGGAAGGCATTCTATTCTCCAAACCCACACTCAAAGCACTGCCCAGCCAGCTTTTCTTGCGTCCTCTGGCAGAAAGGCTCAGTAGGGGCTTGGAAAGCAGATTGTCCACACCTGTCCTGATTTTGGGAAAGAAAAGCTCTTTCTATAGAACAAATAGTCTCTTGGATGAAAAAGAAAGTGAATACTCCAGAGGCGTAACAGGCACGGAATGGACCCAGGGGCAGCCCAGAGCGGGTTCCGGTGCATAGGGAGCTGAGATGCTGGTGAGGAGATGGGGTGGGTAAAGGGGAAGGAGGAGCTAAATGTTCTTCTGGGCTCTGGCATGATGCCTTTATGGGTGGAGTTCAGGTTTTAACTGCTGCTTATTGGGGGTGTAGAAATAGTCCCGGGAGTTCACCAGGATTTCTGGGTTAGCTCTGCCAAGCGAAGCAGATTCCGGAAGAGTGCTTTGAGTTTTTCTTTCCTTTTTCTCATTATAAGCCTTACTGTGGCATGTGTTTTTTGGACCCTAAGGAGACTTGGGAAGAGGTTGTGAGTAATGACATTTGGGGCTCTGCACAGGAAAACATCCCCCAGGCATTTGTACGGAGAAAGGGAAAGGAGTACACCTCTGAGCACTCTTCCCTTTCTCAGGTTCATCCCGAGGGCTCAAACCAAACTTGAGATGGTGCGGGAACTGCATCTTCATCCTCCAGGGACACATTCCACGTCCCTCGTGGTGTCTCACCGAGGTTGTCAGTACCCCCCTCTCCCCGGGAGCGGCGTTCACCCCTCCCACGGCCAGGCAGCCTCAGAGGCTGTTCTCCAAGGAAGTGGGATGGGAAAGCGGGAGGAGGTGTCAAAACGCAAAAGCTGTTCTGTTCTTTCCTTGCAAATGAACTTTGCAGCTTGTAAGCAATGATGTTTCTGCATGTATCAGAACAAGTGAGTGGACCAGATAGCGGCCCAGGGTCCGGAATCCCCCAACCCCCCACCACCTTGTTGAATATGAGATCCCTGTGTCGTCATGTGCAAGCCTCTAGGCGGGGGTAAAATCGTCACAGTGGCGGTGGGCCATGTCACAAATATTAAACACGTCCTGGGTTAGACACACAACACATACAGAAATGAGTCTGTTGGGGGGAGCTTCCCTCAAAATAATTAGAGTCTCACTGGCACAATAAATGTGCAGCTGACCATCACATCAGGTAGAATAAAAGGATGGTTGTGACAAAGGCATAAGCAAAGTGCTGGGTGTGCTAAAGGAGAAGTCTGTTGCCCAGGGTTGAATCAGGGGAGGCGCTGGGGCACTGCGGCTGAGCCAAGCAAGAAGGCAAAGCCAGCAAAGGTGTCATACGGTTGAGAAAAGCTCAGAGCTGGATCGTAGTCTGGCGGCACGGATATAGCTGCAGAGGTGGCTGGAGCCCAAGTGGAAAGTAACCTCGGGCATCCAGCACAATGAGCCTTGCGCAGCTGCCCGGGAGGGCCTTAAGGACTGCACTGGGAATTTGCTGGGCAGTAGGGAGCCCTGGCTTCTCTGGAGGGGATTTTAATTCTTTTTCAGTCTGATCTGGTCTGTGGTTGGAGGAAGTATGACTTGGTGGGTTTTGATCTCTTCCCTGGTTAGACTCTGAGCCCAGCTGCTTACTAACTGTGTGCCCACAAGTATGACTTTCCTCATCCTCTGCTACATCTTCTGCAGAATGGAGACGGGAATAGTACCCACAGAGGGGGCTTGAGAGAGTTCATTGTGGCAAACTGTTAGAGCACTTTGCTCAGCGACCGGCACTTGCATAGCTCAGCAGGGGGAGCGCACCGTGGGGAGTCCACGGCTCAGGGAAGGTGGAGGGCTGTCATCCTGGAACCATGTGGGCAATTGCGTGTGCAGGTTGGGGATGCCCCTGCCTACACCCAGAGGAGCGGGAGGGAAGGGAAAGGAGATGCTGAGGATGAGTCACGACCTTGAGATTGGATGGCTGGGACTCGGCAGGTGTGGGAAGAGGGGTTGAGGTTCCCAAGTCTGGGCAGCTGGAAGGGAGGGTGGGGGGTTTTCGATTCCATGTGGGCACTTCAGGTGCTGGGGGACCTCTGCATGGGCACGTGCCTGAGCTAATTGCAAATTCGGGGGCGAGGCCAAGGTGGAGTTACATGATGACATTGTAGAAGTAGAAGCAATCTTCCAGGGAGATAGGTAGAGGCAGAGGAGAGACGTGTGGTGCATAGAACCACAGGAAAAAAATTCTGTTTAAGCTGGAGGTGGAGGATGAGGAACAGAGAGTGAGAGAGAGAAGCGTTCAGGAAGGAAAGAGAAGAGGCAGGAGAGAGCACAGTGCATGGATCCCAGTGCAAGAGAGGGCTGACCAGGAAGGGGGCGCAGGAGGAGAGGGGCTTGGAGGAGGTGCCTGAATGGTCGTCAGGGCATCCGAGTGAGCCCCGACGACGACGTGCTGCCGGTGCACGGGTGAGAACAAGAGCAGGAGTGAACGCAGGCCAGGGAATCCAGACATCTCTCAGGGCGTTCGGTGGTGAAAGCGATGCAGGCTGACCGGGTCTGAGAACCCAGGGGGCTCCCACAGGATCAGCCAAGAGGGTCCTTGGCTTCCTGCAGGATAGCCATCAACTGTGAGCCGGAGAAAGTGCAAACAGAATTTATTGAATAGCGTGAGTGCCAGAGAATAGCAGACAGAGTGTCTGGGAGATTCGGGGAGGAGAGAAGAATGACTCTCATTGTTGCTTGGGGTGGGGGGTTTATGTTAGCTGAGGGTCTAGGGTACGCTCTGCTCCAGGAATCCAGGGCAGGGTCCGATCAAGCTCAAGTGTCCGGTGACCAAGAGGTGTTATTCCACACCGGTGTGGA
>CM052797.1:8196528-8225841 GCA_028533885.1 Nasua narica
GGTCATATACAGAGCACGTGGGGAAGGTGGGGATGGACATCTGGGACCATGGAAGAAGCAGGCATTTTCCCTGACGTCCTGGGCATGTGGTGCAGACTTGGGTTTAGAGCGAACTAGACGTGGAGGAACGGCATTTGCTGTTGAACCGGATACACCCGTAAGCACAGGGCTTTGACTGTAGAGGAGAAACCAGCCCCATTGCACAACCGCCCTCCCATTGCGCTAGTTCTCAGGCAGTATTCGTGGGAACCTTTCCTTCCCTTTCTCTCTCTTTCTCTTTTTTCCTTTATGGAGACTGTCTGCTCAAATGCATAGGAATTGACAAATTCTAATGATAGTCTATTTTGGGGTGAGTGTTAAATTATTCAGATGCAGGCACGAATAGAATGTCTCCAGCAGCCTCGACTTCCTGCTTGAACCTGCAGATGTCAGTTAGTGGAGGCGGGTGAGGGTCTGCAGACGACACGATGGGCGGCCAGGCATCTGCTGTCCGGGAGGAGCCTACAAGTCCAAACCTTCCCTGCTTCCAGCTCCAGGCGGCAGGGTCCCTGGGCAGGACTGGCATTGTGGGGACCAGACCTGCCTGGAGCTTCTTTGGGTGCACGTAGGTGTGGCTCCCAGGTGTGCCATCCACCAGATGTGAAACAGCCTCAGCATGCTTTTGTTGTGACCACAAAATGCAGTTTTGCATTCCTCTGAGCTCCCAAAGGTCCACATCCATGCAGTCAGGGCTTTGTGCAGGATCTTTCCAAAAGCGAGGCGGACTGTGATTTCGGAACGTGGGAGTCTTCTCGTATCTCTCCACTTTTCTTGCTACCTCTCAGCCTCCTCTCCTCCAGGAACTTCTTTTCTTCCCCTGATGAGGGTGTTGCTGCAAGAGGCTATTCAGGGTTGCTCTGATCCTAGCCTTCCTTATGGAAATACCTGGAGGGATGGACAGTCCAACTGTAGACCTGTGACATAGGAGGATTACTTATTATCCAAACCAGGACATTTACCAGTGAAAAGGAGGGGGCTCTTTCATATGGCTCCACAACACCAGGCACAATCAGGCAAATGTCTGGAGCAGTTTAGCAAAATGACCTCTCTGGAAGGAATATGGGCTTCGAATGAACAGTACGCTTAACTTCAAGGGAACTCAGTTTTCTCATCTGTTAAACTGAAGCCATTTTTCATGATCACGTGGGAGTAATACAGCTCAGACACCAGGCACAATTCCTAGCACATAAGTGTTCAATATATATTAGTTCTTTCTTCTTTTTAGTTTAAAAAACACAGAGACTCCGGGCGCCTGGGTGGCTCAGTCCGTCAAGCATCTGATTTTGGGTTTCAACTCAGGTTATGATCTCAGAGTCATGAAATTAAGCCCTGGGAAAGGGATCCACACTCAGCGCAGAGTTTGCTTGAGATTCTCTCTCTCTCTCTCTCCTTTTGCCCCTCTCCCTGCTTACATGCATGTGCTTGCTCTCACTCAAATAAACAAATAAATAAAATCTATATTAAGAAAGAACACAGACTCAATTTAAAAGAAAGAAAGAAAGAAAGAAAGAAAGAAAGAAAGAAAGAAAAGCAGTGACAACAAAAACCATCCACACCAAGATCATGCGTAGGTTTCCGTCAGGTGGGACTGAACTCCACCTGCTTTCAGCCCCTCCCCCATACCTATCACTCTTGCTGACCCAGATGGGGTGTTGCTTTTTCCGTTAGCCCTTTCCTCTACTCCCCAGATGTTTCTGGTCTTTATATAGAGGTGTTTCTCAACTTTTTTTTTTCATTATTAGCCCCCAGGAGGCTTTTTAGATATCCCCCCCCCCCCCGCCAATTGTCAACCCTTCTCTCTCGACCATGAAATTTTTTTTTCATGAAAAATTTTTTTTAAAGATTTTATTTATTTATTTGACAGAGGGAGAGATGACAAGTAGGCAGAGAGGCAGGCAGACAGAGAGGGGGAAGCAGGATCCCTGCTGAGCAGAGAGCCCGATGTGGTGCTCGATCCCAGGACCCTGAGATCATGACCTGAGCCGAAGTTAGAGGCTTTAACCCACTGAGCCACCCAGGCGCCCCTCCCTCGACCATGAAATTTTAATACCATGGATGTACCATGTATCTGTATATGTATCGTGGCTCTTTGAGGAGCCACTGACCATTGTGATACCTAAAGTCCCCCTCACCTCACAGAACCAATTTTTGATCCCTTTAAGAAGTGATGGTCACACCTCTGGGCCTGAGGGCACCCCCTTTGAGACTTCCTGGCATAGAGCATGGTCAATGTCTATCTCCCCACTCCAGGTTAGATCCTCCTGTGTGCTGGGTGTGGCGCTTCCGAGTCGGAGCCCACATGGTGGGGAGAGGGAAGAGCCATGAAAACCAGGAAGAGCTAGCGTCTGTTGAACAAATGCCTCAAGGCACTTTATCACTAACCCTCACAGCAACCCTGCAAGGCAAATTTTTTCCCCACGGGTGAGAAAGTTCAAGCTCAGAACGGGAAAGCCACCCACGGTTGAAGTGACATATGACTGTGTCTGTCAGATAGGAAAATGGAAGCCACTAGGCCACACTGCCTCCTCCTGAAGGCCAGGGAGAAGGTGGTGGTAGAAGGAAGCGAGCCTTAGCTGAGCTCCTACTATGTGCCTCGGGCTCTCTTAGCTGCTTATCTCTGTGAAGTGGGTGTCTCAGTTTGAGAAGAAAAATGGGTTCACAGCGAAGAGTTTGTTAAAGCTCACGTGGCCAGCATTCATGAAGGCTGGGTTATATCCCAGGTCTGCTTGCTCCTAGAACCCCTCTCTCTAACCATTATGAGAGAGCAAGTGTTCTGAGCCTCTACCTTGCAGGAGGGTGACAGAACCCCCATAGGTGTAGTTTCCTCTCACAGCCAGTATTTTATGTGTTTCCCTTAAACTCCCTTCCCCAACATGCACACTCGATTTTGGGGGGCCATGGATAGGAAGAGAAACATATACTATACTGTTTTGAAAACTTTGTAAATATCACTACTGCCCACAAACTATGAGAATCTGGGAATCCCAGATTAAGTCACTGGCCTCTGATATGGCAGAGTGACCTGTGCTCTTGGGAGATAATGTAACAGGATGGCATTTGGGCAGTCATAGGTGGATGGTGTGGCTTAGGTAAGAATGTCAAATCTGGAGGAGGAGAGTGGCCCTCCCTGAGCAGGTTGCTGGGAGGTTTGATGCATGGTGAATGCATCTGACAACTCCAGGACTCAGTTTTTGGGAGGTGGGGCGTTCCTCTCTAGGGACCTTTGGGATGTCTTCGGGGGAGAGAACCTTAATTTTCATGTGCTGTTCCCAGCCAGTGGAGCAGCCATGGGAGGGCCCAGTCCCCTTGGGTGCTTTGCCCCAGGCAGAGAACCATGCCGTAGAATAAGGGATTGTGGGGGCAGCCTCCCGCGTCCCCTTATGTCTTTCATTTCACATTGGCCTGATTTGCTGAGCCCTGACCTAACAGCCTGGCAGGACTCACCCAGGCTGCCATGCCCTGGAGCAAGAGCTCAGGCTCCGTTAGACAGGCTGCTTTTTTAGTCATCATGTCTGTCTCTCCAGGAGCTGGAATGGCTGCCTCCTTCCCCAGGGAAGGCGGGGGCGGTGACAGTCAGGGTTGGCTGGCTCTCCTGCTGCGCTGGGAGGCATCTGGAGGCTGGCTCCCCAGGATCCAGAGCTGGCGGTGATGAAACACTGGGGGGGAGGAACTTTGGCCGGAGAGGCAAGATGGATCTGAGGGGGGGCTCATTCCTGCCCTCCTGGACACAGGCTACTTCCCCTGACTGGTGTTACAGCAGATTACGAAAGAAATACCCGGTTCTAAATGAAAAGTTAGATCCTGCGCAGAAGACGGTCTGCAGGCAAATCAAAAGTGCCTGTCTCTGATTTTCAGGGAATGGAAGTCCTAGCTCATAAACTAGCTGTTGGGATGACTTGGGGGAACTCAGGCCATTGGCAAGCCTCCGTTCTCCAGCTATAAGATAAGAGGGATGGGTCAGATAACCTCCACGCACCACTTACTTTTCTTTTTCCTGGTTCTATACATTAAAAAAAAAAAAAAAAGACTTTATTTAATTATTTGAGACAGAGAGAGAGAGAGAGAGAGAGAGAGCGAGCACAAGCAGGGGGAGGGGCAGAGGGAGAAGCAGGCTCCCTGCTGAGCAAGGAGCCTGATGCAGAACTGGATCCCAGGACTCTGGGATCATGACCTGAGCGGAAGGCAGGCACTTAACTGTCGGAGCCACCTCCCAGTTCTGTATATTTTTAAAATGGTTTTTATTGAAAACTTGAATATGCCATTGGGACACGCCTCCAGACTCTTAATTTATTAGTCATGCCAACTAATGAGTGTTTAAGCCATGTTTATATCAGAATCTAGCAACTGAGGATGAGAGTGGCATCACAGCATTTGCTTAAAGCTATTACTTGTTTTCTAACTTATTATTAGGTTTACTATAGATAAAGAGGCAGCGAATAACTAGTGAGTAGCTATATGCCAGGCATCAGATGGTGAACACATTATATATGCATTTACCTTGAGACTCAGAAATCTTAGCTTCTAAAATTTAACTATAAAAGTACAGCAGTGGAACCACAAAAGATATATACCCAATGTTATTAATTATAGCTAAGAACATCAGTTGACCTAACCACAGCAAATAGGTTTTATTCTGAATACCATTAGGTTCATAATAGTGCTCAAAATAAAACATCTTGGCCACTTTGGAGGATGCTAGGGAACCAACTTATTATTTCGAAACCTGGTAGATAAGGGGAAAGAATCAGATGTCTACTTTGCTTTTCCTTTATAAACTGTATCTCAGGACAAGCAAAGAGATATGGGGAAAGTTTCTCTTTATATAAGCATTCCAGCTAATAATTGAAGAAATAATTTTATAATTAGGATTTTGGAATCCTGAGTCATGGGGTCTAGGCAATGATCATCAGTGTCTATGAGCATCATGGGAAGAAAGACAGCAAGATTTTATGTGCCTTTAATAGAAGTACCACAACACTGCCTTTGAAATAGCCTTGATACCCTACCACTCCCCCCAAAGCTAACCTGAAAATAAGTAAGTACAGCTGTCCAATAGAAGTTTCTGTGATGATATAAAAACTCTGTCTAGGGGTGCCTGGGTGGCTCAGTGGGTTAAAGCCTCTGCCTTCGGCTCAGGCCATGATCTCAGGGTCCTGGGATCGAGCCCCGCATCGGGCTCTCTGCTCAGCAGGGAGCCTACTTCCTCCTCTCTCTGCCTGCCTCTCTGACTACTTGTGATCTCTCTCTGTCAAATAAATAGAAAAACTCTGTCTACACAGTCCAACATAGTAGCTACTAGCCATATGTGGGTATTGAGAACTTGAAATAAGACTAGTGTGACTGATGTACTGATTATTAAAATTTATTGAATTTTAATTAATTTAAATTTAAATAGCTATGTGTGGCTAAGCACTGCTAGATTGGGCAGCCTGGTTCTAGACTTATCTATGAACTGTGGGAGACAGAGGGGACAGAAGAACATGTCAAATGACACCATAGGAATGCAAATAGCTGAACACACTCTATAGGAAACTTTATAGGATGAACTCTCTGGTCTCATCAACAGGTAAGAGATAGTGGGGAGAATGTATAAATTAGTAAAAACAAGTGATATCAACCAATTTTAAATATGGGGTTTATCTGAATCATTATTTTAACAAATACTCTAGAAAGATTATGAGATAATACAAAATTATTTTTGTTTTAGGTGTTAAAATGCTATATAAATGATTATTTTTAAAAGGAGTCCTTTTTTTTATAGGAGTCCTATTTTTTTTAAAGGAGTCCTATTTTTAAAGAGACACTACTGATATATTTATGGATGAAATCATGTGATATCTGGGGCTTAATTTAAAATAGTCCAATGTGTGTGAAAGGAAAACTGTGTGGGGTATAGATGAAACAAGATTGGGTTGAACTGGTAATTGTTGAAGTTGGTTGGTGGTTAGATAGGAGCTCATCTAATCACTCTCTTTAGGTTGGAAGGTATTTGAAAATTTTCACAATGAAATATAAAACCCAAAAAGAAGTAAGGGAAACTTCCAAGGATCCTCTCTCCAAAGCCAAATAACGTCAGCCATAACAGCAACAAGAACCTCATCCTTGAGCTGAAATCCGAGCTGGAAGGCAGGGACAGAGGATGTATGAAGGGTACCCCAAGGGGAAGACAGGGTCCCCTGAGGGCAAACACCAATATCAATGCTGCAATAAGGAGAGTAAGTCTAGGGCCAGGACCAGACTGTGGGACAGGAACCAAGACTTCTCCAGCAAGCTGCAACCCTAGCTAAAATGATCCCAGATCTGTAGCATCCTAGGCTCTCAGAGAAAGCAAAAGCAAATTCTCTTTGTAGGATGGCATCCTCCATTTTGCCATGTGGGATTCCCATGGATTAAGATCAAGCAAATATGAGCAAAGATCAGAGTGCATATAGCAACTGTCATCTGAACCAGAACACTTTCGAAGATGAGACGGTGTGCCAAAATAACTAACATGTATAAATTACTGCAAAAGGCATAAACCTGGATTGATCTGGAGAAACTGAGGCATATGGCCTCTTGGCAAACAGGAGGGAGGAGGACAAAGTCTCTTCTGTTCCTGGAGTTTGGTGGTAGTGAGAATTTGCATTTCACCTCAGCTCTTTTGGAAGTTGGGCTCATGCTCTGGATCAGTGGTTCTCACTCCGTGTGGTCCTGGGACCAGTAGCATCAGGATCACCTGGAAACTTGTTAGAAATGCAAATTCTTGGGACCTACCCTAGACCTATTAAATCAGGTGGTGGGGTCCAGCAAGTTATTTTGGAACTACTCCTCCACATGATTTGATGCACCAAGCTTGAAAACCACTGGTCTAGGTGTAAATTTTATTTTTTTAATTAAAAAATTTTTTTTAAAAGATTTTATTTATTTGAGAGAGAGAGAGAGAGAGAGAATGAGAGAGAACATGAGAGGGGAGAGGGTCAGAGGGAGAAGCAGACTTCCTGCTAAGCAGGGAGCCTAATGTGGGACTTGATCATGGGACTCTGGGATCATGACCTGAGTCAAAGGCAGTTGCTTAACCAACTGAGCCACCCAGGTGCCCTAGGTGAACATTTTAAAACTGATGTTCATCAAATATTAAGCAACATTCCATGAATATCACCATGCCAATACTATTTTTCTTAACAGTAATGGCAGATAGGAAAAAACTTAACATTTTCCCAACAGTAAACATTTTAATGGCACTAGGTAATTCTATAAATAATGTGTAATAAAAGTCACTTGGCAATTACCCATTAAGAAGGATTTAAAAATAATAAAACTGCCTTTTAGCATTTTATGCAAGTATTTTCTATCCCAGAGGCATGATGATTGTCCCAGTGAAGGACAAAATATCACCTTCTCAAAGGAAGCTTTAATTAGATATATGCCTCTCCTGTGTACCATTTCATGGCGCCTTTCTCCAAGGAGATAGGTTCTCAAACGCTTCTGGCTGGAACTATCTTTAAGGAGCACTAGCTCATTTATGTCTGGTTTCAAAACCTGGGATCTGGGCAGCAACCATTCCTGTCTCTTCTCTTTGATCTACTCCAGCTAAAGTTGGAGAATATGGCTGGTGTTCAGTTTCTCTTTCCCCTTTGGGCTTCTAGAACTCCCCAGACTGGGTTGGGGACATGCATCAGATATTTTTGCAGCTTAAACCACCCTCTTCTGCTCAGGGTATGCTTATGCTTGTCGTGAACACGGTTTTGGCAGGCCTCAGTGGCTGTTTATCACCTGTGTATTAAGCATAATAGGATGGGCCCCTCATTAATTACAGTCGTGCTGGGAGTTGATAAACAGATGGAGAGATAGAAGTCTTCGTGCTTTCTAACAGCCACACGCACCAAACAGAAACCCGTAGAGCCTCAGATGAACATATGTTAATACTACGGTTCCCCACACTGCCCCCAACTTCTCTTAAAAAACAGAGCAGTTGTGATGAAAGCTGAAAGCACTTCCAGCACCAGGGGGTAAGGATTATACCCAAAGAGTGGCCTAGAATCACACCATTTCTTAACCCCACTTCTGGAACTGGCCCCATTATTTGGGGGGCCTTTTAAAACATATGGTCTCTTTTGTACACTATCTCAAAAGAATTTCCATTAGTTCTGCTAATTTGAGACCCGAGAAACTCCCCTCTTGGAAGGTTTCTGAGAGGCTTGGGATGTACAGCCTGAGTTTGGATTGGAGCTGTTCTGGAGAGGGCTAGAAGTCTCCCCTAGGTCCTTTGCTGATGTCGTCTATGGTCTTTCACTGAGCAGGGGCATGCTCTTCTCCGGGAAGACTTGATGTTTTCAGAAGCGTCTCTGCAGTTCGCTACTCCAACCTAGTTCCAATCCAGTGAAGGGTGAGTCCATCAGGGTGGCTTGGTCAGGAGCACAGATAGGTCCCAGCACAGACGAGCTAACCTTGGCACTGCTACTTACCACTTGGGGAGGCTAACACATTCCTGTGAGCCTTGCTCTGCTTATCTGAACAACAGTAAGAATGATATTTACTTGGAGGGCTCTTATGGGGATTAAATGAGAGAATGTAAGTAAAATATTTAGCCAACAGCCTGGCACATTGTGAGTACACAATAAATAGGGTGGTTTTCTTTTTTTTTTCCTCCTTGAAGGTTCAAGTCTAGAGAGTTGCCACATAGTATTTTGTTTGTTTTTCTGGACAGAACTCACATTTTGGTAACACTTTTCTGCTAAGGGAGAGGATAGAAAGTTTCATTCTGAGAGTGAACGCTGTACCTGAAAGAGTATGGGTTTAAAAGACTGACACTTTGTGGGGCGCCTGGGTGGCACCATGGCTTAAAGCCTCTGCCTTCGGCTCAAAGCCTCTGCCTTCGGCTCAGGTCATGATCTCAGGGTCCTGGGATCGAGACCTGCATCGGGCTCTCTGCTCAGCAGGGAGCCTGCTTCCTCCTCTCTCTGCATGGCTCTCTGCCTACTTGTGATCTCTCTCTCTGTCAAATAAATAAATAAAAATCTTAAAAAATTAGACTGACACTTTCTGATGGAAATTGACAGTAAAGAACATAGGGTCCCCCCAACGTCAGCACGAGCACCCTCAGGATCCCCAGCAGCCAGTGGAGTAGCATCAAAGGAGTAGATATGGAAGAGAGCAGGTGGCTTTTGCAGGAATCTTAATGCAGCAGAGCAGGTGGCTTTTGCAGGAATCTTAATGCAGCCCGGATGCTAGCACCAAGCACTCTGACTCTTTAGAGCTAGGTGTGGTTGACTTACATTGTAGAAAAACCCCAGATTTCTTGCAGGTCTTGGGAGCTCTCGTGCCAAGGTCAACTTTGACTTCTTTCCTTTGCTGATTTTTGTCCTTTCCTCTGGGTTGTGTATCAACTTTCCTTGGTTGCCACAAAAAGTCTTTGCATGTGTAGCATGTTTTCCTTAAATTTAGAAAAACGGGCATTAGTTTATATCATAGAAGGGCAACAACTTAAACTCATAAGCCTCTCTGTTATAAGAACCCTCTTCCTTGTTGCCCCCCAGTCTCATTGTTCTGCCAGCCCCCCTCCTTCTCTTCTCTTTTGTGTTCAGCTCATCCAGTTCATTTCAAATGCAGAATAATTTCAGTACCTCCTTTGCTACATTTTCTCTTGGGAACCCATGCTTCCAGGGTTTCTCCTGTCCCAACAGGCACTGCAAGATGTTTTCCTGAGCAAAGAGAATAAGTCCCTGGAGGGAATTGTGAATCTGGCTCTGAAAATGATAATTTCTTTCTTATCCCCCATCCAAACCTAAATATTTTAGCAACAAGATGCTGAATAAATAGAGGCATGATCATGTAGGCGGTGGAGGTGGTATTAGTAATGGAAAGAGAGACTGGATCCAAGAGATACTTGGAAATAAGATCCCATAACAAATTGAGCATAAGAAGAAAAACAAAAGGAGGGGGAAGGAAGGAACCAAACGTCAATCTCTATCTCATGTAATCCCCAAACAACCCTAATTTGATTGATTACATACCTAGGTTTGGGGACCGTTGGAATAGATTGCCACAAAAGTCTCCTATATTTTCAGATTCTGTGACTCCTGTCCTCTGTTAAGAGAGGGAGAGTCACAATCTTCCCTATCTTGGATTCTTTAAAGTACAATCTTCTGTTCCTATGGGCAGGGACAACTGATCAAACATTATTTCTGTTTCTTTCATGGGGGAAGATAGGATACTGAGTTGCTTTTAAAATATCTGGGCGGCACGTTCTCTTTGTAATGGAAACTGTTATTTGCTCCCGAAGTACTTGCCAATGATGCCAACAGACCACACACATTTGCTTTGAAGAAGTTGGATCCTGTTTATACACCTGCAGGAATTAGCTAGAGAGATCACCATGAGATTTGTAGTTGCTATCACATTTATTTTAAGAAACAGAAGGGTAGACACAGGACTGATGTGGTTTGAGCAATGTAGCATGCTTACATACCCTTTTTCTTGGCATGCTTGAAGTAGAAAAAGAAAAGGTCTCAGGGGAGTCAGTGGTAAATGTCTATTTTCTGGATCTTGGAGAAGACACTGCTCAATATCTCCCCGGTTCTTGAGTTGAAGCTTTCATGGATTTTTAAAAAGCACTGGTTCGTTCTTCCCCAAATAGATGGATGCTAGTAATAAATAATGAAAAAATATTGAATGCTAGGAAAATGACATGCAATTTTCCCTTCCTCTTTGATATAAGCCCTTCTGAATAATTGATGCACACATACTTTCTGGTGGCAAAGGGCCTTTCCTTAAAGGGAGGTATTACGTGGATGAAGCTGGGAGCGAATTTCTGAGTCTCTAGCCAGCTCCAAGATCTTGGAGGCGTTGGCCACTAAACCTTTCCCTTCTCAACAGAGGGTTATCTCTCAGGTGAAGACAGTGTAGAGTGGTGATGCCTTCCTCCACTTTCTTCACTTTATTCTGTGATGCAGAGTCTTCTTTGGCAGCTGGCCTGTTTCTCTCTCTTTTTTTTTTTTAAACTAGGAAGGCTCTATAATTAACTGGAGTCTATTTCTGCTGTGTTAATTAATGTGTGCATACAGGAGGTTGCTGTTTTCCCTTAAGGTGTGATGAATAGAACTGGTTTTCACGGAAGTCACCTAGAGCTTTAGCAGATGTAGCAATTGCCTTTGGGAACCATTCACATTGGACAGCAAGACACAACCAATTCTGCTTGATAACATCTACCAGGGTCTAGGGTAGAAAGCATGGTCCTCAGACTCCTCTAGGTTCTCTGAAGGCATTTGAGGATGATGAGCATGGTGGAAGAAACCTGTCCACTGAAATCAGTCAGACCTGAAGCTGAGTCTTAGTGCCATGCCACAGTGACTGTGTGGTCTTTGGGAAGTCGCTTAACCAACTGCGGTCATATTTGCTCATTTCATAGGTGGGGCACTGAACATCTCTCTTTGTTAGAATTAACTCAGGCAATATTTGGAAAGCTTCTAAGACGTGCAACTCAACTCATGAGTCTACAAATTGGTCCTGACTTTATCCTATCACATTGCCAGCAATTTGTGAACACTGTGTCCTATTGGATTTTTGTCTCCACTGCTTACTAAGGACAGGAACTCATTTTTCAAAGCATGAGAGATGAACTGGCCTCATTTGGTTAGTGATGTTCACAACAGTGCAGTGGCTGGCGCTGGTGTGAACAAACTTTTGAGCCCTAAACTCTTAACCTGTCCCTGTCCATAAAAGAGTTTGGATCCATCACTCAACCTCAGAGTATTGGGCTGGCTAGTCCACAAAGCCTGCACTGAGCATTGATCTGTCCTTCCCACAGTCCTTCTGGTCTAGGAGCCTTCTGTAGCTCCCTGAAACTTCACAGAGATGCCAGTGGTCCAGCTCAGGGAGCCCAGATGCACCTGTAATTACATAGGAAGCTAGGAAAGCAACCGCTGGGTTTCCGGCCCCAATGGGAGAGAGGAAGCAAGGGAAAGGGGGTCAGGAATGTTGTTGGGTTAGTCTGTCTTCGTCTGAATTCCCGCAGAAGCGGATTCTGACATAAGGATTTGAATGGTAGTAGTTTGGTTGGTTGGTGGAATCACCCCAAATAGGGAAGTGGGGAAGTGAGGCAAAGAAGAGAAGCGTCATGTATTAGTTAGATCTCTCCAGAGAGACAGAGACGATAAATTATATATATGTGTATGTATATATAATATATATATGTGTGCATGTGTATTGTATATATGTGTGTATATATTTATATAATTTATTTATTTATTTATTTTTGCTGTGTCAATGGTTCATTAGTTGTGTGTTTCATATAACACCCAGTGCAGTGCTCATCACATCATGTGCCCTCCTTAGTGCCTATCACTCAGTTACCCCATCCCCCCATTCACCTCCCTTTCTACAAACCTGTTTGTTTCCAGGAGTTAAGAGTCTTTCATGGTAAAAAAAAAAAAAAGAGTCTTTCATGGTTTTTCTCCCTCTATGAATCTCTGTACTATTCCTTATATTTCACATGAGTGAAACCATATGATAATTGTATTTCTCTGCTTGACTTATTTTATTTAGCATAATCCCCTCTAGTTCCATCCAAGTTGTTGCAAATAGTACGTATTTATCCTTTCTGATGCATGAGTAATATTCTATTGTGTATATGGACCACATCTTTATCCATTCATCTGTTGAAGGGCATCTTGGCTCCTTCCATAGTTTGGCTATTGTGGACATTGGTGCTATGAACATTGGGGTGCAGGTGTCCTTCTTTTCACTACATCTGTATCTTTGGGGTAAATATCCAGTAGTGCAATTGCCGGATTCCATAGGGTAACCCTATTTCTAACTTCTTAAGGAACCTCCAAACTATTTTCCAGAGTGGCTGTACCAACTTTCATTTCCACCAACAGTATAAGAGAGTTCCCCTTTCTTCACATCCTTGCCAACATTTGTTGTTCCCTGTCTTGTTAATTTTAGCCATTCTGACTGGTGTTAGGTGGTATCTCGTTGTATTTTTTTTTTTAGGTTTTATTTATTTATTTGACAGAGAGAAATCACAAGTAGGCAGAGAGGCAGGCAGAGAGAGAGGAGGAAGCAGGCTCCCTGCTGAGCAGAGAGCCCGATGTGGGGCTCGATCCTAGGACCCTGAGATCATGACCTGAGCCGGAGGCAGAGGCTTTAACCCACTGAGCCACCCAGGCGCCCCTCTCATTATATTGATGCATATTTCCCTGATGCTTAGTGATGTTGAGCATTTTTTCATGTGTCTATTGGCCATTTGTGTGTCTTCTTTGGAGAAGTATCTGTTTATGTTTTCTGTCCATTTCTTGACTAGATTCTTTGTTTTTTGGGGTGTCAAGTTTTAAGAAGTTCTTTATAGATCTTGGATATCAGCCGTTTATCTACTATGTCATTTGTAGATATCTTTTCCCATTCCATAGGTTAGTTTAGCCATTTAGTTTTGCTGATATATATATATATATATATATATACACACACATATATATATATGTATATATATATATACATATATATAATTATACACACACACACACACACACACACGTTTATAATAAGGAATTGGCTCGCATGGAGTCTAGAGACTGGGAAGTCCAAGATTGGCAGTTCAGTTCGCTGGAGCCCCAGGAGGGCTGATGGCATTAATTCCAGTGTGAGTCTGAAGGCAGAAGAAGAAAATGTCCCAACTCAAAGACAGTCAAGCAGAGAGGAAGAATTCTTTCGAGTCAGACTTTTCTCTTCAGGCCTTCAGTGGACTGGATGAGGCCCACCACACGGAGGAGGGCAGTCGGCTGTATGCAGTCTACCAATTCCAATGCTAATTTCATTTAGAAATACCCACACAGACACATCCGGAATAATGTTTGACCGAGTGTCTGGGCATCCTGTGGCCCAGCCGAGCTGATACGTCAAATTAACCATCACCCCAAGAAAGAGGGTGTTGTCGGGCTGTCGTGCTGGCTCCCACTGAGGGCAGCGGGAGCCCAGTCCTGCTGGAGTGACTCCGAGAGCCAGAGTAAAATATGCCCTTGGGACTTATCAGACTTTTACCAGCCTCTGTTTGAGGGCTGCTGGGGGTGGTTTAGTCCCTGACATACTCCCCTTCTCCTTCTCCCCCTCCTCCTCCTTTTTTTTTTTTAATTTAAATTCAATTAGCCCACATATAGTTTTAGTCCCCATTAGTAGTTTTTGGTGTAGTGTTCAATAATTCTGTAGTTGCATATACTACCCTGTGCTCATCACATCACGTGTCCTCCTTAAGGTGGGTGGGGGGATGGGGTGACGGGCATTAAGGCATTAAGGAGTCCCTGACATTTCTGTCCTACCCATGAGCTGGCAAACAGGCTTTGGCCAGAGAATGCCTTCAGGCATAGCAGTGCAGGTGCTGGCCACTGGGTGCCTGGAGGGTGCTCTGAAGTAGTAAGATGAGGGGGTGCCCGTGGCACCGTCCACTGTGCCAGCCAGCAGTCCGCCACGGAGGGTGTGGTGAAGCACATGGAAATTCAACAAGTACTTTTTTTTATCTCTAAAAAATTTTAGATTTTTATTTTTTTCTTATTTTTTAAAGATTTTATTTATTTTATTTGGTAGTAAGGGAGAGCCCGAGCTGAGGGGAGGGGGGGAGGGAGAGGGAGAAGCAGACTCCCTGTGGAGCAGGGAGCCAGATACGGGGACTTGGTCCCAGGACCCTAGGATCATGACCTGAGTCAAAGGCAGACACTTAACTGATGGAGCCACCCAGGCGTCCCTTAAAATTTTTAGATTTTTAGATGGATTCTAAGTCTCAGATGTTTTGACCTCTAGGACTTTATTTCAGAAAAGAAACTTGTGCTCTTAAGACATATTCTCTGGGTACAAACTGCTGAAGACAGCAGGAGGATCCTGTAAACAGAAGCTTCAGGGATGGGACTGTTGATGATGCTGGTTACAAACTAAACCCCCGGAGCCGAGGCCTTTGTCATTCCATCTTGGGACTGGTTTGGAGTCCAAAGGGAGGGTGAACCACATGAAGTCATGCAGCCTTCAAATTCAACAGCAGGTGGGCTGGTGCTATCTCTTGTCCCCCAAGAGGGAACACTGAGGTCAGTGAAGGGGGAGGGAGTTGCCCAAGTTGCATAGCAGGAAAAGTCACACAGTGGAGTCTGGAGCCACCAGAAAATAAAACGGGTGCCCTTTCCGTGATACTCAGCTATTCCCTCAGGAAAATGACCTTTCGAAGCCTCAGCATGAATTAATAATACTATAATTATACACTTCTACACTTCTCCTTGAGCTGACTCACATCCGGACCAGCGGCAGAAAGTTGTTTCTCTAAGTGGGGAATAAGTTGCAGTGACCCTCCAACCCTCCGACCTCCTTCCTGTCTCTTCTCCTCTCTCCTTTCTCCTCTTCCCCCACTCCCCTCCCCTCTCTTCCCATCCTCTCCTCTCTCCACTCTCTTTCTCCTTTTAGTCAGGTGCATACACCTGTTCAGAGCATATGGTGTCATGTTCCTGAGCCTATGAGGGTAGCACAGGCTGGGCTAACCTTACCCTTGACCTAGTGATACTTCCTCCTGAGGTATCAGTAGTCGGTAGTCAGAGAGTTGCGTTATCTGAGTTAGACAAGTGTAAGTTGCAAAAGGAATTTGGCTCTCTTCCATCCTTCTGTTATTAAGGTTAATACAGAAAGGATGTAGGAAGCCCCTTCCTGCTTTGGAACCCCTCCTGCTGCACAGCCCCCCGCACAAGGGAGGATCGGGGACCTGCGGTTGTGTCTGCTTTCATGAGCACAGGGCGGACCCATGCCGGAGAGGGGAACCAATCAGATCATATTTTCTTTCCTGGGGCTGAGGGAGACCCAAATATTTGCACTGCGGTGAACCATGATGCAAAATCCAGTGTGAGCCTCAGCAGTGGGGCAGCAGAGGAGCTCGGAGGGAGCCGAGAGCAGGCAGATGCTTGCCAGGAAGCAGTGATGAAGAAACAGATGGCTCTGTGTGGAAGGAGTTTTGACCCTGCACCCCCGTCCTTCCCTGGGCTAGACTTTCCTCCCCTGTCTAAAAGAGCCACATGATTTTACCTAAAGGACCCCACCTGTAGCTGGGAGGGAGCATGGGCTTTTTTTCACCCAGATGATCCCCAAACAACATGATTTGTGTAAAGAGCCTGTGGGCTTTGACCACAGATGCCGCCTCATGGTGGGCATGGAACTTTGCCTGTGCAGATGTGCAGCCCGGACCACTAAGCAGGCTTGTGCAAGTTCAAGCCTGTGTGTTTACTCACAACATTGATCAAGGCCGGAGCTCCAGATTGAGTCAAAACAAAACCACAACCATCAAAAAACCGAGCCATAATATTAATGGGTTGCCCAGAGGGGTTGAGTCAAATTATCAGGTGGTTTCTATAGAAGAGTTAAATGGCAATTTTATAATTTTGCTCTGTTATCGCTAAGGGGCAAATTGTGATTTATTTGCTTGGTTGTCCAAGAAGGTAAACCGAAACAAAAAGAGGCGGGAATATACGAGGTCAACCTAAGACCGTCCTCTGTGGCCTGATGAAGAGGTATTGGCATGTTACAATGTGTCTGGGGGGGGGGGGGCGGTCTTCACCTTGGAAGAACCGTGGGGCATCTCCCCCAACACAGGAAAAGGTAGAACAGTTATAGGATTTTAAGGAAACATAAAGTTTAAGTAAAACAGAAATAAAGGTCCAAAACGAAGCAGAGACGGGTATCAGGGTGTCAGTATCAGTTCTGGACTGTAAATTGGTCCAGGCTCCTGTTTCCTTGGAAACAACATAGTTAAGATAAATGTGAATGTCTTCCAAACCCCCTTCTCTGAAGCTCTGCTCAGGGGCTAGAAATTGGGGCTGCATCTCTTGTGTCAGAATGACTCTGATCCTCCACCAGGCGAGAGTGAAATGTTTCATTTATACTGGTTTAATTTCCAAAGCCGAGTTTCTGGTCGTCTCTGATTTTAGACATCAAGGGTTTTCAGGATGTGAGAAAGCCATGGTTAACTCAAAGAAGGTTAAAATGGGCACTGTGTCCTTGGGGGAACTATTGTTTTCTATCCCTTTGCTGCTAGCTTCATCCGTGTGTGTTATCCCGGGCTGATGAATGGCTGGGCAGATTTTTACTTCTCCGCTCTGAGCTAATCTTTCCTTCCTCAAAACTCTGGGGCTTTTTGGAGGGGAATGTGGTAGGTAATGGGTCAGTGCTCTTTAGCGTTTCCAAAACTTGTGAAAACATGTAGGTATTCTAAATGACTACAAACCATAGGTGTTTGAAGAGCAGTGAGGTGAGAGTGGCCAGATGGGCTGGTAAGGCAGCTGGAAGCCCCCCGCCCCCCAGTCCCGGGAGGTGGCAACACACAGGGCACTCACCATTCCACTCTTGTGCTCCACCTTCTGAGTGGTCCATATTGGGTGTATCACATACACTGTTAATTTTTTTTTTTTAAGATTTTATTCATTCATTTGACAGACAGAGAGAGAGAGTGATCACAAGTAGGCAGAGAGGCAGGCAGAGAGAGAGGGGGAAGCAGGCTCCCCGCCGAGCAGAGAGCCTGCCGTGGGGTTCGATCCCAGGACCCCGAGACCATGACCTGGGCCAAAGGCAGAGGCCCCAACCCACTGAGCCACCCAGGCGCCCCTACAGTGTTAATTTTTAAGAAGTGGAGTCACATGTCCTTAAACAAATGTGTGATGAAATGAAGTCTTTCATTGCTACTATGGAAGGAAAAATGGTATCACTTGCATGAATTCAAAGTAACCATAAAAAAGAAATAAGATTATGACCACTATCATTTTTTACCCTTGATGATTGCCTCTCAAATTGCCTGAGTTGGAGGCTTGCCTTGCCTTTAAAAAAAAAAACAAAACAACCCCCCCCCCCCAAAAAAAACAGGGAAGCTGATGGTGGTAGGGGAGGGGGATGCTGGGAAGGATAATAGCAAATATCAGAAAGCTGTTAAATGAGATGCTACTCAGCACCGAACCAAGACTTCCAAATCATGGTGGTGCCCACAGGACTGTGTGTCCCACCCTCAGGGAAACGGGCATTGTGCTCTGGGACCACTGGCTGCATAGTTAGAAGCCCAGGCAAGGGGGAAGCAAGTGCCACCACTTCCTAGGTGTGCGACCTCAGAGGCTGGTATCCAACCTTTCCAAGGCCCAATTTCCTTATCTGAACAATGGGGTTAAGAATTGGGATTGCTTTGAGGATATAGGGATCCATGGAAAACCATTAGCACCATGTATGGTAGAGACTAAATTTTCCACACATGTGAGTTAGGATGCTGGGACCGACTTGTGTTGTGTATTTGCCAAACAACCAGTCCCAGGGTGGGTCCCTTCTGGTCAGATCTGGGTCCCATGGGATGTCTATCCAAACCGACCGTGGGGAGGTAAAGGGCAAGCTAAGTGCCGAGGGTCCATTCCTATTGTAGCAAGGTCGTGAGAGCAGGGCTGGGAACAAGGGTCAAAACAGAATAGGTAAGAACCCCACAGAAGGGGGCAATCATCGAACATCTGTCAAGGTCATGGTAGGTGCAAGAGAGAGGGCCCCCAGAACCCAGGCAGGAGGTGCTGAGGGGTGCCTAAAGTTTTGCTGGCCCTCAGATCCCCCCTGTGTGGGCAGGAGGTCCTGATTAAGGGAGCTTCTTCATCTTCAGTTCCCCTGAGACATTTATGTCTCGGGTCCTTGGTCTTGTCCCCAGAACAAGAGCAGTTGGATGTCATGCATTCATCATCTTTTGTATGCCTGCTACAGGCTGCGTACAGTGCTAGGGACCAGGCCGAGTGGTGCAGAAACATGGCTGGCTAGAGAGGCTCCTGGACATACTGGGACCAGAGGACATACTGGGACCAGAGGCTGAGGGTTAGAGAGGGACACTGCGCTGCAAGGAGCAGGTGGGGTGCAGGACAGAGGCCCAGGCGAATGGTCTCAGTGTCTGTCCTCCCTCTCCTGTTGGGGGTTATATTTTGTCCCAAAAAGACATGTTCACATCCTAAGCCCCAATATCTGGGAAGGAGAACTTATTTGGGAATATTTGTAATCAGGTTCAGATGAGGTCATATGGATCAGAGTAGACACTAGTCCAGTGACTGGTGACCTCGTCAGTAGAGCGAGTTTGGACAGAGACACACACAGAAGGACGATGGCCACCTGGGGGCAGAGGCACAGACCGGACGGAGCACTGCAGCTGCAGGCCGCGGACCCCCGGGAGATGCCCGCAGCCACCAGAAGCCAGAGAAGCAAGGAGAAGGACTCCCTTACCAGGCTTCAGAGGGAGTATGGCCCTGTAGACAGCCTGGAATTCGGACTTCTAGCCTCAGGTACATTTCTGTGGTGTTAGGCCCCCCGCTTTTGTTGTTGTGATGGCATCTCCAGGAAGCTGCTCCCTCCACTGCTTGCCTGGCACCCGGGGGTCCTCCCCCGTCGCAGTGGTCTTTATGAAAAGAAAGACTTGCCAGTTGAATTGCACTTCATCTAAAGAAGAGGTTTAAAATGATCAGTGCCATTTGACAGAACTAGAAGGATTGGATGACAGGTTTGTTTTCTGTTTTGTTTTTGTGATTTTCGTTTGTTTGTTTTGTTTTTTTGCTGTCACGTGGTGGTCACTGTCGTAGACAGCTAGAACCATCGTCTGGACCTAGCAGAATCTTGTGCATTTTAAGCAGTCCCCTAAACCCATGTGGCCACTCCAGGTTCACGTTATCTCAACTCTGAATGCTCTCTTCTCTCTTTCTAAGAACTAGTAGGGTCCAGATACTGTTCTGATGAGCTCAGATAGGCAGGACCTTCAAACACGGGAGTCTGGCTGGAGAGGAGGAGGAGGATCAGGCGGAAGACAAGGAATTGAGAAATGCTTAACGTTCATGCCTTGGGGTCCTTCAGGTCACTCCAGGCTGGAGCTCGGGGGGGAAATGTCTCAGAGGAACCTGGGAACAATGTCCACGGGTTTTAGGAAAGGAGAGGCCCTAGTTAGCTTGCATTCTATCTGCCAGATTTCAGAGAAAGGGTACAGATGGTCGTCCTTCCTTCCCTGGAGTGGAGCAGGAGCCCCAGTATGACCACTTGGGACTTCTCAGAGATGGGTTCTATGGTGTGAAGTCACTTGATGAATGTGTGCACCTAGGAAAGCCTTGAGAGACTCGTGACTTCCAGTGTCAGAGATGTGTCCCTGGGTTGGCCACTTGGTCCACAGGCATAGCCTTCCTTTTCCTGATGAGCCTCCTTAGGAACCAATGTGGGGGCCTGCTGGGCTTTTAATTCCTTGGGAGGCAACTATGGCAGGGGAGACTACACAAGACACCAAAGGTAAGGAAGTCCTAGAGTAGGAGATGGGTAGCAGTATCTAAGCATCAGACAAAGGAAAGCTCAGAAAACAAGCCACAGCTCTAAACAAAATGGCTGGATTAGAGTGAGAACCAGTAGCTGAAGCAGAAGGCAAGGGGCTGGGAGAAACCACAGCAGAATGGGAGCAGTTAGTGACGGGAAGATGTATAGAGGGGACTGGTGGTAATGGTTCTGGACTGTCTACCCTTGATGGCCATTGGCTTCTCTTAAACAGACAGGGGCAGGTACTCATTTCTGGGAAATCTCTAGTTGGGAATCTCTAGTTGAAGGCAAAGTCAGATAGATGGAGAGTGAAAACCAAAATCCCCTAAGGAACGCACTATCACCTGCCTCTCACACTGCCTGGAAAACCTCCAGGTGTTCCTCCTTTAGCCCATCATTCTTGGGCACGAGCAACCCCCCAGTGTATGAGCCACAGGGATGCAGAACTCCCTACCTTCTTCATGCTAATTGCCATTTTTGTGTTTACATAAAGCTCTGGGACAGATGCTTTATTTGGAAGCTAAAACCCCAGGTAAACAGGTGTGGGCACGAGTCCATCGCTTGCTGCCCAGGCTCTCTGATGTGTGCTTGGCCCCAGCTGCAGAGTCGGCCAGCCTACAGTAAGGGTGTGGTTAATGCCCTGTGCATATTAAACGCTGAAGTCAGGAAGGCAGGTCAGGGATGGGGGAGCTTGGAGAAGTTAGGGACAGGGGAGCAAGATTCAAGCAGGATTTTCTCCTTTTCCCAATTTCCATCCCCATTCTGAAGGAACTGGGTGTGAAATCACAGGATGCACAGAGAATAAATGGTTTCTGTGTTAGTTCTTCTCCCCGCAGTGACAGGAAAGAGGCATGAAATCAGACGAGGTGTTCTAGATTGACCATGGGAGACGCATCCTTTTTCCTTCCCTCCTTTCCCATCTCACATAAGAGGTGATGTTAACACTTCTCTCATCTCTCCCTGGTTCCAGGATAATTTTGGCCAAAGTAACCATCTGAAAACATGGTTTTCTTCATGACTCTCTTGATCAAAAATAGGAGGAAAGCAGACAGTTTTTGATGCTCACCATAGGCTGCGGGGAGGGGTGTTGTGTGCGCTTTGCACATCGCAGCTCATTTATTTCTCACAACACCACGATGTCGATGCTCTCATCACCTCCCATTTGAGGAGAGAACTAAGATGTGCAGAGCTTAATTCACTTGCGACAAGTCAGAGCTGATAAGTGGCAGAGGCAGGATCTGACCCGGGAGCTGGATCGAGAGCCCATGGCGTTATCTGCTCTGCCTGTAGGATGAATCACAAGGTCACTGGCCTGGCGTTCAGTGTCCTCCACCACCCGGGCCCCATCTGCTGTGCACCTGAAAGTACTCTGCATGCTTTCTTATCTCCGCCTGGAGTGTCCTCTCTGATCCAGGTGTGCTCAGTTCTGGGAGGGCAGGTGGAGGAATTGCTGGCCTTGGATTCTGAGGATTTGGTCCAAGCTCATTCATTCTGTGACTGACCTCTGTGGGCCCTGGGGTGAACCAGCAGCCCTCTTTGGCCTCCTGTTTCTTCGCCCATGGAAGGTGGAGGTTAGACTTCATAGTCTATGATTGCATGATGATTCATAGTCTCGATTCTATGATGCCCTTGCATCACAGTGTGGTCTAGAGGGGTGTGGATGAATGGCTACTTTATTCTGGGCACAGTTCGGGCCTTACATCCTGCTCCAGTTTTTGTGCGTGCATCCCTCTGGATGTTTCCCAAGAGAGGCTCTCATTTGCTGTGTTTGTCTTCCTCCTATATGGAATACCCCATTGCACAGAGTTTTACACCAAACTTCCTCAGAGGCAGGTGACCTCTCATGTGCATCTGAGCCATGCTGGCCTGTGTGGCACAGACACCATTGAACCCTGGCCAAGATGGCCATGGTCAGTGGAACATGTTGGCTCTTCCTAACCCATGTGATGGGAGACCTTAACTTGGACATGTTCCTTAAGAAGTCCCTTGAGGTTCCATGGACATTTCCCATAGCTTGTCCAGGATAGCTTAAAAATATGAAGAGAACGTGACCATGTACCTTTTGGAGTAGATATGATCGCCTCGTGGTTCAAAGCATGGACTCACAGTCAAAGATATGTGTTAGACCCTGCTCTTCCCTTTTCTTGCTGTTTGAACTTGGGCGAGTTACTTAACTCTCTTAATCGAAATTTAACTCTTGCATCCTGCTTTGTGGAATTGCAAGAGCTCACCAACTCTCTGGGGTCCACCAAAGGTAGAAGGAGGGGGGATAGCAAGAAGGATCTCTGCTGGGGTCTTTAGAAACACGAAAGGGGGAGATACAGCCCAACCTGGGAGCTTCAGAGAAAGTGTCCTGGAGAAATGACACCTGAGTTGAGGTTCAAAGAATAAGAAGGTTTATCCAGCTGAGATAAAGCATGTTGGAAGAGAGCCGGGGGTGGGGTTGGGGGTAGAGGTGGTCCAGGAACAGCAGATAGGGCCTTGTCTGTGATCGGGAGATTGTATCTTATTCTGCATGTGATGGGAAGCCTCTGAATGATCTGAGTGGGGCAGCGCAATGGTCAGAGTTCCTCGAGGGAGAGATCACATGTGGGGCATGTGAAGGATTAGAGGGAAATAAGCACAGAAGGGGGGAGTCCAAATAGTATGCTGTTGTAGATAGGGTGCATACTGTGGGTGTGTTTGGGACTTCCACAGGGTGCTTGGCCATGTGGGTGAATGGGGGAGCTAATTAAGGCCTGGAGAAAGGTGGCCTGTTTTCTCTTCTTTTAAAAATTGTATTTCACCTCTCCTTCCTCCCTCCCTCCCTCCCTCCCTTTTCTTTATTCCTTCCTCCCTCCCTTCCACCCTCCCTCCCTGCCCCCTTCCTCCTTCCTCCTTCCTCCCTCCCTTCCTCCCTTCTTTTCTTCATTTCTTCCTCCCTTCCTTCCAACCTCCCTCCCTGGCCCCTTCCTCTTTCCTTCCTTCCTCCCTTCCTTCCACCCTCTCTCCCTGCCCCCTTCCTTCCTTCCTCCCTCCCTTCCACCCTCCCTCCCTGCCCCTTTCCTCCTTCCTTCCTTCCTTCCTCCCTTCTTCCCTTCCTTCCTCCTTCCTCCTTCTTTTGCAAAGTCACCTCCAGTCTCTAAGGCATGAAGGGCTGAGTCAGCACAGAGGGGCACCCTTTCTAATTAGTTGGCCCTTCTGCAAATGTCCTCCAAGGTACCCTATAGGCTCCAGGCAGCCCTGGTTGTGGCGATGCAGGAGGGAAATGAAGTGAGGCCCCGTACAGGTGGAGGCCAGCTGGATTGAGGGGCATGAAAAGGTTTGATTATTAGAGATACAGCTGACAGCCTCAGTGGCTGATGCAGTGTGGGGAGTGTGGAAGCAGGAGGAGAACTGCAGACACTGGGTTTGGGGGACGGGGTGGCCAAGCATGAGGAGGCTGATTAAGTGCACTTGAGCTCTCTTAGTCAAGCGTGCCAGAAATCAGTTGTCAGGAGCTCTGTGAAACCAGCTCTCTTGGCTGCTCCAGAGAGCTCAGCTGCTTTTATCACTTTGAGTCACTGCTGCTTGGCCAGCCTCCGTACTGCCTCAGCTTCTCCCCCCTGCTGCTCCGCTTCCCTGGGTCCGTACTTGGCAGCAGGACTGAGCTCAGCTCTTGGATGTAGTGTTCAGCTTTTCCCTTCATGATCTGGACAGATGATCTTGTGACCGGGAGACCCTCAGCCTTTATTCTGGCTGGCAGACTGAGTCCATGGGAGAATTTTCTTTTTGGTGCTTGTGCATGTTGGACAGTTAGCAATGAAAAATATACAGTTCTTCACAAAAATATTTTTTAACATTATAGATAGAAAAGATGGAAAATTCCCAAAGAATTTCTTGGAATTACATGAATTAACTTCCTTTTAGATAGATTTTAAAAACATTATTGATTTAATAGATGTTTTTTGAGTGCCTACATAGCATCCCAGGAGCTACAATGGATGAGTAAACCAGATGAGATGAACACCTATCAGGAGCTTGTGGTCTAGTGGGAAGTTCTAAGTTAAATGACAATCACACAAACATGCAGTTATACCCTTTGCAAAGTGTTCTTTGCAAATTTGTTGTTGTTGACTTTTGTTGGAGAAGGAAAGCAGACAACAACTTTGAGTTTATTTAAGAGATCTATACTGTTTTATCCTACAGACCTATTACTAATTTCTCAGAAGAGAAGTGTAGCTTCCATTTATCCAGACTTCTGTTAAAGAGGCAGAAAATGCAATCAGTGAAGTTATCTTTGGAACAAAATTGTTTCCTTCAAGTGCACCTCTAGTTATAGATTGGGAAGGTCTAGCTGCAGAAAGAAATCCAAATGATTCACTGGGTAGTCGGAAGCAAGGTTGAAAATACAGTTTCTAGATATTCAGATGATTAGTCTCCACAACGAAGTTCTGCTCTACTAAAAAGGGGGTTCTTTTAAGCCTGTCACAGTGATTTAACATTGGGAAATCACCTAGCCAAATAATTGCATTAATAAATTAGAGGGAGAAAATAAGGCCAAGTCAATAGATAACAAAAGAGCATTTGCTAATATTCAGCAAGCATTTCAGACAAAATATTGGGAAGTAATAGTAGAAGAAAACTTCATAAAAGGGATAAAGAAATTTATTAAAAATCAACAGCAAGCATTAGAGCAAATAGCATAAAACATTCCTATTCAAGTGTTGTATAAATTGGGGATACTTGTTAATTAACACTGATACTGTTCAGTGAAAAATTTAAGGTTCTAATTGATGGAAAGCAACAATAAAGATACATGATTTAAATTCTGAAAGAGAATGATAAAATTTTTACTACACGCATCTGATATTGCTTTGTCTCTACAAACGCTGAGCCCAAATGAAAAACTATTATAACTAATGAGGGGATTTAACTAGAAATAAAATGTATATGCAAAAATAAATTTTCAATTTTTTCCTGTCAAAATGATTTAGAAAATAAAATGGAATAAAAATGAGTGGCAAAAACTATCAAATACCTAAGGATACATTAAATAAAGAATATAATAGCAATGTGAAGAAAATTTTAAGCATTTATAGAAGAACATAAATTTTACCAAAGGAATAAAGAAAGGATGTGCCGTGTTCTTGGATAGAAGATTGAAATCCTAAAGATAAAAATCCTTCTAAAACCAACATAAATATTTAATACAACATTGATAAGAATCATAATGTTATCTTTTTGGAGAGGTGGAGAACAGAAAAATGTATTCTAAGTTTCATATCAAATACTAAATGTGTGGGAATGGATAAGAAATCTTTGAAAAAGAAAAATAACTACCCTACTAGATATTAAAATATGGCATAAAGCCATTGTGGTCAAAAAAGACAAGCAGTGTAATGAAAGAGGAAGTCTAGGAAGAGATCCAAGGATAAATAAGAAGTTAGCATGTGATAAATGTAGTAATTTGAATCAGTGGGTTAATATTATTCATTAAATAATGGTGGAGGGACTGTTACCCATTTAGAACAAATAGACCCCTACAATAAATCTTATAATAAAAATAAGTTGCATATGGAATAATCATGTAAGATTAGTTCCAAACTGGAAATAATCCACACGGTACCAAAGTGTGATTGGATCGGTACAGAGGAATACCAACTACTTAGCCACAGATAGGGCTGAACTCCTGATATATACACCAACCTGGATTGAGCTCAAAAACATCATACTAGAGGCACCTGGGTGGCTCAGTGGGTTAAGCCTCTGCCTTCAGCTCAGGTCATGATCTCAGGGTCCTGGGATCGAGCCCCACATCGAGCTCCCTACTCAGCGGGAAGCCTGCTTCCCCCTCTCTCTCTGCCTGCCTCTCTGCCTACTTGTGATCTCTCTTCCTTTATCAAATAAATAAAAAAAATCTTTAAAAAAATCATACTAAATAAAAGAAACCAAACACAAAATACTACATCTTGTGTGATTCCATTATGTGCAATTTCTAGAAAAAGCAAAATCTATGACATCAGTGATTTCCTGGTGGTTGGAAGAGGGGCCAAGGATTGAAGATAAACACAAGGACATTCTTAGGGTGTTTGATTTATTGTAACACTGAATTGTAGGGAGGGTAGCACAACTACCTAAATTTACTACATGTCCTGAAGCCTCAGAATTGAAATGGGTGATCTTTGGGGGGCAAATTGTCTTCAGTAAAGCTAATAAAATGTTATGGGTAAAAAAAGGAAAAGTTTAAAATATTGGAGGAGCATATTGGAAAGTAGGGTTTATAACCTTATGGTGGGGAAGGCTTTCTTAAGCAAGTCAGAAAAAACAGAAGCCATGGAGAAAAATGTACAGAATAACAACAAAAAAAAATTCACAAAAATCATGGTGAAAGGCATTTAAAATGTAAAATGCAAATAATAGATTTAGAGAAAGTATTTGCCCTCATTTGTAAAAAACAAACTGACTGCTTCTATTATACAAAACATAAAAATTAGAAGAGGCAAAAACAATCTAATCTCAAATTAGCAAAAGATATTCACAGATGGCAGTAGAAATGGACAAGAAAATGAGTAAATTTGTTTAGATAGGCATGGACACGAAAACTTAAAAGTTACTTACTGGCAAAATTTATAAAATTTAATAATGCTTGGTATTATCTATGATGGTGCAAGGAAATGTGCAGTCTGTTTTTGGGAGTATAAATCAATTCAACAACTTTGGAGATTAACTGGATAATAGCTATTAAAATAACAAATGTGCATGGCTTTGGTAAAATAATTGCTCTTTTTTGTAATTTGTCTTCCAGAAAAAAAAAATATGACAGATATTTCAAGACAAATGCATTGGGATGTTTGTTGGTAGGTTATTTGAAAATAACGAGAAATAGAAACAGGTGCATTTCTATATACAGGGATATGTTTGAATATGTTTTGCTATATCAACATAATACCAAAACAATGTATCATACAGCCTTAAAAATAAGTAGAAACATTTATCTATATTATTGACTTGGAAAGCTATATATTGTTATTAGTTTTTATTGCTTTTTATTGCTGTGTCACACATTACCACAAATTTAGGAGTTTTAAATGACGCCTACTCAGAAGTCTGGTATGGCTGGGTTCTGGGATCAGAGTATTTCAAGGCTGAAATGAGGTCTCAGCTGAAATGAGTTCTCATTTGAAAGCTCTGGGAAAAGTCAGCTTCCAGCTTGATTCTTGTTGGCTGAATTCAGTTCTTGTGGTTGTAGGACTGAGGTTCCCATTTCCTTGTTGGTTGTCAACTAGGGACTGCTCTCAGCTCCTGGAGACCTCCTGTGGTCCTTGTCATGTGTCCCTTTCCATCCTTAAGCCAGAGAAGCATGTCGAATCCTCAAGATTTCAATTTCTAACTTCCTCTGGCTCTGACCTCTTGACCCAGATTTAAAGTGTTCATGTGATGATATCAGGTGCCCCTGGATAATCTCCCTTTCTTAAGGTGAATTGACTTGGGGAGCCTTAATTACATCTGCAAAATCCCTTTACAGGAAATGCTTAGATCCATATTTGATTGAATAGTGGGAGAAGGTGTGTGTCACTGGGGTCCAGGAATAGTGGGTGCCCTCTTAGAATTCTGCCAACGCAATGAAAAAGCTACTCCTAGATCAAAGGGTTGAGCATGAAGCCATTAAAAATGTTTATGTTTATATGTGGCTAGACATATAGATGGATATGTTTATATATGTGCAGGCAGTTTTATATGGAACTGGACAGTGGAGAGCCCTTCAAGAACATTCAAGGGCACACTATTCACAGTGATTATTTCTGAGAGTGGGACTGGATGGCGCAGAGGGGACTTTTACTTTTTCTTTATGTTTTTCCATGTTGTAAAGTATGAAGTTATGGATGTTTATATAAGGGTTTTTAGTATTTTTTTAAAGAGTGCACATCCTAAGAACTCATTTGAACACACAGGGTCCCAGACCTCACCTTAGTAGATGCATCTGAGGGAGGAAAATGGTCCTTCTACAGGTCACATTGTCTCTAACTTTTTTCTGCTCACAGCCCACAGCATGGTGCTGCTCCCTTCAAAGTAAAATTAGACAAATCTGGAGAGTGAGGAAGCCTCCTAAGGGAAAGGATTCTGTCCCACGGCTGTGGAAAGAATGTACGCATTTAGTGAGCACACCATTAGCCCTGGACTTAAATTATGCAAATAAAAGAATGATGAAGCAGGAGGGAGTCATACAAACAAGTAAGTTGTGAAAGAGGCAACACCCAGAATGGATCTGGGTGGCAAAGCTTTTCCCTAGAGAGGAAGTGTGTGGAAAGAAATAGTGACAGATCATGTTTCCTGTTAATAATTAATGAGGGATGCTTGAAATATAGGTTCTGCTTTGAACAAAGATTCCAGGATGCAAAAAGTTGTAAGAAGGGGACTAGAACACATGGAAGCCTTGACAAATGGTCCTAGATAAGATTTGGATAGGGAAATAAGTGATCTTGAAAAAATAAGACACTTAAACTGGTAGAGGTTGGAGCTGACAGTGGAGAGCCACACAAGGTCCTCCATCTGGGGACAGGGTGAACACGCAAGAGTGTCTCAAAAGTTCTAGTAATGCAAGTGTTTCTTTGTCATGTAGCACTGACCACTCCACAAGCAAAAACAGTATAGTTTTGTGTTCATTATCGGCACATAGTTGAGTCTCTTTTAAACCCAATTTACAATATCTTTTCATTGATTGGCTTACACCATTAATGTAATTATTGATATGGTTGAATTCAGATCTCTCATTTTACTATCATTGTTTTCTGTTTGTTCTCTGGCTTTCTTTGATCTGTCTCTCCTTTCCTGTCTTCGTTTTGGATTTGAATTATTTTTAAATATTTTGTTTTATTTATTTTGAAAGATTTTATTTATTTGTCAGAGAGAGAGAGAGAGAACAAGCAGGGGGAGGGGCAGGGAGAGAGAGAGAAGCTGGCTCTCTGCTGAGCAGGGAACCCAATGTGGCACTAGATCCCAGGACCCTGGGATCATGATCTGAGC
>CM052797.1:8226341-8293304 GCA_028533885.1 Nasua narica
TTTTTTTTTTTTTTTAAGATTTTACTTAGTTATTTGAAAGAGAAAAAGCATGTGGTGGGAAGGGGCAGAAGAAGAGAATCTTAAGCAGACTCCCCACTGAGCTCGATGTAGAGTTTGGAGCCAGAGGTGGGGCTGGATCTCATGACCCTGAGCTGAAACCAAGAGTCAGATGCTTAACTGACTGAGCCACCCAGGTGCCCCATTTCTTAGCCACCCAGGTGCCCCATTTCTTATATTATTTTACAAATAACCCAATTCAGTTTCAAGCGTGACTCCCACATGGAAGAAGTGACATGTGACAGCCTCATTTTGGCTGCCAAACTGATTGTGCCACTTGTTTATCTAATTAGTTAATTGGGTGAGTCATTATTTGAAGACAATGAACTAAAATATTATTTTTTAAAGAAGCTTCAGGGCAATAAGAAGTAGTGAGGTTTTTGGTATGCATAAAAAAGGAAAGGGAGAAAATACTACCTAGCTTAAGAAAGCCTCTGATGCTATGGACTCTCAGTTTTAACTAGGGTAGGGCTGGGTGAGAATATGAAGATATCTAATGAGATTTTACTACTGAAGGAAGAGGGGCTGCATGGAATGCTCCTTTCTCCATATCATTGGGTTGAGCTCTATTAATTTTTTTTAAACTTTCAAGCCACCTACCACATTATTTATATAAAAGTGCAATTATGTAATTAAGAGCATGGACTGTGTGTCACATTTCCTGGCTCATAACTGGGCACCACCATGGATTTGCTCATGTCCTTAGGCAAGTCATTTGATTTCTCAGAGCTTTAGACATCTGAAAAATGGGGATGATAGTGGCTCCAACCTGGAAAGTTAGAGAATGCTTGTAAAATGCTTAGAAAGATGCCTGGCACATAGTAAGTTTTCAATAAGTGCTTCCTATTAATATATTATTTGGGCATCATGAGCTGATGAGTAGATGTTGTGAGATTTGATGCTGAGGGGCCGGTTAATTCTTGGGGGAACATTTTGGCCTTGGTAATGCTATCTAAAATGTCCCTTGGCATCTTCCCTGTGGTCCCACTATTAAAATATATACTGCCTTCTGATTCATCACTCCAGAACTCTCTATTCCCCCCATTTCTTTTTTCTTTAGCTTGTTTTTTTCCATTGCTAGTCAGCTGCTTCTTCCTTTGTGAGCTTGAAAGTGCTTACTCATGACTTATCTGCTATTTCAAAGCCATATGTTTCATTTTATCATTGGCATCCAACTTATCTATCTGACCTTCACCACTTTATTCAAAATTCAAGCAGTCAGAAGCAATTGCCCTTCATCTCTTCAAGTGTTTGCTTGGAAGCTCTAAGTTAAAATGTCACCGTGGTATCTTAGAATTTCTCAGACTATTTTGCATAAATGTAGATAAAATAAGTATGTATCTTTGGTGTACTAATGTTAGTAGAATAAAATTATTATGCATTTACTTCAATTAAGATAAATGTTTGTAAAAATTATTTCATTTTTAAGAAGGTATGATATTAGAAATGATTCCATCTTGTCATGGAAACTTCTTTTTTTATTTTAGAGAGGGGGATGGGGGAAGGTCAGAGGGAGAGGGAGAGAGAGAATCTCAAGCAGGTTCCATGCCCAGTGTGGAGTCTGACGCAGGGCCCAATCTCATGACCCGGAGATCATGACCTGAACCAAAATCAAGAGCTGGATGCTTACAGACTAAGCCCCCTTCAGGCACCCCTGTTATGGAAACTTCTGAACCAGATGTTCTCTCCATCCAGTTGAATATCAACTTAAAAGCATTTAAGAAAAAAAAAACCCTAAGAATCACATTTATTTTGATTTTGAATTCATAAAGATCTGCTGCACATTTCTGTTTCATTTTGTTGTTTTCTCTGTTTGCATCTATTTGGCTTTTTGCATGGTGTTCTTTTGGCATGATACAGGTGGCGATTTCCTTCCTTCCATTTAAATAGTCAATGGGCACTGCTTGATCTGTAAGATATGCAGCTATCTCCCACACACTGATAAATGCCTTGGTCTTATGAGTCCAGAGCTCACAGCTCTATTATAAGGTATTTGTTTTTCCCCAGAAAAGCATATGAGAATGAATGAAATGGAATGGAGATGATTCTGCCCTTCATACCCAAGGTCAGTGTCCTTTGAGGCTTCCTGGGAAAAATAGTATGCTTACAAGGGTCAAATTGCTGAACTGGAAAAGTGGTATAATGGTGATTAGGGTGATGATCATGGCTGGCATTTGTTCAACCTTTACCCTGCACTCAGTAAGTCATTGAACTCCTTAAATACCCTGTAGGGTAGATCTCATTATCTCCTTTTCCCAGCTGAAGGGAGTTAAAACTCAGGGGAGTAAAGTAACTTGCCCAAGGTCACACTTGTGGCCTGACCCCAGAATGCACACCCATCATCCCTTTATGAGGCTGACCAGTGTTTCATCATCAGTGTACCCTTGTAACCCAATGAGGTCTGGCCAGACCCCTCTGAAGATAGGCTCCTGCCTATCTGAGACTCTCTTGGGACACCTCATCCTTTTCTCTCTTATCTTAATCATTTATAAATAAGGGATTATTACACTGTGGTATTTTTCTTTTTTGAACAAGTGTGGGTGTTGGACCAAAATTTCCTGCTTCCTTTCTCCTGACACAATATGCCCTGGCCAATCTGGATATTTGTCACTGAGATGTGGAATGAAAAGCTAAGACTTGTTTCCTTTATATCCAATGCTGGTATCTACAAATCTTTAGGAGACCCATTTGACAGCTCACTGTCTTAAACATATTTTCTTTTATGTACATAGAACTAATGATACAGTTTAAATTTCTTTATGCTTTGCTGAAAGTGAGATAAAGCACTGAGCAAAAATTATTTGTAAAACATATTAAAGGGAAACAGCATCATGATAAATATAAAAATCATTATGCATGGAGTTGGCCAAAGCTAGTTTCAAAGCTCAGCTCCACTGCTTGCTGTGTGTCCTTTAGCAAGCCACATGACCTCTCTGAGACTTGGTTTTCTAATTTTTAAGAGGAGGTAAGCTCATCTACCAGCAGAGCTATTGAACAAGCTATAGAAATGTGAAAAGATTTATGTGCTTAATGAACTATAAAAAATAAGAGTCATCTTTCTTAGGCAGTTAACTTGGAAGCATGCACAAAAGAAATTTATCTGGAGGACTTGTTTACCTTTTTAAAGCACACATTGTTTTTGCACTAGTAAGAGATGATTGTTTGAGCAAGCTGTATTCTTATAATGAGTGCAGGAGAAGTCCTGAGTCACACACAAAGCATACTTTTAAGAAAAACTGGCAGGCATTAACGTTTCACAGGCATCCATCTCTGGATGCGTGAATATTGCATTAAAAAATCTACTGGCACTACACTTTGTGGCACATTGTTGGAGGTGAATAATTTATCTGGTGCGACTGCTTGAGGAAATATTTCTCCATATCTGCAAGTACATTCTTCTTCCTCACTTCTCAATAGATATATTGCATAGGTAAAAGTGAATTTTATAATGCTTTTAAATGTTTCTCAGTAAGAGATGAATTTCAGAGTCTCACATTTAATCAATAATTTTCCACTTGACAGCAGAGTAGGAGAGTGTTCCAACCAGCCTGCTCACTAGCCTCAGAAAAACAGCAGGTAAAGGTCACTGTCCAATGTGCTGAATACTACCGCTGTTGAAATAGGTGGCCCTGCTTTGTTTTCTAACATAAAATTCAAATTTAAAATACTTTGCAGTGCTTAGGGTAATTTTTATGGCTTGTAGGATAACATCTGTCAGATGCTGGTTTGATACCTGGAAGAATAGTGATAATCCTGAAATTATTTGATTCTATGTTCTTTATTACGACAATAAATAAGAATTTCTCCTGCTGCAAAGATAAGTGGATTTGTATAATTTTATTGAGTGTAAATTATAACTAATTTAATAATTTTCTATAGTCATTTATTAGGAAGCAACACTTGGGATTTGTGGGTTTTCATCGGCACAAAACTCTGACTATATTTCTTTTAAGGCTGATATTTTGATGCTTAGAGCTTTTGAAGGAAAACTGAACCACATAATTGAAGGTTAAACTAGCTTTGATTCACTATAGTTGGATTTGATTTAAAACTACAATGCCCCAAATTACAAAACCATAATAATGAAGTTAACTTAAACTCATAAGATATCCAAATATCTATTACTAATTACTAATTACTAAGAAATTTGAGGTCGAAAGTTTAATGTGTTGTACTAAGACTATATGTCAGCTTTTATTTAGTTATTTTATTTTATCAATAAGTTTTCTTATGCTCACCTATTTTAAAAGGAAAAATCATAAATAAAAACTGATGGTTGCCAGAGAGGAGGATGGTAGGGGGGCGGGTAAAGTAGGTGAAGGGGATTAAGAGGAACAGGGTTCTAGTTATAAAATAAAGAAGTCATTGGAGTAAAAAGTATAGTATAGGGAATATAGTCAATAATACTGTAATAGTTTTTCTATGGTGACAGATGGTAGCAATCCTTGCCGTGGTAAGCATAGCGTAATGTATAGAATTGTATACAACTATGTTGTATACCTGAAACAAGTATAATCTTGTATGTCAATTATACTTTGATTATTAAAAAAGGAATAAGTATAGAGAGATCAAGTGAGATACGCAGAGCTCCACCACCTGCCTTCTGCAGAGGTCAGGCCAGGTCCCAGGAAGATGTCTGTTGGTTGGGTATGTGCTTTAACCTCTAGAGTCCAGTGAATTTGGAAGCCGAAAGAATGCCTTTTACTTTAAACATGAATGTGTGGTTTGAATGGTGAAAGTTATCTAAAGGCTTCTTTTTGGAAAAAAAAATTTTGGAGACTCTCATTGTTATAATGCACAACTATTATTATAGGTTGCTTTTGTTATTGTTCTCATGACCTAGCTTTTAATATGAAGCCTTCACTTATCCGCATTCTCTTTCTTACCTTAGTTTTTTCCCCCTAAATTTTGCCCCCTCCTCTATTCCTCTTGTGGATCACATTTAGTTCATGGCACACTATCATAATTGGTCTTTGGAAAGATGTCCTGTGTTGTGTGATCTAGGTATTGTCATTCTTTCCTCATCTCCATCCCACTTACCTCCACTCAGAGGCATCCACTCCAACATGTCTGAGGAGTACGCCTACATATATTCTTAAAATATAGTCATAATTTTTTAAAAAGCAATTTGTTTATTTATAGAGCACTCGTGGGAGGGACAGAGGGAGAGAGAGAATCTCAAGCAGACTCCCTGCTGTGTATGGAGCCTGATGCGGGGCTCGATCTCATGACCCTGAGAGCAGGACCTAAGCTGAAACCAAGAGTCAGCCACTTAACCAACCAATAAGGCCCACATTATTTTATTTTTATCTATTTTATATACAAAGATGGCACTGCACCCTAGTTTTGTTGTTTTTACTTCTTCGTTTGATGCTATTTTTAAAGATCTACCCATGCTAATAATATATATGTGCTAATGTGTATACACATATATGTTTTTTATGTATTTCATTGCTTCTGACTTTATGAAGAAGTCAATTTTCTCCAAATTAACTTCCCAATACAATCTAATGGTAAGAAAATCCTCCCTTTATATATAATGTTGCAATCTCATACATGAATATGGTAAATCTCTCCATATAAAATATAATATATAATATAAAACTGTTATTTGGCAGAGTTTTAGATTTTCTCTATAATGGTCTTATGTATTTTTAGAATAACTCCTTAGTACTTGTTAGATTTTATTGCTATTGTATCTTATCTTATTTCATAATATGTTTTCTTGTTACTGCTGATAAAGAGACATGTTACTTATTTTAGTATATTGATCTTTTATTATCTCAACCTTGGATTATTACATCTACATGAATAATCTACATGAGAGGTCACATCATTCATCAACAATGCTCATTATGACTTGTTACCTTCAATGTTTTCTGTTTTTCTCTTGCTTCATTCTCGCCTAATTCAATTGGTGAGGACCTAACACTATGTTGCACAGTTGTGGTAAAAGTGTGTATTATTTCCTTGATCTTAAAGAGAATGCATATAAAATTTTCTTATTAAGCATGTTGTTTCCTGTAGGTTGTTTCCTGCAGCCTTGGAAGTGATTTTTGGCCTCACTGAACTTGAAGTTCCTCATTTGCAAAATGAGATAACATCAGTACATATTTTACAATGGATGTGATAAGAAATTAATGAAATAGTGTGTCTCATGTGGTATTCTTAATGTGCTCATGTACAAGTGAGTAGTCACTGAGCTGCCCCTACTTCGGCTTTAAAATTTGGTGATAATCTGGGGAACCCAGGTGGCTCAGTGGGTTAAACCTCTGCTTTTGGCTCAGGTCATGATCTCAGGGTCCTGGGATCGAGCCCTGCATCAGGCTCTCTGCTCAGCGGGGAGCCTTGCTTCCCCCCTTTCTCTGCCTGCCTCTCTGCCTACTTGTGGTCTCTCACTCTCTGCCAAATAAATAAATAAATAAAATCTTTTTAAAAAATTGGTAATAATCTTTCTTTTACAAAAGCCTGGGAAAAAGAGGAGAGAGAAGGTGATATTTTCTTCAGTTTCATAAGGTCAGGGAAGTTGCTGTGATTTTTCCCATTTTTAAAAACCATAGGGGTGCCTGGCTGGCTCAGTCAGTGGAGCACATGACTGGATCCAAGGGTGTGAGTTCAACCCTACGTGGGTGGAGCCTACTTAAAAAAAAATAAAAACCATAGAAAGTTTTTCATGCTGGGTACAGTTAATGATCTCTAGCAGCTTCTTTTTATGAAGGAGGCCTTAAGGATTGGCATGTGATTCGTAGCTTGAAACCAAGCCATGCTCTTTGCCAAGCACCTGCCGTGCAGGCCCCCAAGGCTGGGCAGGGTGGATGTTGTTTCCCATCGCAGCAAGTTGGCCTGGGCAGCTCACACCTGTTGTTTTCAAGCATGTGGCTGCTCTCATACCACACATTACTTTTCCCCCATTTTTTCCCTTTCCTAAGTGAAAAAAAAATGGCAAATCTGGTCCCTAATTTGTTTTCTCTTAATACATAGTGCTCACTTTGACTCAGTGAGGCCTCTGTTTCTTGGGCATCTGTGTTGGTTCAACAGCATGCCCTATGCAGCTCTTGGAGGTGAGTGAGCCGGGGAGAAAGAAGCAAGCTGGAATGGTGCTCCTGCAAGTGTGGTGGGAGGGGAACCCCTACAGGGAGTTTTGGCCACACCAGCCTGATGTCCTACCATAGAGTAGTACCTCAACAAACATTTGTTGTACCCTGTTGACTTGGAGTGTATGGTTAACCTCTCCCTTTCAATGAAGGAGGGCTAACTTTGCTCTGCCCTGACATTTTCCAAACTGAATATTAAAAAGAACAAGAACAAAAGCAACATCAGAGCCAGGGAACCCCCTCAGGAAGACCCAGACCACCCGTGGTTCCTCCTCTCCCTTGGAGCACAGTAGATAGTGGCTCCACTTGCCAGGTCTAAGCTGGAAGAGGCAGATCTGAGAGTGGACCCACACTGTGCATTTTTTTTAAATGTTAAGGCCTTTGAAGAATTCCATATATATGAGAAAAGCACAAAGACACTTTGCCAGCACAGAATGAAAGTAGCGATCATCTCAAGTTGCTTTACATCCTACCTCTGAAAAGCACTCAGCTTTCGTAGCTTTCCATTTATATTAACACGAGGACTGGTTCTCAAGTGCAATGCTTGTACAGTGACCCCAAAAGAGATAACTGGGATTTAAGTGGGATGAACTTAAGTGGGATGAATGTGCGGATCAGCTCAGAGACAGCAAGCCAGAAAAATATTTTGTTTGCCTCCACGTTATAGCCCATTTAAATATATCAGACCTTGATTACAACCTTGAGGACCCACCAAGTTTTCACTTCCTTTTAGAAGGGAAATGCAGAAATTGCAAACTTTCATTTGTGTTAGCTTACTAATCATCAGGGTGTAGATGAGTCAGAGAGCTTTCTTTCTCATAGGAAACTGGCCAGGGCACTGGGACGGTGGAATGGATGGTGGGTGCAGGACGGGCACATATTTGGACTGAGTCAGCTGAGATCAGTTGAAGGCAGTTTCTTTTTCTTTCTTTCTTTCTTTTTTATTTATTTGTCAGGGAGAGAGAGAGAGAGAGAGAGAGAATATAAGCAGTTGACTACAGAGGGAGAATCAGGCTCCCTGATTTAGGACTCTATCCCAGGATCATGACCTGAGCCAAAGGTAGACACTTAACTGTCTGGGCCACCCAGCCATCAAATCCAGATTAGGGAATTTGGATTTGATTCTGCAGCCAAGGGAGGGATGTTGTGAAGTCATATGCATTTGGCACATATGCCTTTGAAAAACACCAGAGACAGAGAGGAAGGAAAATTGGCAAAGTTATGAACTATCCTCTATTTATATATCAAGGAAAGCTTTTTTTTTTTTTTTTTGATTTTTTGATTAGTGCCTTGTACTAGGGGATCGAGTATAAAGAGAAGTCCTGGAAAGAGAAGACCATATTCCGGTTAAGCAGAAATGATAGGAAAGAGAAGCAGGGAGCTCTGGCTCCATCACTTGAGGGACAATGAACAAGCAATGTGCATGGCACAAGAAGGCTTGACTTCCCCCCTTCTG
The DNA here is from genome assembly GCA_028533885.1 of Nasua narica. Lineage (NCBI taxonomy): Eukaryota > Metazoa > Chordata > Mammalia > Carnivora > Procyonidae > Nasua > Nasua narica. Next base: position 8,234,949 of record CM052797.1, read on the forward strand.
CTCCGCCTTATAAAAGTGTGACCCTGGGCCAGCCCACACATGTCTCTGGGCCTCATGAGGTTCAGTTCCTGTTTTGATAAAGTCAGGATAGTGCTTTCGGGCAGCTGAGTTGCTGGCAGTTTACGGTGATTGAGAATAATCTCATCTGGAAACACCTCAAGGACACACCCAGAAATAATATTTAGTCTGGGCACCCCATGGGCTGCTCCCGTTAACACAGAAAATGAACTTTCACTACCTTCTAGGGTGCTGGGCAGGTTAAATGCAACAGTACAGATAAAGGACAGCAGAATGCCTGACCCTTGATGGTTACCTGCTCTTGCTGCCTTCACTGGGTTATGGATGTGGATATTATTACCTACGTACATTTTCTGTCAGCACTGGGATTGGATGGCCCAGGGGAGTGTTGGTGTTTTGCAGTTCTATTCTATTATAGCTGGAACAAAATATGTCTCTCTCTTTAAAAAAAAAAAAATCTGCAGGCACGGAAAATATCCATACAAGGGAAACTGTTTAAGTGCTTTAGACTTCATGCTTATAATAATTTATTAAAGATCTACTACTAAAAGTGTCTTCTTTCAAAAATAAATCAATAGTTCACACATAGGCCAAGATACTAAAATTCTCTTCTTCTTGCTAGAAAGTAGTCATGGAAAGAAAAATCACATTTGATGTATTTGTGAAACATTTATTCACTCTCCTATGTCCCGGGTGTGGCATGGACATAAAATGATGCAGAAAGCATCGGTCTGGAGGATGTATATAAATCTATATAAAGAATCCAAGCATGAAAATAAGATGCTCTAAGTGCTGCTGCATCAGAGTTACATGAAAACACTGGGAGCGACATGTTGTATCTGGGTGAGTCTTGGCAAAAGCTTTGGAGAGGAAGAGGCATTTGATTTGGGTTTAATAGGCGAATTGGACACCCCTTGGCTATGTGGGACCCTGTGGGGTGGAGAGAGGCATGGACTGGGAGACAGGCTGTGGGATGTGGCTATAGACGAGGCAAGTAGCTGAGGTTAGTTGCAAGGCCCTTCATGCCAGATTAGGGAATTTGGATTTGATTCTGCAGCCAAGGGAGGGATGTTGTGAAGTCATATGCATTTGGCACATATGCCTTTGAAAAACACCAGAGACAGAGAGGAAGGAAAATTGGCAAAGTTATGAACTATCCTCTATTTATATATCAAGGAAAGCTTTTTTTTTTTTCCTTGCTGATTGAGGTGTGCCTACTGAGGTTTGTTCAGATGACATTGCACTAGAATAAGGGCTATACCATTTGGGACTGTTAACGAGTAAAAGTGTCTTCGTGGGGTAAGTCTAAAGAGGAGGCACAGGAGGGGAGCCCTGAGATTCTAGCCAAGCACAGCGTCAGGCAGATAATGAGAATAATGACTATTTTTCACATAGCACCAGTGACATGCCCAGCTGTGACACTCACCCCTGTTGCACCAGACCACTGAGATCTAGTCCCAGGGCTATGGGATCCTGTCCTTCTTCTGCTCAGCCTGTTGGCCTATAGATACTGGTCTTAGATGGCAGCAAATGAGGAAGGCCTGTATGCCCTGCTCCTGAATGATACAGGAGTGAGGCTGGCTTTATCAAAATATCATACTTCTTCCCAGAGAGTTAATATCACTTAACATAAAAGAATGTTTTCATCATAGTTTTTCATAGCAAAAAAACTTGCCATAAAGAGGACAACAAGTCATTAAAGAAAAGTGTACAGGGGAATATGATATGGTGGTTAAAAATAAATTAATTAGACCTACATATATGCTAAGTAAATGTAACATGAATCTCTAAAATATAATGTTGGGCTGAAAAGCAAGGATACTTACAAATAGGATACGATTTAGGGAAAGCTTAAAACACATCCAAAACATATTGGACACAGACATTAATATGTAGGAAGATACAAAAACTGCTGGATCTCTGGAAGGAAGTGAGAGGGACAAGATGGGAAGGGTCTACACAGGGGGCTTCAGTTTTATCTGTAGTGCTTCTTTTGTTTTGAAAACAAAGCCAATGAGGTTGTTGGCTTATGTTAATGTGATATAAATAAAGCTATATATATATAAATACATTTATATATAAATACATTTATATATAAATACTTATATATAAATATATAAGTAAAAATGTGATATAAATAAAAAATGTTAAGTGATATAAATAAAGCTGGGCAGTGGGTTCATTATATTATATTATCTTCCTGTTTCTGAAGGGAAGGAGACATTTCTTTTTTTTTTTTTTTAATTTTTTTATTAACAGATAATGTATTATTTACCCAAGGGTACAGGTCTGTGAAGAGACATTTCATAATACAAGTAAATTTTAAAAGGACACAGTTTAATCAGGGCACCAAGGCCTACTCAAACACAGACATTACTTTTAGCATTGAAAGAATATTTGAATTGCTTTTTCTTCCAGGGGCAGTTTTTGGTTTTTATCCATGGTGCGTGAGTGTGAGTGTTTAAGGGTCTGTTAAGTGGAAGTGGGCACATTTGTCCAAATGGAGTATTATATTCATAACAGAAACCTGAAAGCATATTTTCTTTAAAAGAAAGGCAGGATATGTTACCTTAATGAGAAAAGGGCTTGTGCTCTTGGTAATGGGCCTTGGCCACAAAAGATGTAGGGCATCAAAGGGGTAAGCATGAGCTAGAGTGGGAAAACAAGAACCTGGTTGTGGTGATCTTGCCACAGGGGAGTGGCTGAAGAGCTTAATTCTAATTTTCAAAGCTGGAGTCTGACCCAGGCTAGTGTGCATGTGGCCTGAGCTGGGAGAGGGAGCAACAGGAGTAAGGATTCTAACTATGTGGAGATTTCTCTCTAGGGCTGTCACCAACTTCATGTGTATTTAAAGTTGGAAACAGTGTATTATGAGATATGATTTCTATTTTGAATATAAATACTTTTTCTGTCGTGTAAATTACAGAAAGTTAAACTCAACAAATCTTGGGGGAAGAATTTTCAGGAAATAATCTGGCTCTTAACTGCAGCCATCTATCCTTGCAGGGGAAGAATGAGGATTTGGGAATGAATGGGCATGAGATTTGTTGGAAGAGCAAGGAACATGCTTAGGGGATGAGAATCTTAGTGGTGATGATGGGGGAGGCGGGAAGTGGGTAGAGGGGGTTGACAAGCAAAGTGAGCTCTTCCTTACTGAGATTCCCCCTCTTGGAATTAGGGTGAGTGGGGTCATGGTTCTGTTTGTTAAATGCTGCTGTCATAAACCAGGGTGCCTCTGGGGAGATGTTATGCCCTCAGGTGTTTCAGGGCAGAGCAAATATTTCAAGAGTTCCAGTTGTAGGCAGTGGTGTTTCTTGTCTGTTTCCAAGCCTGTTCTTGTCGAATCAGGACCACAGGCAGTTTGGGCTGAGAGTAATCCACTGAGGAATGCACGTTTCAGTGCCCAGGTAGGGTGAGGGTAAACCAGGTAATGGAGCAGAGGCCCAATGGAAATTTCTGGACATACACAGTGGGGATGAGGGTTTGGGGAGTTATTCTGGATGAAGGCTGTTAATTTCAGGCCCACTTGCTGATGAGGAAGTAGCTTGGAATTACTGAGGAGGAAAACTATCCTTTTTCTCTATCCATCTTGGGTTCATTGGCCAGGGCCCTGTCAGTTAAACTGACCAAAGATGAATAAACAAGAGAAACAAACTGAAGCTCTGGAATAAGTGCAGTGTGCATACACACAGGTACGGTCAGCAATGAGGAACTCAGAGGGGTGGCTAGAACTCAGGCTTATATAGCATCTTAAGCAAGAGAACAATACATTTGAGAGAAGTGACAAGACGAAAGAGAAAGACTTTGAGTTTTCTAGGGTGGCGTATTGTGGGAAGGCAAATATGGGGAAACCAATGGAAGGGAAGGACTTATTAGTAAGATTTGTTATGTAGACTCCTCCTGTGCTGCCTTAGGCTGATAAGTGTCTAGAATTATCTCTGGTGATGAAATTCTGTCCTTACTGGTAGAGAGGAAAGAGGGGACACCTTAACAAATTCAAGTCCTGCTTTCAGGCAAGTAAGAGAGATCAGAGACCTTTTCTTGTATCTGCTTTTTCTCAATCATCTTCAGCTCAAAATAATGAATATGCTAAAGTGGTATATTTGGGAGTGGCACATTCTGCTGCCCTTCAGAATGTATTGTGGCAGCTGGGTGACTAGGTGTGCTTCTCACTGACTGGGGACCAGATGGGGCTGGGCCTGAGTGCTGAGGGGCTTAAGGGGTGTGGGCCAGCTAGGGAGGCAAGTATGACTGCTCATCTGGCTTTCTTCTGAACTGTTGCCACTGGCTAGAACTTTCCATATTTCTATATCTGAGGTGCAGTCAAAAGCCCAGGAATTGCCTTGATCTTACACAGGTTCAGGCGTTTCCTATTGTTTATGTTCTGATAGTTCATAATTTATGGAGAGGTAAGGTTTCTGCTGTTGGAACCATATGCTTTATTTTTGTGTCTGGTCTTTGTAGCCCATTTCACTGAGATCCAAGCAGAATTGCTCTGTCAGAGTCAAGCTTTTGATCTTTGAAATGCTATTTCTAGAGTTGATAAGAATGGTGAGATACAGAGAGTGTAGGGATAATAATTGAGCTGTTTGGTCTTGAAACCTGTTCAAATATATAGATTCTCCCCATTATTTGAAAGTAGAGCATTCCCATGAAATCCTTCATGGGCCAAAATGATGTAAAACAAAGAAGCAATTACCATTAATTTATACAGAAAAATTTTTTGAGCATTCCCTGACCCCCAAAATAACCTCTCTTAGGCTTTTCAGATACCTTTGGACACATCTTGCTAACAGAGGCACAAAATAAATCGAGATAAGGCACAGCTGCCCACAGATAGTTCAAAGCTCTGGCGTTCAGTGCTTAGGTACTGAGGGTAGTTCTGGGGAAAGATGTTGGGGGGGTGGGCACTCTTGCTGCTTGGGGTGCATGCTGCCTCTACAGTGGCTTGCCACAAAACAATCCCAGAATGCTATTTTCACATTTTTTTTCTACAAAAGCAAGAATCTTCTCTGGATTTCTTTTGGTTAGCAAAAACAGGTGTGTCTTTCTTAAAAGCAAAGTGGTGTAAGGTGAACTTTCAAAAAGAGGGGATACCTGCAGTTAGAAGAAAGTCAAATGCCAGCTACTATTGATGACTTTTTGAATACAGGTGCCTGGGGATAAGGGAAGAAACTTCAGAGGTGCTGATGGGGGTCATTTGTGGCTGCTGGAAACTCCAGGATGTCAATGGGGGCTTTCACACGGCCATTGGTGGCAGACCTGGCCCAACTCACTAAGGGCAGATGCATGAGAAGGTCTGATGGACTGGACCAGAGTTGATTTATTTTCCATAAATAAATTGAATGCCATTTTCATTCTCTTTAGATATATTGCCAGTTCTGAGCATCAAGAAGAAGGATTAATACAGGTGTCGTAAGATAACTATTTTATGTTAGCTATAGCTTTGGGGAAATGGACATGCTGACCTCTCTGTTTTGAATGCTCCCTCACAACCCCACCCTGTGTCCATCTGACCACCCCCTATTCATCTTTCAAAGTCAAGCTCAGGTTTCATTTCTGGGAAGCAAGTCTTCAGATACAGTGCATCTCCCTTCCTGGGCACCATCTTGTCTTGGATTGGGTTCAGGCCATGTGGAATATTTTAAGTTGAGGGAGTTTGAGAAAATGACAAAAAGGGGAAGGTCATTTTGACCTGCCTTTCTTTGCCCTTCTTCCCTGAAACAGGTCATAAATCCTGCATGTGAGAAGTATCCTCCCTATACCCAGAGGAAAGGAGCATCCTTATCTTTGAAAACAAAGGAACTCTAAGAAGAATCCCAACAAATAAGCCTTACTAAGTTTCCCCCAGTTGACTACACTTATGTCATGTTCTATAACCTATCATATGTCTACCTGGCTGCCCAAACTTCATCAAACTAGCATAAATATACTAGGTTATAAGTGTTTCTTTGGATCTTCACTTCCTTACAAATGATCTTGTGTCACATAAAACATGTGTTAAATAAATGTGTAGGCTTTTCTCCGGTTGAGCTATCAGTTTAATTTTCAGACCCACCCAGGGACCCTAAGAGGGTTGAGGAAAGCCATTTCTTCCCCTAACGCATATTGCATATGAGTCCTCAAGTTTGACATCAATTGAGAGGATAGTTTTTACTTTTAAATACTAACAGTGTGGTTCTTGCATGAGAACCCCTGCTTTAAGCACTTCTACATATATTTATTCATTTAAGTCTCCTAGTAACCACATGATGTAAGTATAAACATTCTCCCTGTTTTACAGGTGAGAATAATGAAGCCCAGAGAGGTGTAATATCTTGCCCAAGGTCACACAACTCATAGTGGTAGAGCTGAGATTCAACTCTGGGTAGTCTGCCTATGAAATATGTGTTCATAACCACCACCTCTCCCTAAATGCTACAGCCTAATAACAGCTACCTTGCATCTATCTGGATCTCCTTATCCTGCCTCATCTTCAGCCAAAGATGGTCTTCTCATGTTTTTTGTTTTGTTTTTGTTTTTGTTTTTTCCATCTCTGTTCATGGACACTCTCTCCTTGGGACTGCTCAGACCCACAAATCCTTGACTCCTTGACTCTTCTCTTGCTGTCATACCCGCATCTGATTCACCTGTAAATCTGGATGACTTACCTTCAGCATCGAGCCAGATCTGGCAGTTCCTAACGCTTCCATTGTGGCTGTGCTGGGCTAAAGCCACTGCCATTGCTGGCCTGGGCGATGGCAGGACACTCTTCCTGTTAGCTTCCCTGCTTCCTTCCTTGTTTCCCCCACCCCTGGCTTATTTCCAACACAGCAGCAGCCACGGTGATCCTTTTGAAATCTGTCATATCGTGTCACAACTCTGTTCAATATCTTTCATTGTTCGTGACTTTACACTTGCACCCTTTACTTGAAATACTCTTTAAATAGCTACAGGGCTCACTCCCATTTTTACTTAAATGTCAACTCACCAGAGAGGCCTTTCTTCACTTTCCTACATAAAATAGCTTCATGGTTACTGCTGTAGGTTCCATCCCCCTTAACCTGATTTCTTTTTATGCACATCACTTATATTACATTTACATTTACTTGTTTATTTGTATACTTCTTGCTGCTTTTGCTAGAATATCAGCTCTATGAAGGCAGTGACTTTGACTCTTGTGCTCCATGCTGAATCTACAGTGCTGATAATAGCACTTAGCGTATAGTAGATGCTCAATAATATTTATAGGGAGAACAAAGAACATTAATGAATGAGGTGACTACTTACTCTGTGCTAGTCACTATTTTAAGTGTGTTTATAGACATCATCTTTAATCTTTCACAAGCCCTCTGAGGCCCCCTAGGTAACTCTGGAAAAATTATTTAATTCCATTTAGCTTAGTTTCTTTTATCTCTGAAAGGAGCATAATAATACTACTTGCTTCTAAGAGTTAAGCACATATAAATCCTGAGAATAGTGCTTGGCACACAGTTCCTGTCCCAGGTGGGTTCCCTGAGAAACTGAGGGGGTGGGGTTAGGATGCAGGATTCGTGCTTTTGGGAGCAACACTGGAAGGAGGAGAGAAAAACGCAGGAATAACCAGAGGGAGGAGAGCTTCACAGTTTCATTCCTGCTCGGAGTGCAGAAGCTGGAAGGACCCAGTAGAACTGACTTTCACTGGGGCAAGTGTGCCTGGCCTTTGTTTCTCACATCACCAATCACTGGCTTCAGGCTTCTCTGGAAGGGGAGCATGGCCTCGCGCAAGGCCATTTTCTAGAGTAGACTGACAGCCACCCACACTCCCAGCAGCTGGGGAATAAGTGTTGCAGTCTTAGACGTGTATGAAGATCTGGGTGCAGCACGCCAGTACCCCTCCATTAAACTCCAGTAAATGCTCAAGATCACATCTTCTTACTGCATTGCCTTAACCTAGCAATCACTTTCCTGCTAAGAACCTCTGTTATTCTAGGGTCCATTAAGCACAGGGAAAATGCCACCCTTTGAGGGTCTCAGCTTGCCTGCAAAGATGTAGGATTGGATTTGATCTATAAGTCTTTCTTCCTGTAGACTTCTTCAAGGGGAGGCCTTGCCCAGATGCCCCATTACTTAGGACAGGGCTCAGATGTCAGTGGCTTCTACCTCATCCCCTGTGCTCAAGTGATTTAGAACAAAACAGGGAGAGCCCTTTGTGTCATCTAGGTTCCGCAGGCTTGTGTGTGGTGCCATTTAAAGGAAATCCCCCACCACCTGGAATTCTACCATTAGGGGTCCATGAGCTTTTGAAGCATGTAAAAAAACATCAAGAGTGTCCTGTCGAAATGCAAATAACTGTGAAAGTTAAAGACTTGAGCCTTCATGATGAAATACCTTTATATCTTTATTCAAAAACACTGTTAAATATTCCAATTTAAATTATCGCAAATACATTTATCTTGTTCTGGTTTAGCTTGAAGCAGCACAAGATTATGCTTTTAGTGAAAACAGTCTGAATTTCTTCATCTGAGCCTTTTCTTTGAGGGGAGTTGAACCAGTAGAACCAGGGCTTTAGGCTAGAGAAGTGGAGTTTAGCATGAGCTGTGTTTTGGGAGGTGATGAACTTTTGCGGAGTTCCTTACTGTCTCTGAAACTTAATGCCCCCTTGGTGGAAGGGGTTCTATCTAGCTCTGCATTGTCCAACACCAGCCCTGTGTGGCTCTTTTATTCAGAGCCTCAGTCCTACTAACCACATTTCGAGTTCTCAGTGGCCCATCATGGCGAGTGGCTGCTGTAATGGGTAAGGTCGAAAAGTTGGGGTTTGGAGCCAACAGCCAAGAAAGAATTCTTGAGATATCTTTGGTGCAAAAAGGCGGCTTTATTAAAGCTCAGGGACAGGACCCATGGGCAGAAAGAGCTGCCCTGGGTTGGGACAGGTGACTGATTATATACTTGCAAGTTGGGAAGGGGTTAGGGAAGGCACAGACCTCCAAGGAATTTTGGAAAGAAGGTTTCCAGGATCCTGAGGGCGCTAGCTAGCTCTTTTTAGGAAAAGGTCATTTTTTACTCTTTGGCAAAAACTCAGTCATGAGACCCTTTAGATGTCTATCAGTGGGCCATCTGCTTGGAAGATGATCATTAACATATATCTTGAGGGGTAGAAATAAAGAAAGTTTCCAAAGGAATTTTTATGCTAAAGTAGACTTACAGTTCCTTGGGGGTGGGGGGCGGATAAAGTTAAGCTAAGATTGCCTTATGCCCTTAGCCAAGTGTCCGCATTGAGGGACCTGAGCTGCCACAGGAAGGTCACTCTATCTGTTTTCAAGGACTTGTCAATGGACTGTAGGCAGCAAGGAACTTTAATTTTTTCTTTTGCCTGTTTCCTCCATCAGTGGACAGCACAGAAAGTTCTGCTGGGCAAGCGCATGAAGATAATTCCTTCATTTCTTTTCTTTTTTTTTTTTTTTAATTCCTTCATTTCTTGTGAATTTCGAACACTGTTTAGTTTTGAGTAGGAGAGGTTGTCTACAAGGAAAATTAACCCACATTTGTGATGTAGGTTGAGCGTGGATGATGGTAGATGATACTTACTGGGGCTTACACACATGTCCTGATGCTTGTTTATCTATCCATTTACTTCCTTCTAACCTTCACCACCACCCTAGGAGCCTGTTTTGTTTTTTTTTAAGATTTTATTTATTTATTTGACAGAGAGAGAGAGAGATCACAAGTAGGCAGAGAGGCAGGCAGAGAGAGAGGGGGAAGCAGGCTCCCTGCTGAGCAGAGAGCCCGATGCAGGGATCAATCCCAGGACCCCGGGACGATGACCGAGCCGAAGGCAGAGACCTTAACCCACTGAGCCACCCAGGCACCCCTGTTTTTTGTTTTGCTTTGTTTTTTTTTTTTAATTTGGAATGTTAAGTAATCCACATGCTGCATGTGGGGCTTGAACTCATAACTGTAAGATCAAGAGTTGCATGCTTTACTAACTGAGTCAGCTAGGGGCCCTCTTACGAGCCTGTTTTATCCATCTATCTCTCTATCTCTCTATCTCTCTATCTCTCTATCTATCTATGAAAGAGAGAGAGTGAGTGCTCGAGGAGGGGTTGGGGAGGGGCACAGGGAGAGGGAGAATCTCAAGAAGAAGTAGACCCCCCACTGAGCCTGACCCAGGACTCTTTCCCAGGACCCTGAGATCACAACCAGAGCCAAAATCAAGAGTCAGACCCTCCAGCAACTGAACCACCCAGGTGCCCCAAATCTGTTTTGAACAGAGGGGCAAACTGACATTCAGGGGGTCAAGTAGACCTGCTCTTGCAGAGCAGAGCTTGGATTCAAACCCTGTTGATCCCGTGCTGAAATAGGGGCCCTAGTTTTTGTGTGCATTTGCTAAAATCTTCCCAACTCCAAGTACTGTAGAAAGAAGTTTGATGATTGTTTAGGGTTGCATTTTCTCTTCTGCCTCTTTTGTATCCTCTTCTTCTACCTCTTCTTTGAGAAGGCTTTATTTATCGGTACAATGCACATGGTTCTCCTTCCTCAGAGTTAACTACTGCTGATATGTTGCCCGGTTCCCCCCTGCAGCAGGTTCTCCGTGCCTATGCCTAAATGTATGCTATTTCTACATATGAATGCTGCACTGATGCACAGGGTCTGCTCTTCAGAGGCCTGGCTATGGCTGCTGTTTTGAATTTCAATTCAGAAAAGTCAGAAACCCCTTCAGGAATTTCTTTGTGTTATAATCGGATGGAAAGCTTCCAGTCTGCCAGGGACTTCAGGAGGGCTGTCCGTCTGGGGACATTGTGCACAACCCTGCTGGGAAGCTAGTAGTCGCACATCCGCTTTGACTGCATGGGAGTGGGGCGGAGGGGATCCGCGACTTCCTGGGATGATAATGGGGTTGCCTTCCGATTTGTCACCTGATGTGCTCGTGAACTTGTAAGTGTTAGACCTGCTTATCTTTCCCGTGGACTTGATTGTACTGTAAAGAGAGCAAGTTTAAAGTCAGGATTGTCCAGAGGAGAGAAAACGGGCCCTCGGATCAATTGAGAAGTTTGAAAGGCTGGTGCTCTGATGCTAGGATCCCTTGTTTGCTGCATCACCCCAAATAGGAAAGACGATTGTGACCCAGCTCTGGGGATGTGTCTTCCGGAGAGGCCCAGGAGAGCGAGAAGGGGGCACTTGGTTTGAGCAATTCTCTTGAAAGCACTTGTCTGCTTCGAATTCTAGAAGGTGAGGCTGAAGAATACCTTTGGGGAGAGCATCCTGTGTTGAGAGCCAACAGTTGCCTCAGTGGGGCATCTTTCTAGTCTCTGTATCTGAAAGTGGACTGTGTGACACCTGCCAGGGAAGTGGTTTGTCCAGTTCCTGCAAACAAAGGGCCAATTTTTTCGAAGCATGTCTATCAAGTCTGTGTGGTCAGCTTGAGATCAACAACCGAGCTGAGGTCACTGAGCCCAGAGGAAGCAGCTGTCACTTTTCTGATGTAGTAGAGACTGGCCAGCTGCTGGTTTCCAACTCCCCTAGCACAGACCACTCCCATTCTGCAAAAAGTCATGCGCCTGTCCTTCTATTTATATGCACAACAGCTTGCACATTCCCTCTCTTTCCTTAGATCTCTGGGGGCAATCATTACTGCGTGTTTATGATGAAGAAGAAAGTGTTATTTTCTCCTTTGAGAGGAAAACAACCCCGGGTGAGCTGGCTTCAGGGGCGAAAGTTTCCAAAGATCATTTTGCTAATGACGCTCGCATTTTCGCAGAACACAGAAAGACATCGTGTATTTGGTGTCAAGGCTCCTGATGACAACAGTGGGTTGCTCTGGAGGTGGGCCCGGGATGAGGCCTGAGGAGGAGCTGTTGCAGCCACGAGCCATCTGTTTCTAGGATGATTCTAGCAGGTCTGGAGGAGCCCAGGAAAATATCCCTGCCAGGTCTTCTCAAAATTCATCTTCTTCTCTCCTTGGGTATGACAGCCCTCTCTATGATAAGGCAATTTAGGAATGGGAGGACAGTGAAGACACATCCTTCAAAAAAATGATCGTCCTTTCACCCAGATTCTCTTCTACCTGCCCCTCCCTTTGATCCTCACTCAGGATGCCAGGGCATAGCTTTCTCAGAGTTCATTTTTGTCTCAAGGGCAGTTAAAAGGATGCTGTGATGGCTTACTTGGGTCGCCACAGCCCTGGGCTTCAGCTGGGCAGGTGTCCAATCTCTTCTGTGTTTTTTCTTTTGTAATATTATATTTATTGAGGATACATCCATGCAAAGTCCTGCCACCTGCTACCTAGGGGACAAAGGTGAATACGAGATGCACCCTGGCCTCAAGGTGCTTACAATCTAGGCAGTCAGCTGCAAGAGTACACGATGGGGGCAATACTACTTTTGGTGGCTTAAGCAGAATTCTTTAAAATGGTGACATCATTTGAAAACTCTCCTTGCCAAAGGAGTAACTTCAACGGTAAAGCCAAACAGTGGAAAAGGGTGTGTTGAAGAATTGCATCTCCCAATTAGCCAGAGACGCCAGACAGATAACATGTGATATTCTGTGATAATGTGGGGAAGCCCACAGACCTCTGTAGAGGCCATGAGGTATAACACTGCCTCACTCCAGGTTTGTGACCTTGGGCAATACTCTCGGCCTCTCTGAGCTCCTGTTTCCCAAACCCACCTCCCAAGTCTCCATGAGGATTATATGAGATTGAGTGAGAAAGCTCCGACGTATACTATAAGCTCATTAAAAGGTTTCTTCCTCTCCCCTGTCCTTTCCCTGTTACTCTAGGATTTGGAGCAGAGCCCAGAAGTGTACAAAACGCTAGGCTCCAGCACTAAATATGTTTGCAATCCTGGCAACATTTTAGCCCTTTCTAATTACAAAGTTTATACTTTGCCAAAGCTGAATTAGGGGTGAGGATGGATAGAAGGCAGGGTTAATTATAGAGACTAAATACACTGGAGTGGGGGAAGGGGCGTGAAGGAGAGCCACAGGGCCAATCATACCCAGAAGCTGAGTAATTCCAGAATAATCAGGAGATGCAGATAGGAATTTGGACATACCAAGGTAATTAAAAACTATGAGCCTCTACTTATGGTTTCTCTAAAGTAAGATGTATGGGGAGGTTTCTGGGGCTGGGAGACCTGCAGGCTGATGGGGACCAGGGTGGAGCCGTAATTGGGCAGAAGGGACCAGGCAACCCTAGCCAAGCAGTGTGGGGTAAGTCGGGCAGGGGGGCAGCTGCAGAGAGTGGGAACTATAGGCAGTCCCAGAGGAGGGAGCATTTCCAGAGCTGGGTAGTTACAAAGCTAGAATGTAGCAAAAAGCTGGTTAGTTTCAAGGAAAAAAAAAAAAAAAGCTTGCAGGAGGGCTAAGAGGAGAGCCCAGGTGAATCAGGACCCCAGGACACCATGAAGTGTTCCCCCAGCCTGCCATGGCTCTCCGACTTGCCTTTGGGGCAAGTGGGAAGGTCTCGGATCCTCCTTGATACCATCTACGTCAGAGTGTCCATCTGTCAGTCTTTATGTTCCTCCCAGATCTAAATCCACAAAGCTTTTAAAGATCCAGACTTTCAACCAGTGTCCCCTCCTGGACCAACACATTTGTTTCATGCCGGTTCTGTATTTTTACTTTTGGGGGTATACTTCCAAAGTTTCTAACAAACTGCAAGATGGGGAATATCTTCTGGGTGAAGAGAGGACCCTATCCTTACAGAAAGCCTGTTGTTTTTAGATTTAGTAAAAGTTTCTATCAGCTAGGATATGAGGACCACGAGGGCAAGAGCTTGTTATATGCTCCTTGGGGTTCAGAGCACCTCCCATGTAATAGGAGCCCCCCCAAAGTATTTATGAATGAAATAGTAAACAACTGTCATGATGACAAGTTAGTAAGGCTATTCCCCTAGGGAGGGGCTACCAGAAAGGGTAAAAATGCAGCTGGGGAGGCGGATTAGGTGTTTCCTGAGGGTCCTTCAAGGCCAAATAAAGGACAGTGTTTTGGAGCCACTTGAGAAGCCACTTAGGAGATTATAGTCAGGCCGTGTGGAGGTGGGCTGACGGCGTCGAGGGAATCCAGCTGAGAGATGAGCTAAGGCGATGCCACTGGGATGGAGCACAGGGCATGTCTCCGGACCTTGTTTGTTCAGCATAGTGTCAAAAGTTAAAAGTGAATAGGGTCAGCTGGCAAAATCTTCAGGCCACACAAGAAGGGGATCTCTGGCTTTCTTTGTTGATGACCGTGGTAGTCTTCAAAGATCCATTCAATTCTTTCACTGGCATAGTCCTCTAAACTCTTTGTTCCTTCTCTTCAAGCCAGTCTTTCAACCAGGAGAACTGTTTTTGAGTCACATCTATTTGGGGAAGGACAAAAATGTGTCTGAAAGGCCCAGCAGGTTCTAATAGCTCTTCTTGCTCTGGGAGATTGAAGTCCGCTAGCAACGCGACCTACCTAGAAATGCTCCCTTCCATAACCCCGTGTCGTGTTCTCCGAGTCTCTCGGTGGAACTGTGCAGCACAGGGGTTCCATATTAACGGCTCTTTTCTTTCCAAGGGAAGTATTACTTTGCAGGAAAACCCAACCCAACAAAACAAACGAAAACCAAAAAAACTCGCCTCCATTCCTTTCCCTTCCTCTAGCCTAGCCTGAAATGTGTCTGTGCCAGGTTTGCTCTTTGATCTTGGAGGCATCAATTAGTCGAACACCCTCTGTGGTCACTCAAGGACCTTCCCAGTCTGGTCCTAACTTCTTTTCCACGTTTATCACCAGCCATCCTCTCCAGGGTCTCCCTAAGCTCCCTCTTGACTCACCAGCTTCCCTGGAGGTACATCATTAGATAATTTGGCATCGCTGAAGGAGAGCAGAATATGCCACCCCAAAAGATGTCACCTTGGCCAATTGATTATTTTGAATTGAGCTTACTTAAGAAATCGTTGGTGCAAGAAGGATCCCCAGATCCTCTTTTGTTCCTCTGAAACAGGGGGTGGTGGGAAGAGGTGGTCAAGACCCTGGCCTGGGAGTGAGGGGTGGGGATGGGGATTCAGGGCAGACCTGCAGTGGACTGGAATGCTAAAAATCCAGAAGATCTCACTTCAAAGGCTGCAGATTTGCTGCTCAAGTGGGGTGAGGGTAAGGCTCTTATTATTTTTTTTGGCTCTGTTATGCATTGCTGCACAGGTGAGGGAATATGTAGAAATGCAGATCTTGGTGCTGGGCCTTTCTATAATTATAGCTATTTTTATAGAGCTCTTATCAAGGTCTCTGAACATATTAAGTCATTTAATTCTCATAACAACCCAATGAATAAAAATCTGAATTCTTTTCACTTCACATATGAAGAAACTGCAGCCTAAAGGTTAAATAACTTGCTCTGGGTTTCTGAGCTTGTAAGCGGCAGAGCTGGTATTGGTAAATGTATGCAGTGGGCAAAAATTTGCTTTATAACATTACCAAGGCAAGAAGAGCATTAAAAGTGGTTTTCTTTTTTTTTTTTTTTTAACCAAATTGCAGTAGTGGTCGTTAGATGGCCATTATCAGTCTTTGTTAGGACTCCCTTCCCCACTCCTGCGGACCACTTAAGTGGTCCCACAAATAGTGGGGTTGCCTGACTCTTAGCCCATGGCTGTGGCCACTGTGGTTTTTCCTTGTTCATCCCACTACTCAGGGCTACCTACAAGAGCAAGCTTTGTGCCCTCTGCTAAGCAGTTCCGGTGTGGATGAATACAGTGACACCACTCAACAATTCCTGATTCTGTTTAACAGATTGTATGACTGGGTGGGACCTGCATTGCTGATCCCAGGACTGCAGAATTAATAGTCTCCATAAATGACCCCTAGCTCTCCCCCATCCATCTCTTCTCTGGAAACTCGCTCCCTACTTCTGAGTTTCCCTCTGCCAGAGCTTGGGCTCCTCGTCGACAAGTCGAAATAACAGCCCGTCTTCCTCTTCCCTTCCAGCTTAGCTCCCGGGTGAGTCTGATTATCTGAAGACTTGGTCAAAGGCTTCTTTGGCCTCGCCCTTGAATCAGCACACACCCACAGGTTACCTGTTTCCTATAGAAAGAAGACCATAGGGCAGAGCTTCTTGACCTTGAGTTAGCACAAGATTACCTGGAGAACTTGCTAATAAAACAGATTTCTGTCCCCTTTTTGTTTCAAAGGGCTTGGAATGGGGCCCAGGAATCTGTATTTAACTGGCACAGAATGATTTTGCTGCAGGTGATTTGAGGACCACACCGTGGAAAACATTGACCTGCCTTTAGCGCATAGAAGAGCCAAGAGGGAGAAAATTAGCATTTCGGGGAGTACTAGGCAAACATTGGCATCTTAACAAATCAACCTGTATAATAGAAATACATATTTGCAATATAGGAGATTATGGAAACTATTGGTATAATGATAAGAATATATGATTTGCTTGGCATTTCAACTCCTCTTACAGTGTGAGCATTTTTTTTCTCAATAAGTCCTTCAAAAAACACTATTTTTATAACACCATAATATTTAGCTGTGGAAGTATGCTAACATTTACTTACTTATTCCCTGTTTTTTAATACCTGCTTGTTTTCCAGGTTTGATATTCTAAGTAATGCTTTGATCAACATACGTCTCCATACATTATTCTCTTGCCTTTGTATTTTACAATGAAGAACCAACCCTTCTGAACATCCCTAGTACTTTCAAGGATTTAGTATTGCTTTGAAAGACTTTGTTGTTTTCCTCCCACTGAAAGATCAGGTGGTTTGGTTCCTATTTAATAATCAATTGTTTCTCACACCTTGGAAACAAGCTTTCTGTTTTAACACAATGGAAATAGCTGGGTGGTTCAGCTAAGAAGGGAGAGAAGTGTACTTTCCATGTCATACTAATGAGCAAATGCTGTTATAAGTGGGACTGGGGCAAGTGATTGTGGGGGTCTCAGAGAACACTGTCTCCTAATACCAGCCAGAAAATCTTGGTATTTTCAGCCCATGGGTTGAATGTGTTTCAAGAAGCACTACAGGTGGTTAGAACATATGTTATGGTCAGGAAGTTGAAAACAAATAGCTCAAGCCTTCCTGAGAACCCCTGCACCACACCATCTCAGCTGGGAAGTTGGTGGTTGTAGAAGACCAGTTAGGGAAGCAAAGGAGTGAATAGGTCCTTGTGAAAGGTGGTATCTTCAGGATATCAGCTGATCCAACTTTTTTTTTTTTTTGAACAAAGGTAAACCAGTTGGTCTATTTATAGAAAGTGTAAGGGCACTCTGGCCCATGCGCCATTTTAGACTTGCTTTCAGCCTGACACAGAGTAACTATTAACCTTTAATGAGCAAACATTTTCAAAGACCTTCCGTGGTTAAAGGCTCCATGTTTGGTGTTGGAGATGCAAAAATAAGTAAAAACCCAGTGCATTATCTATCCTAGAATTGCTTACAACCTCTTGGCAGAGAGACACATAAACAGTTACAATAAAATATGATAGTAGAGATACCACGAGACCTCTTGAAGTGATTCTTTTTAAGTATAAAGAGCCATCAAATTGCCAAAAAATGGGTTATCAGTTCATAAATGTTGCTCTTAATTTAAAACAGATACTATTCCTAGATATTAAAATAATAACAATTATGTTTTAAATATTTCTTTGATGGTTCAAAGCATTATCATAGATACAGAAAAAAATGTTGAGTCTGATACTGGAAAGGACCTTAAGAAGTCACCTTTTAGGGACCTCAGAAAGTAAGTGACTCATTCAGGGCCCCCCAATGACTTGATGGTAGAGATAGGACTGTAATTCAGGTCCTCTTTCCAGTGGTCCAGTGGTCTTTCTCTTCCACGGCATACATTATTTTACACTGAATCCCCCTACCCTCTCTTAGTACTCATTTTTGGTATGACCAACACGATTTGTATGGAAACTGAAGGAAGAGGTGTCTGCAAAGCTAACCGACACATTAGACATCTCATTAGTACTCATCGGAGTTTGTTGACTTCCCTATTCATGTAAAATAGAATTGTAGCAAGCGTCTCAAATAACATTTACTCAAGTTATATCTTTATAAACTAAACTCCTAAGCTCCTAAACTCCTGTCAAAGAGTTTCAGGGGTACATAAGTCTGGCTCGTGTATTGGTGTACTTCCGGTCCAGGTTATCTGACATTTTCTTCTGCCTGATTCACTGGGGTGAATCTCCTTTCAAGGCCAATTGCAACTGAGGGTACAGCTGCTGTTGAGGGGGCTGACGAGAGTGCCCAGCTTTTTAGGGGTGAGTGTTGAGGACACTAGTATCTTTGTTAAGGGGACCACCTTCTATTATTGCTTGTGCTAAAGTTGCTACATTCCAGGCTCTTGATACATCATGAAGATTTGACTGAATCTGGTGAAAAATCTGAGTTATCCCCTCCTTCAGTTGTGACCCACTGGGCTGTGACCAGATTGTGCTCCCCAGTTCTCTCTTCCAATAGGAAGCTTTCCGCCCCACATGCAAATAGACTTTGGGATACTCACCAAATGTGCTTTCAAGACATGAGAAAATCCTAGAATGAATAGACCTTAGTCTCAAGGCATAAAATCAGTACCTAACTGAGAGCCTGGATTCCATGGATGTTAATGTAAGTTCCAAGGGAAAAGAGGCTGTGATCATGGGAAACACTGATTTCAACTAGTGAAATAGATTTATTTTGGTGGGGGAGAGAGCAGCAGCTTTTTTTTGAGGTATAACGTATGTTACATTAAATCCACTCTAGTTCCATCCATGTCGTTGCAAATGGCAAGATTTCATTTCTTTTGATCTTTTGATGTTGATGGCTGCATAGTATTCCATTGTGTGTGTGTGTGTGTGTGTGTGTGTGTGTGTGTGTGTGTGTGTGTGTAGGTGTATGTGTATAGCACATCTTCTTTATCCATTCATCTATTGATGGACATCTAGGTTCTTTCCATAGTTTGGCTATTGTGGACATTGCTGCTATAAACGTTGGGGTACACATGCCCCTTCAGATCACTACATACGTATCTTTGGGGCAAATACTCCGTAGTGCAATTGCTGGGTCACAGGGTGGGGCTGTTACAAATCATATTGTTATTAGCATTCCTGTATTAGTCTTTGTCTAGGCATTTTTTTAAAAATTTCTCTCAGACAGATACTTAGGATGGAATTGCTGGCGTATTTTGTAAGCGCATGTTTAACCTTTTAAGAAACTGCCAAAGTGCTTTCCGAAGGAGCTGAACCGTTCTTCATTCCCAGCACTGATGGAGGAGGGCTCCAGTTCAGGGTGCCCCAGCCCACCCTTGCTATTGTCCGGGAACTGGAGGTGGCCCGATGGGAATGGGGTGCAGCTCGCTGTGGTGTTAAATACGTGAATAGTCAGGTCTTTCACAGACTTGAACCTAGGAATGTGCAGTTTGAATCTCCAGAAGAGAAGAGTAAATAGGGTATGCCATGTTTCCCATTATTTGCTCTTGGAATTCTCTCCCTTCTCCCTGCCCCTCCCGAAGTGAGCTTATGCAAGGCCTAACATTCTAGAGCACCCATTTTGGGAAGCATTACCTCATTCTATTCTAGTATTATTTTTAGCTTGTTCTCTGATGTTTAATTACACACAAGGGTTTACCACACAGTGACGCTGAGTCAGATAGCACAGACTCAGAGCTTCAGGGAACGTGAGAGGTGAGGGAAGAGGCTGACGAGGTTCGGGCTGGCATGCTTCAGAGAGGGAGCAGTTTTCCTGAGGAACGAAATGCCAGTTTGTTTTTCTCTGTACTTGGTTCCCCAGCGCGGCCCAGATGGACCCCCACGTCTCCAGCGGAGCTGGGCTGGGCTCACGTTGAGATGCCGGCTACACTTTAATTGTCAACGCTCAGTCCGATAATGATCGTGACGACAGCAACAACAATGATAATCAGATCAAATTTACATCCATCACATCTGTGCCCGGCGCCATGCTAAGCGCTCTTCACGGATTATCTCACATGGGTGCTTTTATTACAACCATTTTACACATAAGGAAATTGAGGCCCAGAGTGGTGAAGAGCTTGTGCTCAGGTCCCAGGGCGTGGCGGAGTCAGGACTTGGACTGGGGCCCTCTGATGCCAGAGCGTGTGCTCTTGGACCCCTCTGTTCTGTGTCCCACCACCCCACCAAAAAAGGCAATCTGAAAGAAGTCTGGAAACAGATGTTTGTTTTAGTTATACAGCACCTGCAGGATTCCGGAAAGATTTCCAGCCTAGAGTTTGCCCCCGAGCATCACCACCCCCCTTCTCCTTGCCCGCTGATCGGAAATGCACCACCCGTTCGCCTGCGGGAGTCTCCTCATGTCCGTCCTTCTATTCCAGTCCCACGGCCACTCCCTTTGTCCTGGCCTCATCTCACCTCTGGATGTCCACCCTCCCCACCATGAAAACTTCTACCTAGTTTCCTTGTTCCCGGGTTTTCTCTTTCTAGAGATCTTTCTAGATCTTTCTAGATCTCTGCCCTGCCGGGCAGGCTGCTCTGCTCACTTCAACAATCGTCGCGGCTCCCTTTGCTCCAAGGAAGATTCCCAGTCTGACTGACTGCTCTTCACTTCCCCACTCTATCGCCTGTAAGTCTCCCTTCCTGGATCGACCGCTAGAGGCAGGTATTTCATTGCTCCCCAAACAAGCTAAGTCATGTTCTCTCCATGACTTTGCTGATCCTTGGTCTCCAGCGCACAGCGGCTTCCTCTCCTTCTGGCTTCTCTGAGCCCTTTTCTGCCCTTGACAGTCCCCAACCTCGAGGATGCTATTCCAACACATCCCAGTCCATAACGGCCTGTCCCTCTTCTGAACTCCCTGGGAGAGCCTACAATTGTGATGTCTTCAGCACCACTCTTAGTTGACTGTGAAATGAGTTCTTAATAATAGTCCTTGCTTCGTAGCATTGTCCTGGTTAAAAAAAAAACAGGATACACGTGATACGCTCAGCCTAGTACCTGGCACAAAGCCACAAGACAAGTTTTCAATAAATAAAAGATACTGTTATTAATAATTAAGATTGTCATTTTTATCACTGCATGATACTTTGCGTTATTCCATCTGACTCTTCCATGAAGAGCAGACGTCTTGAGAATGGGGCTCAGGTCATGTCATATCTACCACATTGCCTGAAACATCAGAGATCCTGGGGGACGTTCATGCTGGATGGGCACACAAAGCCTAACCTGAGGGTCAGAGGCTTGATGCCACTCTTGGCTCTGCAGGGAACTGGGCGTGTGACCTTCACTTGTCTTTTTGGAGTCCAGTCTTTTCCTGTTGAACCCCCTCCCTAAGGTTCTCTGTGAAAATGCTTCAAATCCAATCCCTGATGGTTGGTTCTCTGTGTGACCCTCTTTAATCCTCCCTAACCCTCAGTTTTCTGCATCCATAAAATGGAGAGAAGGGTGTTGCTTCATGATTGGCTGTGAGGATAAACGATTATTGCTTTTCAGTTAATAGTTGCTCTCATGCGTATTCTCTTATTGCTGGTTAGATGATAAACACTTGGCTTGTTAATGTTGTTGAGTGAATTCGTTTCCTGGGGCTGCCTTAACCAAGTACAACAATGTGGGTGGCTTAAACAAAGAAATTCACCATCTCGTGGTTCTGAAGGCTAGAAATCCACAATCAGGGTTGTTTCCTTTGGAGGGTATTGAGGGAGCCTCCTCTTCTAGCTTTGGGTAGCCTCCGGCATTTCTTGGTTTGTATCTACAAACGGCACTCTCCCCATGTCGTGTCATCTTCCCTCGCTTCATATCGGTGTCGGAGTCCAAATGTCCCCTTTTTATAAGGTCACCAGTCACCCTGAATTAGAGCCTACCCTAATGATCTCATCTTAACTCAATTACTTCTAGAAAGACCATATTTCTAAATAAGGTCACATTCTGAGGTACTGGAAGGTTAGCGCCTCAATATACCTTGGGGATTCACATTTCAACCCATCGCATTGAAAGCGATTAATGGTTGTATTCTCTGGAAAGTGCTGGAAAAATAACTTGGCATTTCTCGATGGAAGGGAAAACCACCCTACAACACCCAACAGTGACTCCTTACTGTACTGAGCTTGCCATCCGCAAAAGCTCATTTCCCTGGATCAGATGAGTGGAATTGGCTTCCACGAAGATCTCCTTCTTTCCACAAAGTGAGCACCAGGACCTCTGCCCCTTATGACATTTCCCACATAGACTTTTAGAATTGCAAATCTATCATTTCTGGTTCATGACATTTTTTGCAGAGCCCCCGAGATGGAAATAACACACCAGATCTCAGGCAGTTGGCATTCTTTCTCGGTTTTTTATATAGCACTCTGCAAAACTCTCATGCTGTTTACATGTGATTTATATTCCTCCTGTGGTTCCTAAATGGATATAATAAAAGCAGATTTAGAATATTAATCTGACATGGTTCAGGCCAGCATGGTCCAATACAAATTTATTTACTGGGGATGGTAAAAAATCTGAAAAGTTAAAGTGAGAATCAGTCCTTTGTAAATCTTTCTTGCGGGCTCCTACGACACCGTTCCTGAGAAGCCTGTCCCCTGGAGTCCTTGGGATGTTTTCAGAAAATGTAAGTTTCCAGGTTCCACCCACCACTCTGCAAGTTCTAAGTCTTTGGAGGAGGGGTCCTGGGATTTGCATTTCTAATAAGTCCTTCAAGCCCCTGTGTTCTGGCCCACCCTTTGTTTGAGAACACCTGGTCTCCAGCATCATCTAGAAGAAATGTGTTTTGTTTTTGAGTCACATGAGTTTCAGAGCTGGAGTCTGGGCAGGGCTGAAGGTGTGGAGAGCCAGGCAGGTAGGCGTGGAGCAGGGGGAGGAGTGTGTCCAGTTTATTGTGGGGGGACATCTGCTGCATGGATTTCAGATGGGACAGGGCGGCCTATAAAGGTTGAAGGCACATACACACAACAGCAGGTGGGTTGAGCTGGGGAGTGGGTTTCTGGCAGACCCAGTGAAGGGATCCAGCAGCCAGGGAGCTCTGGAATGGGGTCAGGTGTCTGGAAGGGGCCTTGCCTCCACCCCTGAGGGCTGGTCAGGGAGCAGCTGGTCCTCAGTGTCCCTCCTGGGGGGCTCACTAGGGGAAAACTCAGACGGCAGTGCTCAAACCAGCCCCTCTGCATGTTCTGGGAATCTGCATTCTAAAGCTCTCCAGGGGATCTAATGTGACAGTCCCTCTGAATAGCATTTGAGAAGCACGGGGCCAGGGAAAGAACTGACTTTGGGAATCAGTGGGTCTGGCATTGAGTCCTAGCTCTTTGATTTGACCTAACTCCAGCTGAGCCACGGTTGCTTTTTCTGTAAAATGAAAGTACAAATATTTTCTTCTTCTTGTTATGATTGTTGTGACGTTTAGGGAGAAGGGGCATGACACATTTAGCACAATTTCTGGCACACAGTAGGCTTTATGGAGTGATGGCTCCAAACCTTGTGAGAACTGAGATTCAAAGGATGTGCTCGGGACAAGGTGTGCCAGTCGCTGGGCATGAGATTCAGCAGGTGGCCTTGGAGATTGGCCTTGGCTCTGATAACACTGGGTCCTGGTTTCTACAATTGAGACTAGGGGAAAAAAAAAAAAAAAAAGAGCAACAATCATGTCAATGCCACACAGGTCTGATACTGTCCCAAGCATTTTATGCACAACCTTACGAGTTAGCTACTATTGTTATCCCCATTTTACAGATGAGAAAGCAGAGCCTCAGAGAGACGTGAGCATGATCACCCAGCCCTGATGTGGCAGCAGAAGACCCAGCTCTGGGTCTTCAACAGTTTTTCCTCCCTGGTTAAGCCAAGTACGAGGTCAGAGGGGACCTCGAACCAAGGTGCTGCGTCTCAAAATGAGCTGGGCCTTTGGAGAAATGGTCCTAGAGGTTTGCCACAGCATTCTAGACATGAAATTATATAGACACCTCATAATGAAGTTAGAAAATCTGGCATTTTTCTAACAGAAACTGAGTTGTAATAAACCTGCTTTGTTGCCAAAGGCTTGATAAATTCTAACGGAAAATCCTGTAACACAAAATCATCTGGTATTGAGAATCCCTTGCCCACTTTCTGTTTCCTTCTCTTGTAAGAGTTGACCCACTTCATAGGTTAATCAGTACCTCCCAAGGCCTCTCTGACCATGGTTATTTCTCCCCTTCTCCTTTGTCTCACTGATTCAGTCCTTTTCATTTGATATGGATCCAAGTGTCTAATCAAAATTTCCTCCACCTAGCACCTGAAGCGCTGGCATTTGCAAACGTATTTGTTTAATTCTGAGAGTATTTTCAGAATTTCTGGATTTTGTAACACTACTCTCTTCCTTTTCTGTACTCCCAGGGCATAACCTTCAGTAGCGGAACAAATCAGGCCGGCTAGCAAGCTGCCAAGTCCTGTGGGCTCCTTGTCAAGGAAAACAGCTGGCCCCATATCTAATCAACATCTCCCCACAAAATACTGCTGGGTCACTGAAGGAGACCAGACCAGAATTTGAGACTTTCCAAAGACTTCCAATAGATATTGAATTCAAAAAGATATTTATATTGTCTTTGCATAAGTCTTCTCTGTTTGGGAGACAAAGGGAAGAATCGCCCAAGAAGTCACACGAACAGATTCCACCTTTAATGCCTCGGCACGTATAATGGATGATGGTTATCGAAACAGCCCAAACCTCTACCACGGTGCAAGAGATATAGCTCGAGAGGCGACCCGGCAGTCCCGGAACCAAGGAATGGATGACTATAAGTATCAGGATAACTATGAGGGGTATGCCCCCAGTGATGGCTATTACCGTGGCAACGAATCCAACCCTGAGGAGGATGCACAGAGCGATGTTACAGAAGGCCATGATGAGGAGGATGAGATCTATGAGGGCGAGTACCAGGGCATCCCTCACCCAGATGATGTCAAGGCCAAGCAAGCCAAGATGGCACCCTCCAGGGCAGATGGCCTTCGGGGCCAGGCTGACCTGATGGCGGAGAGGATGGAGGATGAGGAGCAGTTGGCCCACCAGTATGAGACCATCATTGATGAGTGTGGCCATGGGCGTTTCCAGTGGATCCTTTTTTTCGTCTTGGGTTTGGCTCTGATGGCTGATGGAGTAGAGGTGTTTGTGGTGAGTTTTGTCCTGCCCAGTGCAGAGAAGGACATGTGTCTCTCCAGTTCCAAAAAAGGAATGCTTGGTAAGTAGAAATGTCCAAAGATCATTCTCTTGGTGGCATTAAATTATGAAGGGGAAAGAGCAGTAAAATTTGTATAGCGCTTGTCACTATTGGGCGCCATAAATCTATCATGATGCCCTTGCTTTGCTCTCACTTTACCTCCATTTGCCTTTAAGGCATTTTTATCTCAGAGAAAATTAATTGGCTCAAGTTTACCCAGCTAAGAAGTATCCTTGCTCAAGTCTGTGTGACTCTAAGGTTCTTAGTTCTTTTTCCAAATCTTATTGCCTCTTTGAGAGTCAAGCCTCTCTCATCTTCACATTAAACCACCTTCCATATCCAAATGGCAAATACATTTTGTGAGTTGTAGGCCAGAAGGCCTCTTCCTCGCAGCTCTCTCTATATCCTTCTAGAATCTGGTGGCGTCTGTTCCCAGTTTCTCTTGTATATAAGTGTTAGTGGGCAGACTGCCCGTGTACCTTGGGGATGCACGCTGGCCAAGCTTACCCCCAGATTCCCTGCAGGCCATTGGGAACCACACTGTGAAGCACAGATGGATTCCCCAGGGTGGAGGATCAGCCCTGCAAATCAGTAGTGAGATGGGCACCATGAGAGCCAAGCCTCAGATACTAGGGCTGGGGACAAAGAGGCTTTTGTGAAATCAGATAGAGAATGGGCACCAGCGGTGTGGTGTAGAAGAGAGTCATCATAATACAAAGAAGGATTTGTCTTGATCATTAAATGTCTTGGAAACAAATCCGTTCTCTAAATGTAAAGTCCATGCAATTGATTATTTAGCAAACATAGTTATTGAGAACTTATTATGACTCATGTTCTTAAGAATCCGGAATCCAGAATCAAGAATTCAAAACCTAACTAGCAACTTATTTCATTCATTCAACAAATATTTATTCTGTGCATACTATGTGCCAGTCTCTGTGCTCAGTCCTTGGGAAGAAAATATTGAACCAGATAGACATAGTCCTGGCCTCTCAAGGGACTCACACACAGCAGGACAAATAGGCATTATCAGACACATAGACTCATTTAATTATTGTAGAGATAAGGGCTATGAAATACCTTGTAGGACTTTCTTCCCTAGTACTTGCTTTAAAGCAAGTATTGGCTGGGGTGCCTTGGTGGTGCAGTCAGTTAAGCATCTGACTCTTGGTTTTGGCTCAGGTCCTGATCTCGGGGTCCTGATCCCAGGGTTGTGAGACTGAGCCCCTCGTTAGGCTCCATGATCAGCCTGGAATCTGCTTCAGATTCTCTCTCCCTCTCCCTCTTCCCCTCTCACTCATGCTAAAATTTCCCACTAAAATAAATAAATCTTAAAAAAAAAAAAAGCAACTGTTGGCAAACATTTTCTATAAAAGCCCAGGTAGTAAATATTTTAGGCTTTGCAGGTCCAGATAGTCTCTGTTACCGCTACTCAACTCTGCATTGGTGGCACAAAAGCAGCCATAGACAACACACAAACACATGGGCATAACTGTGTTCCAATAAAAGTTTATTTATGAAAAAAGACCAAGGGCCAGATTTAGCCAATGGGCTGTAGTTTGCTAGCCCTGATTTAAAGCCACTCTGAATAAGATTGAGATACAAAATAAAGAAAACACCTGCAATAAAGAGTTGTTCCTGGAAGCTTTTAAAATTTGTTTAATCCATTTATATGTAACTAAGGGCCATTTAAAATGATTAAACTGTGCCATATAAGACTGGTAGGGGACTGAAAGAGAATGAGTATGTACAAGTAGAAGGAATGACTAAAGGAGCAAAGCTATCACCCAAAGGTTTTAAACACCATTAGAATTTTAGTTGCTTTTTAAAATTGTATTTTTATTGAAAAAATTCTGCTATGTGCTTTTAAATTTGAATCCTTTTTTTTTTTTTTTTTTTGGTAAGGGCAAAAGCCAAAACAAACCTAAGCCCTAAACCAAACCATACATTCCCCAGTTGATCTAAACATTCACATGGCCTTAATTTGCTTTGCGGAATTCTCAACTGAAACCCTGGGTCCCTGTTAGGCCAAATTGGCAATGTCAGTAACGATTTCACGCCCTCCTGGTCTCTCTGCCACCCCGGTGCTTGGCAGCCTCATTAAAAGAGCTCCTGATGGCTCCCAGGGCAAATGCTGGGAGCTGAGGGATCGTGGTTCTAATCTGGAGGGCTCATATTTGTGCAATTTTTCTTTCGGTGTTTGCCAAGAAGACGCTATGACTCAGCCCAAGAAGGGCAGGCAGACTACCTGAGCAGAGATGGACTTCCTATGCACTCACGGACCCCCCGGTGTGGTCAAGGAAATGGATCCAGGGCACTAGATGATGGGAAGGTCTCCAGGGGCCAGCATTTCCACACACTGCTTCATCTGACCTTCAGGATCACCATAGTGGTTAGAGGAGTTTCACCCCATTTCTACATGTCAGGAAACAGGCTCAGAGAGCTATATCCTAGGTTACACAGTAATTGTTGGAGCTGGGATTTCAACTCAGGTTTGTCTGATTTCAAAGTCTCTGCTCATTGTACTCCACCATCCTGCCTTTCTCTCCTACATGGTCTTTGGAAAAGAGGTCGTGCCATGGGGCAGGCCTTCTTTCCATGTCATCAAGCACCCTGTAGACTGCTTAGAGGACCCTAGATTCCTTCCAACAGAGAGGTGGCGTGGTGTCAGAAACCATGCTGTGGGCTCTGGAGTCTGGCCACTGGGCTTTACCACTGGCTATGTCATTTACCAGTTAGTGACCTTGGGCAAGTCATAAATTCCCTGAGTTTCCCATAGGTGGAATAGGAGGAAAGCATTTTTTTTTTTTTTTTTTTTGGTGAGGACTAAAAGATAAAGATAAGATAAAGCTTGTAAAGCAGCAGCCAGCCCTGCATAAGGTCTAAGTAACCGTTAGTTCTTGCTCTTTTGTATCTTGACATTCTCCTTCCTTGCATTTGCAACAAATTATAGTTGCAGTGATATAATGGAGCTCCATGCACCCTGGAGCCAGGCAGCCTGGGCTTGAGTCCTTAGGAGAGTGATTTGAGGAAAGTGGTTTGGTGTCTCTGTGCCTTGGTTTCCTTGCCTGCAAAATGGTTGACAACGGGATTTACTTTATAGGGTTTTGTGAGGATTCACTGAGTTCTATGCATTTACTTGCCTAAAACAGTGCTTGCATGTAATTGGTACCCAAGATATCTTAGTTGTTGTTACTATTATTATTATTATATAGTTGTTATTGTTACTAAACTGATGGCTTGGTAATGATGAGCCACCCAAATTCAGAGCTAGATCTTCTCAGTTGATGACATTGCACATTTTTTTCAGGCCAAATTATTTTTTCAGGCTTTTAAAGTCAAGCTGCCCTACATTGGCTGGTGACAAGGTTTCCTCTCTTCTGTGCTAGCCTAGTTCTTTCTCTTTCCATTCCCTGTGTGCGTGTGTGTGTGTGTGTATGCGTGTGCATGCTTGTGTGTTTTTACGACTTAATTTTTTTAGAATAGTTTTAGGTTCACAGCCAAAACGAGAGGAAGGTACAGAGATGTCCCACATGGCTCTGCCCCTACACACACCTAGTCTCCCCCCATTACCAGTATCCCCCCCACCAGAGTGATACATTTGTTATAATTATTTAACCTATGTAGACACATCACTGTCACCCAAAACTTGTATTTGAGTTTCTTTTTTTTAAAAGATTTTATTTATTTATTTATTTATTTATTTATTTGACAGAGAGATAGAGAGCACAAGTAGGCAGAGCGACACGTAGAGGGAGAAAGGGAAGCAGGCTCTCCGCTGAGTAGGGAGCCCGATGCGAGACTTGCTCCCAGGACCCTGGGATCATGACCTGAGCTGAAGGCAGCACGCTTAACTGACTGAGACACCCAGGCGCCCTTGTATTTGACTTTCAATTTAGGGCTCACTCTTGGTGTTATGCAGTCAATGCATTTGGACGAATGTATAATGACATGTATCCATTATTATAGTATCATACAAAGTAGTTTCATTACCCTAAAAAATCCTCTGCACTCCACTCATTCAGCCCTTCCCCAGCTCCAATCCCTGAAAATCACTGATTTTTTTCCTTCTTTCTTTTATTGTTTCTGTAAGGTGGTGCCTTTTCCAGAATATTCTATAGTTGGATCATATAATATATAGCCTTTTCACATTGGTCTCTTTCAATTAGTAATGTGCATTTAAATTTATTTCATGTCTTCTCATGGATTGCTAGTTCATGTCTTTTTAGTACTGATTATGATCCCATTGTCTGGATGTACTGCACTTTATGTATCCATTTATTTATCCTTTCACCTACTGAAGGGCATCTTGGTTGCTTCTGAGTTTTGGCAACTAGAATAAAACTTCTATAAATACCTGCATGCAGATTTTTGTGTGGACACAGTTTTTCAACTCCTCTGGATAAATTCCAAGAAAGGTGATTGTTGGATCATATGATAAGAATACATTTGGTTTTGTAAGAAATTGCCAAATTGTCTTCCAAAGTGGCTCTACCACTTTGCATTCCCACCAACAATTAATGAGACCTCCTGTTGCTCCACACCCTGGCCAGCCTTCGGCATCGTTGGTGTTCTGGTTTTGGGCCATTCTGATAGGTGTGTCTCCGTGTTGTTTTAATTTGCCTTTCCTGAGGATACACCATGTGAAACATCTTTTCACACACTTATTTACCAAATATATATCTTCTTCTGTGAATGTCTATTAAGGTGATTGGCCCATTTTTAAATTAGGTTGTTTCTTTATTGTTGAGTTTTAAGAGTTCTTTGTATGTTTTGGGTAACAGCCCCTTATCAAGATGTGTCTTTTGCAAATATTTTCTCCCGGTCTGTGACTTGTCTTCTCATTCTCTTCTTGACTCTCTCCTGAGCTTTTAAAAAGATAAGAGTTGAGCTCTTGAAGTGCTGCATTTTAGTGGGTCACTCATCTAGAACTGTCTCACTTGGGGGAGAAAAAGTCTGTGAAAATGTTGCTAGCATTGAAGGCTCTGCTCTGCTTGCTGTCGGTGGTTGTTTTCCTTTAAGACAAGGAGAATGCATTCATTTGTTAAGGAAAATATTCCTTCACTATTATTTTTAAAACTACTGAATATTATCACGTGCCTGGGATTCCCTCTGGTCGATGGCCACACAAAGCAGGCAGGTCATAGCACTCGGTGAATTTTATTCTTTTATATATGCGTGCTAACTTATTAGCATTATCATGTGAAGGGTGTCTTGGTAGTTTATTACCAAATAAGAAGGAAAACTCTGCATACTACTTTTCGGGCTTAAGAAGTATTTTTCATGAGTTTTGGCAACTAACTTATTCGACTACTTTGTTTTCAAAACCACGACTTCCTCATGAACAGTGTATCAAAGAGAATCAATGCAAGCCCAGGGCTTTCAGTAACTCCTTGTTTTCAGAGTGCAGTTCAGAACATTTCAAGGATAGGTGAGTCTAGAAAGGCCTGTTTGCACACTGCAAGACAAAGTGAAATGCTTTTATGTATTTGAAGTCCATTTAAAAAAGTTAAGAAGAGGGAGGGGTGGATATGCAATACTTAATGTCCACCTGTACCTTGTATATAATTAAATTTTTTTTTGCAGTTTTACAATCTGCTTTTCTAAAATTTATTTATTTATTTATTTAAAGAGTTTATTTATTTGTCAGAGAGAGAGAGAGAGACAGAGCACAAGCAGGGGGAGCAGCAGAGGCAGAGGGAGAGGCAGGCTCCCCGCTGAACAAGGAGCCCGATGTGGGACTCGATCCCAAGACCCTGGGATCATGACCTCAGCCGAAGGCAGCTGCTTAACCAAATGAGCCACCCAGGCGTCCCTGCTTTTCTAAAATTTAAATTCAACCAGCCAACATAGAGTACATCCTTAGTTTTTGGTGTAGTGTTCAATGATTCATTAGTTGCATATTTCACCCAGTGCTTTGCTTTTTTTTAACACAAGTGTAGTTGACACAGATCAATGAGTTTTATTCTAAAGGCAGAACTGGAGCCCACACAAGAGATATGAAATATAAAACAGCACAGGGGATCTTGAAATGCCACAGCCAATATTATCCCTCTGCCCCAAATATGAAGAAAACAAAGACTGTGTAAGGACTGGAGCCTGAGATCAGGCTGTTCTGAAGTCTTTCTCCGATTCCATGCTCTTAGGTGGTTGATGAATGAATTCACATTTGTTTTTAATGACCTTTCAGTTCACATTGATGTATTTCCCAGTTATACATAAAAAATCATTCAAAGAAATTATGTTAAAGGTAGGTAGTTCAGGATTGTGTTTGGTGTTTTCAAAGGACACCCACTTGCTGGCATCTCAGTGCCTTGTACCCTTGCATCTAGTATCGATGACACGTCGGGCAAACCAATGGTATCCTCCTTTGCCTGCATTGGGTCCACTGATGCCAATGTTTCTCCACAATTGCAAAAATACTCCTTAAGCCGGTGGATTTATGGTGGACTCTTCCCAGCTTCCTGCTGATGAAAAGAAAGAGAGTCCCATTTTCAGGCAAGAGTTCCATTTTTGACTTCAGGATTTTGATTTCCTGGAAGGGTCTAGTTGCTTGGTCTGTATTTTCTTAGCTCTTAGTTTTTCTTATCATCTCTAGTGGGATGACTCAGGGCGTCCTACTCTTCAGATAGTGATTTAGAACCTAACAAGGGACCCCTGGGGCTTGGTGTCTACATGAGCTACAGAGTCCACATGGGGTGGACTCATTAGAATAAATTCGAGCTCAATTTCCACGGCAGCTTGGAGATGCCCTTACTACTCTGCTGTCATGGAAAATTATCCTGTAATTGTTTTATGTGTGAATTTGGGGTGAATATCAAGGCAGAACATTTTATTTATGAACTACTTTTTCTTTTCTTTTTTTTTTTTTTAAAGATTTTTATCTATTTATTTGACAGAGAGAGATCACAAGTAAGCAGAGAGAGAGGAGGAAGCAGGCTTCCCGCCGAGCAGAGAGCCTGATGCGAGGCTCGATCCCAGGACCCTGAGGTCATGGCCTGAGCCGAAGGCAGAGGCTTTAACCCACTGAGCCACCCAGGTGCCCCTATGAACTACTTTTTCTTTAGCACTGAATTCAGAGTGTCAGTTCCTGAAAGGAAGGTCCCCCTTGGCCCTGGGTCCTGGCACAAACTATGTGCCCAGTGTAGTTACCTACCACCATGAAAATAAATACGAATGATGGTGAAATCTACTGCTAGCTATATATATATAAATCTCAAACCTAGGGAAAAAATATATATAGTATTTGTGTGTTTTATTTATATCAGTTGTTCTTATTTAAATTTTTTTAGATGATGGGATTCTTTGGAAGAAAAGCTAAGGGCTCCCTTAACAGAGTCCACACTGACCGCCATATTTTGGAGTATGGGTTTGAATCCATAGGCAATGGGGAGCTGTTTAATGAGGAGTTATCACACACCTTTGAGGAAGGGGATAACAAGGTGGGACCTGTGTTTTAGGAGGGTCACTCTGCCCCAGTGGTTTTGGTACTGGGAGTGGTTCTAGAGGATGAGAATCTGAATTGGTTCTGGAGCTTCTGGAATTAACTCTCTAAACTGATTAGATTATAGACATGATTCACTATTCCAGTAGTAAAGAGATCACTGATTGCTCACAGTGTGATGTGGCAGCAGAAATACACAAATTATCATCATCCTTGGATACTCCTAATTAAACACTTCAAAGAGGTAAGGTGACCATGTACAGAATCTCTTGGAACTTTTTGTCCAACTAACGAGTAAGATGAGCTTGGTGAAGTCGGAGCAGCGATCAGAACTATTTGATTCATGGGGACTGTGGAGTTTCCAGAAGTGAAACAGATAGGAAATGTAAATTTCACTTGTTTGTGACTAAATTCTGACTTGTTCTGTGTAAGCAGAAAAATTCAGAAAAACCTTCACATTATTTTCTTTGCTAGTGAACTTGTAGTCTGGGCAGACATCTGGCCTCTGCTCTACTTGGCATTATCTGGGGCACCAGAAGGTGGAGCTAGAATCATCTGAAGGCTCTCTCATGGTGGGTGGTGCCAAGGCTGAGAAGACCCAAACAGCTGGGGGCTGTCTATGTTATATGGTCTCTCTACACCAATATAGTAGCTTCGAGACAGCTAGATTTCGTACTTGTTGGCTCAGGGTGGCCAAGGTGCCTATCCTGGAAGAGAAAGACAAGCAAAAGCATACATTTAAGTTTTTTATTTAAATTCTTGTTAGCGTACAGTGTAATTTACCTTCAGGTGTGTGATATAGTGATTCAGCACTTCCGTATGACACCCGTGCTCATCACAACAAGGGCGCTTCTTCATCCCCGTCCCCCATTTCACCATCCTCCCACCCGCCTCTATTCTGGTCACCATGGGTCCATAGTTAGGAGTCTGATTCTTGGTTTGCCTCTCTCTCTCTCTTTTCTTTTTTTCCCTTTCCTCATTTGTTTTTTTTTTTTTCTTAAATTCCACATATGAGTGAAATCATACGGTATTTGTCTTTCTCTGACTGACTCATTTCGCTTAATATAATACTCTCTAGATCCATCCATGTCCTTGCAAGTGCCAAGATTTCATTCTTTTTATGGCTGAGTAATATTCCAGTGTGTACCATGGATTCAAAGGGATACATGCGCCCCAATGTATATATATCAGCATTATCTACAATAGTCAAATTATGGAAGCAGCCCGATTGTCCATTGATTGATGAGTGGGTAAAGAAGATGTTCTTTATATAAATGTTGTTATATGTCATATATATAAAAGATGTTATTTAAAGAACATCTTCTTTTTTTAAAGATTTTTTTTTATTTTATTTTTTTATTAGAGAGCGAGAGACTGAGAATGAGAGGGGAGAAGGTCAGAGGGAGAAGCAGACTTCCCGCAGAGCCAGGAGTCCGACATGGGACTCGATCCCGGAACTCCGGGATCATGACCCGAGCCGAAGGCAGTCGCCCACCCAACTGAGCCACCCAGGCACCCTAAAGAACATCTTCTTTACCCACTCATCAATCAATGGGCAATCGGGCTGCTTCCATTATTTATATATATATATCTCCATATTGGTTTTTTGTGACAAAGTCTGAGAAGGTAGGCAGCGTTACTTCCCCTGCATTCTATCTGTTGAGGCTGTCATAAAGACCTTCTCCATTTCAAGAGGGAAGGGAAATAGACCCTATCTCCTGATGGGGGAGTGACAAGATTCTGCAGAGCAGGGAGCAGGAGGGACCAGAAATATTGCTGAGCCAAACTGTGTGGTACAGAGACTGACTGTGTTTCTTTAAAAGATTTATGTGTTTGTTTGTTGTTTATTTATTTATTTGAGAGAGAGAGGACATGGGGGGAAGGGCAGAGGGAGAAGCAGACTCCCTGGTGAGCAGGGAGCCTGACTTGGGCTCCATCCCAGGACCCTGGGATCATGACCTGCGCCGAAGGCAGAGACTTACCTGACTGAGCCACCCAGGTGACCCAGCAACTGCCTGTTTTGTTTTGTTTTGTTTTGTTTTTAGCGACTGCCTTTTTTGAACCAGTCCTCTGGGTGGCCCCTCTCAACAGTACACATGATCACCATTTAGGGGCTAGATAATTCTTTGCTCTGGAGCCCTCTCCTGGGCATTCAAGGCTATTAGCAGGATCTTGGACTTTTACCCCACCAGATGCCCGAAGCACCCTTATGGCAACTAAAAGTATATCCAGATGTTGCCAAGTGTCCCCCAGAGAGGGGCGTGGTGGGGCTGGGGGCGGTGAGGGAATCAGCTCTAGCGGAGAACCACTTCAGGATGAGCATTCTCAGCCCTGGCTGCCCATGAGGTCACACAGAAACAGGCCCTGCTCTAGAACAATTCAGTCGGAATCTCTCTGGGCAGGGTGTGGCCGTAGGCATCGCTAGCAGCTCCCTGATGATTCCAGGGTGCAGCCAGGAGAGGGAAGCATTTTACAGACGCTCAGAGGTAGTGGGAGCTGCTGAGAGGTGAGGGTTTTTGCTTATTGTGCTCTGCAGGAACCATCCCCGATAAGCTTCCTGCTTACATTTGTGGTGATGGCTGGGATGTTCGCACGTACCTTGACCAGCATGAAAAAATGGGGTTGCACCTAAAATTCCTGTTTCCTTTTGCACAGTGCTTTACAGATCTTAGTGGTGTTCATGGATACTTGGAATTTTAAATGACCCCGTGAGATGGTCAGAGTGATAATCCCCTGTTTACATGACCAGGGAAATGATGTCGGAGATCTTAGGTGATGCATGCTGGCCCTCCGTTCGGTTCCTAAAGCCATTTTCCTGTCTTGTCTGTCAGTCACTGCCACTCGTCTTCACTGGGTGCTATTCTCTAGTGATGAAGCTGGGCGGTTATTTTCTCTTCCACAGAAGTATTTGTAGCCAAAGGAGAACGAATGCTAAAAAGTCAGTTACTTCCCAGTGCCCGGTACAACCTCTGTGACCTTTCTTCTAATCTGAAAGCCAATTATAATAATTATACTGCCCCCACCAAGGGTTATGATCTGATAATACAATTTCCCTTGCAACCGTTCTGGACTAGGCATTTTATATGTGACTTTTCTCATCCTTATGGCAACCTGCAAGGAAAGCATTGTTTTCAGCATTTTACAGGTGGGAAAAGTTACGCTCCAAGAGATTGAAGTAACTTGTCAAAAGTAGTTAGTGATACACCTAGGATTTGAGACCAGTGATTAGGTCTGACTTCAAAGTCTATTGCTTCTCCTTTACTTTGCTGTCCCATCCATGGAAGTTGGTTCTTGGTGCCCGTTACCTTTAAAACAACATTTTATGTGAAATACATCATTCCAGTACAATGCAAGCACGGGGCCCCCATGGGAGTGCTGGAGTGGGGTACAGCCCCTCTCTGCAAGTGAGAGCAGGATGTAGTTCATGTCCCAATCAGTTGCACCAGAAAAGCAGATACTGATTTTATTGGGGATTCACTGAGGGATAGACTATCAGCCCAAGTAGGCTGTCCAGACAGGGAAGAACAATGCTGTCCTCTGTCATTAGGTCATGGCAGGGCTCCCAAGGAATGATCCATCACCCCGCAGAGACCAGAGCAGCAGAGAGGAAGAGACCTCTCCCATACCTGCGCTGCCAAGAATCATGGCAGATGTGGAGTTCACAACTGCTCAGCTAAAATGGTCCTTTGTGGGCCAGTGGGTGTAAAAATCCCTCTTTATTTATAAATCATGGGCAGCACAAGCCCAGATGAGCTGTTTTTCACTTTGCAGAGGATTGTTTTAGTTTCCAGAAAAAGTCTCAGATAGTAGCAGGGCAGGGAAGAAGGGAAGGGAGAGTCAGATAAATGGTCCTGGGATTGTAGTCAACTTTGACATGCCCCATGGGGTCCACTAAACAGACTGGACACGAACACCTTCCACTCCATGGGGGCTAGCTGGGGCTGCTCAAATGTGCAGAGTGAGCATTTTCCATTTCATGGCTGGAATGTTTGCTGACTCAGACGCATGCATCAGTCTCTGCTGGGGATGTGTAGGAAACGGCCCGGAGAAGTTTCATGCTTTCCTTGAGTCCTCTGCCTCACCTCTCTCAGGTCCCAGAAAGGGAAGGCTTAGCCTTGAAAGGATATATGATGACAAATTATAAGGCATAAGCCATTAATTATAACATTATGGAGTCATCTAATATTAGAAGTGAAAGGGATAAAGGAAAACTCCTAGCATGCCCTTCATTTCTAACTGGAGGAAACCGAGCCCCAAGAGCAGGTGAGTTGGTCAAGGTCAGATACTCTGAGAGTGGGGCCTGGGACCCCTGATGCCTGGCACAGAGCTCTTTCCTCTATACCCAGTTGTCTTGTCCTTTGCTCTTGAGGAAGACTATATAAATCAATGAGATGATCGTTTATCTATGATTTCTTTTTTTAGGAGGCAGTATGTGTCTCAGATGCATTCAGTTGCTGACAACAGTGGCTTTGAATCCTAGAGATGTTTATTATTTACTTATCAAGAATTCCCAAATTTGGTGGATATAGGGGTGGGTCAGTGCTTGCCCCATGTCAGGACATAAGGCATGGCATCTCTGTCATTCACCTTCCCTTTCCCTCATGGTCAAAAGGTGATCACTGTAGATCTAAGCTCTCCATCCTCCCATACTGGCTTTCCAAGCAAAAAGGGAGAGATGTGGCAAGAAAGTGCTTTTTCTGCTTTTATTAGGCACAAAAATATTGCCCAGAAGGCTCTGACAAATATCCCCATATGTCCTACCACTCTCCCTGAATAAATCACTGGCGAGAGGAATTGGATAAAGATGGCCATCTTAAATTAAATATGATCCACCCCCTAAGGTTTAGTATGTACGTAGGGGGGCAATTTCTCTGCTTATTTTAATGCCTAAAGGCCCCTTCTTCTGTCTTTAGCTCACTCTGTGTAGTTCTCCAGCCCCTACTGATGTTGAACCTCGAGGACACCTTCTAGTTTTCCTGGTGCCTGCCCTCCTTTTCCCCCACGGGTCCTTCCCAGTCTCTGCTTTTGGCTTCTTTTCATCTTTCTGACCCTTAAACACTGGAACATTGCAGTACTCGGTCCTGGGATCTCTTCTCTATCGGGGTTCTGGTTGTCTCTGCTTTAAATACCATCCCTTCTCTCAGCTCTACCTTTAAAACATATCCAGAATCCAGACATTCTTACCCCTCTCCCTGCTACCTACCACCCTGGCCCACGCTGTCAGCATCACTCACTTGGAATATATGTCATGGCCTTCTAACTGGCCCGTCTGGTTCCACTTTTGGAAGGGTGATCAGAGGAGGCCTCCTGGAGCCTGGGGCTGGAGTATGAGAAGAAGCCACCCATGCAAAGATATGAATAAAGAACATACTAAGTGGAACAAAAAAACAGGGTGAAGACTCTGAGGTGAGAGAGAGCATCCAGTATTGATACCATTGATACCGAATATCAATTATGAGGTAATTGATACCTCATAAAAAGGCAAATACCAAATTAAGACAACTTGTCATAGAACTAGAAAAATGAAGAGATCTGAACCATGAGAAACATTTTATTTTAATGAAAATACAAACATTCACATTCCTAACATTCTACTAAAACCTGTATAGCTCTCTTGTCATATAGGCTTCTCAAACAGTGGAGGAAAATAATTGCTTTGCTGCTAAAGTGCGTTCTTTCTTTCTTTCTTTTTTTTATTTTTTATTTTTTATTTTTTTTATTTTTATTTTTTAAAGATTTTATTTATTCATTTGACAGACAGGGGAGAGATCACAAGTAGGCAGAGAGGCAGGCAGAGAGAGAGGGGGAAGCAGGCTCCCCGCTGAGCAGAGAGCCCGATGCGGGGCTCGATCCCAAGACACCGAGATCATGACCTGAGCTGAAGGCAGAGGCTCTGACCCACTGAGCCACCCAGGCGCCCCTCTTTCTTTCTTTCTTATGTTATGTTAGTTACCATACAGTACATCATTAATTTTTGAGATAGTGTTCCGAGATTCATTGTTTATGTATAACACCCAGTGCTCCATGCAATCCATGTTCTCCTTAATACCCACCACCAGGCTCATCCATTCCCCTATCCCTCCCCTCTGAAACGCCCAGTTTGTTTCTCGGAGTCCATAGTCTCTCAAGGTTGGTCTCCCCTTCCGATTTCCCCCCTTCATCTTTCCTTCCCTTTTCCTAGTGTCCTCCATGCTATACCTTATGTTCCACAAGTAAATGAAACCATATAACAATGGACTTTCTCTGCTTGACTTATTTCACTCAGAGTAATCTCCAGTCCCATCCGTGTTGGTGCAAAATTTGGGTATTCATCCTTTCTGATGGCTGAGTAGTATTCCATTGTGTATATGGACCACACCTTCTTTATCCATTCATCTGTTGAAAGGCTTCTGGGCTCTTTCCACAGTTTGACAATTGTGGACATTGCTGCTAGGAACATTGGGGTACAGATAGCCCTTCTTTTCACTACATCTGTATCTTTGGGGTAAATAACCAGCAGCGCAATTGCCAGGTCTTAGGATAGCTCTATTTTTAATTTTTTTGAGGAATCTCCACACTGTTTTCCAAAGTGTATGCACCAACTTGCATTCCCAACAACAGTGTAAGAAGGTTCCCCTTTCTCTCATCCTCTCCAACATTTGTTGTTTCTTGCCTTGTTAGTTTTTGCCATTCTAACTGGTGTAAGGTGGTATCTCAATGTGGTTTTGATTTGAATTTCCCTCATGGCTAATGATGATGAACATTTTTTCATGTGTCTGTTAGCCATTTGCATGTCTTCATTGGAGAAGTGTTCATGTCTTCTGCCCATTTTTTGACTTGATTATCTGTTTTTTGGGTGTTGAGTTTGAGAAGTTCCTTATAGATCTCGGATATCAGCCCTTGTCTATGCCACTACAGTGTTTTAAAAAGCAAAGAATTTTATTTAGAAATCCAGATTGCTGCTGCTTTTTGAAATCCTAGAAACAGCATCTATATTCCATAACACAGCAGTTGGCTAACATTGGGTATGGCTTCTCCCTTTAGACAGTGTGTTTTCACACTAGGTGTGCCTGGCTGGCTACACTCACTTCGCAGCCTGGACCCTGGAGGCGTCTGATTTTGCAACCCTTGGGTCGGGTAGTGAAAAGATTTCATCATTTCAGATATTTGAAAGGATTCACAAGTCTCCTCTGAGTACAGTCATTTAAGGTTTTTATTTAAAGCAAAGGATGCAGGAAGATCATATAGGCAAGCACTGGGGGTTTAAGAGACATTCTGGCACTCTCTCCAGGGTCCTCCTTATTCCCATATGGACCTGCCTCCAGACTGAATCGCCGAGATCTATGCAAGAAATCTTCACTCCGTGAGAACTCAAGGCTGAAATTCCCCCAGGGGTTGTCATGTCCCTTTGGCCTTGTGATCAAGCTGGGCTGACCAACCAGTTATACCACTGGAATCCATCAGTAAACAAACTGGCCCCAGGGGTTGCCAGGGCAGTTTTAGACTTAAAAGAGCTTGTCACAAATACCATTGTCCCTATCTTGCCCAAAAGTCAGAGCCAGATATCCAGGTGTTTCCAGAGATGAAGGTAGATCTTTTCCAGGCTGGCTGCAAATCAACTCTATCCTAACATAGAAGATAATGTCCTTTGAAGACAAGGTCGCCCACTTTGGTGCAGAGTGATTGTACCAAAAAAGGCAACTAAGTTCTGGAAGATCGCGGGTTGACTTTGGCCAACAACCAGCTGCATAGCTTTCTGATCCCTTGGTGTGAGACTCAACCCTGCCCCTGCCCCACTAGCTATCTGGCTCTTCTAAGACAGCCAAGCTCACCCATCACGCTCTTTCCACCTATCGGCTTGCCTGAGTTCTTGCTGCTTCCCCTCTCTGGCCCTTGCCCCACCACTTCTCCTTTCCCTACCTCTTTATTTCCACTAGATTGTGAGTTTTTTGAAAGCAGAGGGCTAAGATTTATTTATGTTTATGCCCCTATTCTGGGTTCACTGACATGTAGAGAATGGGGCTTAGCAAATTTCCTTGCAAAGACTTGGGTTTCCTCTCCCGATCTTTTATCATCCACCCCTTTCTCAGCTTCTGACTCTAGGCTGTTCACCATAACTGACTTTATCGTAATTCCCGTGGACTGGTCCACCCTCTAGAAATGACCGCAGTAGTGGCAGCTCTGACTTGGTCTTTAATGGAATGGCCGAGGGATCGTTGAGTCTCACTGGGTTATGAACGCATCTGGGATGTGCACAGTACCAGGACAGCTGTCAGAGATGTCACACCTCCATTGGTTTTAGCCCAGGTGACACCCTGCTGTAGGAGGTACCTGAAGGGAAGCTTTGATTTTCTAAGAGACCTCTAGTGTGGTAGTATATGAACAAGGCAATTTCAAGATTCTCACAGTATTCTCAGGGAATGTTTCCTGATGCTTCTTGTTTCCATGTGAGAGAAGATTGAGGGGAATACCAGGTACCACGTTGCCCTGGGGCTAGTGGACAGAAACCTTACTAATGACCTGAATCCTTTCTGTTGCCCTTGCTCCCACCATGGCTGTGGGCTAGAGACATGGTGGGGATCTGAGGCCTGGCCTTCTCACAGGCTCATGGCTTGGCCCAGAATATTGCCTCGTGGCTTAAGCTTGACCACACGCCACTGGGATGGTGAAGTCTCCAGGCTGCCTTGCAGGGTCTTTATTTCCCATAAGTATGGTTGAAGAGAGAACCCCTTCGATTTAAGGTCCTACCTTTACACGATGTTACTAAAGCAAGGGGCTTCTGTTCCTCAGACTCCCCAGTCTGTCTGCAGACTTCCATCTTTGGACCTGTTGGTCTTACACAGAACCTAAAATTTCCAGAAGGGGTAATTCTACTCTACTCATAGGGCTGTGGCTTCTCCTGAGCAGAAGAGCCAGATGTGAGTGAGTATGATGCATCCTCAGCCGGAGTGACAAATGTCTTATCGAACCCAAGTATCCCTGAATAGTCCTGGTGTGTCTTCTCTTGGGTTACTCCGTAATCTGGGTCATTGATGAGCCACTTATCTGCAAGCCTGGATTTCTTCCACCAGATGTCAAAAAAAGCTTAGATATTTTATTTAATAATTGTGGTCAGAGAGGAAAACTTTTTTTTAAAGATTTTATTTATTTATTTGACAGAGAGAGAGAGATCACAAGTAGACAGAGAAAGGGGGGAAGCAGGCTCCCTGCTGAGCAGAGAGCCTGATGCGGGGCTCGATCCCAGGACCCTGAGATCAGGACCTGAGCCAAAGGCAGAGGCTTTACCCACTGAGCCACCCAGGTGTCCCGAGAGGAAAACTTTTAATCTCAATTTCTTCATCTGTTAAATCAAGATATTAATACTTCTCTCACACTGTTGGAATGGCAGTTTAAAATTATTACCTATGTCGCCTACTATATAAATACTTAGCACGTGGTAAACCTAAACAGATAATAGTTCCTTTGTCCCTTCCTTTCTCCTCTGCCTGTTTGTTTCTAAATAAATACATTATATGAGATTTGGGGAAG
Source organism: Nasua narica (assembly GCA_028533885.1). Taxonomy (NCBI): domain Eukaryota; kingdom Metazoa; phylum Chordata; class Mammalia; order Carnivora; family Procyonidae; genus Nasua; species Nasua narica. The sequence continues at coordinate 8,276,968 of CM052797.1, forward strand.
AGATCCACCTTTCAGTAGCTTAGGAAAGTTAACCGACTTCCAAAGATTCATTCGCTTGAGCTTATTAGCCACATAAAGTACGAGAAAAGTCCAACATGGTGATTGCCAGATTGGTTATCACTTGACAAGTTGTTAAAGCCAAACTTCTCTGTGCCAAGTCCCTGGATCCAAAAGAAAGTATTTATTCATCCCAGAGGTTTCCAAGCATCCACATGACATATACACACAGCACTTGGCCGACTTCACCTAATGCATCTGATCTCATGGAGGTGATAGGAACCTGATGGTCTTCCATTACTTAATATCCAAGTGAGACTTCACTAGGAGATTCCCATATACATTAAATCTTTAGCACATTAACCTCCCAGGCTCTAGTCCAAGAAAATATTGCCCTTTAAAAAGGTGTATTTGGTTGAATAATAAAGAAATGGAACGGAGATAGTTCATTTCGAGGTACAGATTTTGATTCCTACAAAGCACAGTCCAATAAAGAGTGGTTGCAGGAAAAAAGAGCTTAGAATCCTCCCAGGATAATTAATACATTTAATTTCTATGTATTCAAGCAAAAAAAAAAGTTAGAAATGGCTTCTTTGTCTTTGGTTAATTGTGTACTTCATCCTGTTGCCTCTGATGCTCAGAGGGTATATTCTGTTTACACGAAAAGCATCTCTAGAGATCTCAAGGGATTCATATATATGAGCTCTTGGGAAGGAAATTTGGCATCGTGTCTCAAGAGCCACAAATTCATTGAACCCTTTTGACCTCATGATTTCATTTCTTGGAATCGATTCTGAGCAAATGACCAGGCAGATAAGGACATATGCACAGAGATGTTCTTTGTGGAGTTATTTATCAAATGGAAAATAGGTCATGAAACTTCTAATAAAGAACAGTCTCAACCATGTAAATGGAGTGTGCCGGTGTAGGTGGACGAGTAGAAATACAAAGACTAAAAAACAGGCTGTAACAGCAGCTTGGAGTGGACAGTTTTTGCTTTCCCTTTTCTCCTTTTTTTATTTTTCAGATTTTTCTATAGTGATTATGAATTATTTTATTTATTTCTCAAACAGATTTTAATTCAGTGCTTACTAGCGACACAGAATTTCACTCGAACAAAACCAACACAGTCCCTTCCCCTCCAGGAGTCTGAGGTCTGAGAAATTGGACAGATCGATGTTGAAGAAAGAAATGTATAATAGCAAACAGGCATACGTGATACGAAGGAAGGAACAGTATGTTGGTAAAGGACCTTCAGGGAGGACAGAATTTTCTTTGGAACAGGGGTTCTGGAAACTATGGCCTGTTTTTGTACATTTTTAAAGGATTATTAAATAAACAAACAAACAAACAAATAAATAAATAAGTAAATAAATAAATAAATAAAAGGAAGAAGAAGACGTTGTCACAGAGACCATAGGACATCTGCAAAGTAAACTATTGACAAGTGAACTATGTTTTCTCTGTCCCTTTAACAGAAGAGGTTTGTTGAGTCCTAGTTTGGAACATCAGGGATGCCTCTCGAAGGAGATGACAATCAAACTGGCAGTTTAAGTATGAGTTAGCAAAAAGAAAAAAACAATTCCCAGGGAAGTTTTATTAGAAGAAACTTGAAAAATGTTTTAGTTTAAAAAAAAAAAAAAGCTTTTTATTGGAACCTGGCTCCTGCTTCAGGTACCGAGAGAGGGAGGTGCTTTTAAAGGGCATGCTACTATAAATAAGTCTCTTCTGCTAGTCTCTGTCCTTTCATATATGGTTAGTTTGATTTTAAAATGCCAGCAACTTATTTTCCTTTTCTAACCCTGTGGCTTTCTTAGGTCTCAGCTGGGTTCTCCACAGCCCTGTTCATAACCACAGAAGCAACTTTTATTAATTGTGCATTTACGTTTGTGCCAGGCGCCCTGCTTGGTGCTTTCAGTCGCTGTAATCCCATGTCATCCCTAACACCTCTGCAAGACAAGAGCTATCATCTGACTTTTACAAAGAAGGAGCAATGATCAGGGAAGCTGAATGGGCCGCCCGTGGTCTTGCTGTGGTAATTCCCGGAGCCAGGATTGACAGCGGGTCATTTCACTTTCAAGCCTGGGCTCTTCCTCTGTGTGGGCTCCTCCTTCTTCCCCGGAGGCATATTTCATTTCCTCCGTGGTGTTATCATTGATTAAAAGCCCTTCTCACCCTCCCACATCCACCTCCTTTGGCCCCCTTCCCCCCTACTCTGCAAGTAACAGTTTGGGTTTTTAATTTCCTTAAAAAGCTCATGTATTGGGGGGCATTGCCTTAATAAGCCAGCAAGCTTGTGGAGTGGAGCTGAAGAATGATAGGGTTTCCAGCTTTCTAGCTAGTCTCTTATCTGCTTCGTGCTAAAGTAATTTTTGATAACTCCATTGCATCTCAATTTTCCGAATTTATTGTCTTAATTTCCTCTGCTAAAGACAGAGTTTAAATGAGTTTAATAGCACAGCCATTTCAGAGGCATTGTTAATTTTATATATCTCCTCTCTGCGGATCAGCCCTTTTCTTCCCTCCATTCTTCCTTGTCAGAGCCTGCCAACTAGTGCAGAGGAGAAAACACTTCCTCCCTCAGCCCTCCCAGGCTGCAGGCCCTAGGAATTAAACTGACAAAAGACAGATTAGCAAGAGAAAAACAGTTTATTAGCGCATGCAATGCACAGACACTGGAGTCCTTCAAAGGGATGGTTAAGACTTTGGTCTTAGTGACTTCATGAAGAACAATACATTTATAGGGAAGGAACAAGGTCAGGGAAAAGGCTTGTAGGCTTCCCCGGGTGGCAAACGGAGCAAACTAACAGAAGACAAGGTTGTTTGAGGAAGGACTGTTCTGTAGATCCCTCTTGGTGCTGTCTCTGGGCTGGTAAGCGCCTGCAGTGATTAAAAGCCTAAGCCTGCTTTTAGGCAAATGTGCAGGAAGGCAGAGAGCTTTCTTTTGGAGTCTGCTGTTTCTCAACCGTCTTCAGGTCAAAATCATCCTTAGACCAAAGTGGCACGTTTGGGAGGCAGCATATTCTGACCCCCTGCAACGGCATTTTGAAGAACTCTTCCTATTCTTTCTAGTTCTTCCTCTGCCTTGGACAGTGAGTAGCAAAAGCGCCAGGCCTGGAGCCAGGAGACCAGAAGCATAGTGCCAGCAGCTCCTGAGCCGGTGGGGAATTTCCAGGAGAGTCTCTGCCCTGATCTGGGGCGTGGCATCCTCAGCTAGTAAAGTGAAGGAGTTGGATTCAATATCCAATCTCTACGCTACAGCAGATTGCCGACGTGTCTGCCTCGGTCAGGGTCTAGTCAGGAGACACAACTCATAACCAGTTATTGGAACAGAGAGAACTTAATATAAAAAATTATGAGTGGGGCGAGTGCAACGTGTTTATAAAGTATATTGAGATAGTGAAGGCAGGCAGCAGCTGCCACCCTGGGACTGGGGGGAATAAAGGGAAGAGAATGGAATTATTACACCTCAAAAGCTCAGAGAAGGGAGCTCACGGAGCTATAACTCGGATCTCTAGAGAGGGGACCCTTGCTGGCTGGTGTTGGTGTGGGAGAGGAGGGGGGGCAGGATGTGGCTGCTTCTGCTAATTGGATCTAGCTGCTCCCGTGTGGCGGGGCATTGCTGCCGCCTGGTGATCAAGGCTGGGGTGGAATTCATGGGAACAGAAAGCACACGTCCCTTCCTGCTCCAGCCTTCCAGCCTGCTTCTCTCTCTCTCTCTCTCTTTCTCTCTCTCTCTCTCTCTCTCTCTCTCTCTCGTGCCCCCTATTGGCAAGGCTTAGCAGTACGTGGCAGGCAATCACAGGTTTTTATGGATAAAATAGAGGCTAGAAGGGCAGCTTTGAGGCTGAGTGACAATCGTTTAATAACTGACACGATGGTCATGGCTGAGATTGCACACTGGTGGTCTAGGAGCTACTTTTGGCCACTGGCCACGTATGGTCCATGGACCTGTCTCCTGTGACATTCACAATAGTTTAATCAAACGTGTGTCTGGGTTTATTTTAAAATCTGAACATGTACTTCCTGGGAAATCCACACAACATCATCGATCATGATTTATATATATTGTTAAAGATTTTATTTATTTATTTGACAGAGAGAAAGAGATCACAAGTAGGCAGAAAGGCAGGCAGAGAGAGAGAGAGAGGGAGAAGCAGGCTCCCCACTGAGCAGAGAGCCCGAAGCGGGGCTCGATCCCAGGACCCTGAGATCATGACCTGAGCCAAAGGCAGAGGCTTAACCCACTGAGCCACCCAGGTGCCCCATGATTTATATTTTTAAAAGACAAATGAATAGGAAGGCAGCTTGGAAATTATTTAGTAATCAGTTTACACATCTGGTGGTAAGGCCCTTAGAGGGTATGAGAATTTCCTCCCAAACCTCACAACCAGTGAAGGAGATTTTGGGGTTCTAAGGCTGGGATTCTCATCACTACCCCTTACTGTGCTTCCAGGAAGATGGGTGTGCTATGGCCTCCCATTGCCCAGAGAGTGGTCCATGGATCAGCAACACCAGTCTTGTTAGAAACGCAGAATCTTGGGGCGCCTGGGTGGCTCAGTCCATTAGGTGTCTGCCTTCGGCTCAGGTCATGATCCCAGGGTCTTGTGATTGAGCCCCATGTCAGGCTCCCTGCTCAGCTGGGAGTCTGCTTTTCCCTCTCTCTCTGCCCCTCTGCCTGCCTCATTCTCTCTCTCTCACTTGTGCTGTCTTTCAAATAAATAAATCTAAAAAAAAGAAGAAGAAGAAGAAAAAGAAATGCAGAATCTCAGGGGTGTCTGAGTGGCTCAGTCAGTTGAGCATCTGACTTTTGATTTTGGTTCAGGGCATGATCTCAGGGTCCTGAGATTGAGCCCCACACTGGGCTCCACACTGGGCACAGAGCCTGCTTAAGATTCTCTTTCTCTCTCTCCCTCTGCACTGCCCCCACCACAGCTCACATGTGTTCTGCCTTTCTCAATTGAAAAAAAAAAATGCAGACTCTCAGGCCCCACACTAGACTTAACTGAATCAAAATCTGATTTTAATGAGATCCTCCCATGATTTGTGTGTGTACAGTAATATTTGAGAAGTGCTAAGGGTAGCCTTTTTTGAGAAAAGGAAAATAAACTTTAATTGGCTGCTAGTGTTTTTCTCTGGAGTGGGTCCAGGGTCAGGAGTGTGCAGACAGGTTCTCAGCAAATCTCCTCACCAGTCCTCTGATTTCTTGTCTCCCTTCCTCCCAATTAATAGGCCCACACACATGATGCAAACGGCCATATGCGCACACATAACTACATGTCCATGCATCCAAAAATGCATATGTATTCTCTCTCTCTCTCTTATGCGAGTGCACGTGCGTGCGCACACACACACACACACACACACACACACACAAACACACCCACCAATGACCCACTTATGATGAGGTCTCTGCTCTACCCCCTCGCCTCAGTCCCTTACCAGGTTCCCCCACGTGCACTTTGCTTTACTCACACGGAACTACTTGGGCACCCTTGCCCAAACATATCAGGTGTCCTTTTTGCCTCCTGGTTTCTTTTTCCCCTGCTGCCTGCCACTGCCTGTGATGCGCTTCCCCCCAACCAAGATGGAAACCTGACTAGCTTCTCTTTGTCCTCCACCCACAGCTCCATGCCTTCTTTTGGAAGCCTTCCCACATTGAGTGAGGCGCATCCAGGCTGTGCTCCTCTTCTGTGTTTATGTAATACCCAGCATACGCCTTTATTGGAACGTTCTTTCTCACCAGGAGATAATCATATAATGTATTGTTTATCTCCTTGAAAGGAAGGAACCATGCCCCACTTAGCAAGCCGTTCTGGGGATGAGCAAACAAGGAAAGAATTAACTAATACAGAGCTAAGAGATCTGTCCGACGCTTATCTATAAAGAACAGTAAAGCACAGTAGTTAAAGCTTCAGCTCTGGGGTTGGAATTCCCAGATCAAAATCTTGGTACTTCCACTAGTTATGTGACCTTGGGGAACTACTTTGACAGTCTGTGAATCAGTTTTCTCCTTTATAAAATAGGAACACTAGTGGTATCTACTGGGTTGTTGCGAGCATTGAGTGGGACCAACAATGCCTGTGAAATGCTTCGCAGGGAGTCCGGCTAGTGGCGAGGGCTCACTCTGTGTTTGCTACCTTGGTGCTATGATCTGATCTATTGCTGTACCACTGTATTACTCACCCGTTTAAAGCACCCATAGCATTTGCTTTGCAATTTGGGCAGGACTGTCTCCCTCCCTTCCTTTCTTCCTTTTAACATCTATTTCTTTATTGCAAACGTTATTGACCACGTATCATGAGAGAATCACAAGGTATTTGTTGGCTGAATGGGGTATTGGAAATTCTTGACAAGGAGTTGAGCTGAGGCCAACAAAATTTGGAAGCTGAACAGAAACTTGGAAAAAGATGTTCCCTCTCTTCTCTGGTCTAGAAGTCTAAATTACCAAGTACGAAGGCTTATATGAAACCCTTCTTTATGCTGGGCTGGTGGTGACATCCCTGTGGTCCATCTGAAAGGGGAAGAAGGACAGGGCACCTCAGCAATGGGGCTTCTGACTATGGCCATCATGTTAAGTGCGTTACCTAAGTCAGAGGAAGTAGAATCCAGTTCTTTCCTAGGGAGGACCTGGATAGGCATGGACAGAGTTTGGTTTATTTCCAATTGGTTGGGGTATCAGATGCTAATTGGAAACTAGCATGGGGATCAGGATCTCAGGACCAGACATAAAGCCGATCATGTGGATTGGAACCACTAGGTTGAAGTAACGGAGTCACCCAGGCTTATGTGGTGGGCATGGGTCATGGCAGCAGAAGATAGTTTTAAGCCCCCATCAATGAGTAAGGCAGTCCTGCTGGACACGACTCACAATGGCTAAGAACTGAGCATGATTAAGTCTGTAGGGAACTAGATGTTGGAGACCATTGGTTGGTTAGGGCTGGATAGGAGATAAACTCATAGTCTAGCAGGGCACACTGACCCACGCATTATTATGACACAGCATGACACATAGTATGAGTTGTATTTGCAAGTCTAGACTTATTTTCTGAAACACAAGTGTTAGTGACCTAATATTAGTGGGAAATTGCTCACTACATTTTTTGAGCTTTGGACTGGGAGACTGGTGAAGTAGGGAAGAGGGGGTATCCTTACCCTAATAGTTCTCTGTGGGTCTTCCGAGGATGCAGAAAAATGGCAGAACCTGGAGCACAGGCTCAGCAATTTCCCCTAGACATCCCCATGATTGACTTTTTTTAGGTCTTTACTCGAATGTCCCATCTCAGTGAGGGCTCCCTGAACCACCTACTTTAAAATTGCCACCTTCCACCCTGGCTCTATTTCCTTCCTTCATATGATTTTTCTCTAGAACTCTTATCAGTCACCCACTAACTGTATATTTTACTCACGTATTTATTATCTCTTTCCCCCAACTGGAATGTAAGCTCTGTGAAGGCAGGGATTTTTCAAGTGTTTGGACCCCGCTGTAACTAACTCCAAGAATGCTTACCTAGTAACAGACATTTAATAGATACTTTGTAGACTCATTGACATATTCCATGTAGTAACAGCATATACCGAAATGGAAAAGGAAATAGCATCTTCCATGGCATTGAGCTATGTAAAGGCTAAGAGTTACAACCCAGGTGAGTAAAGAAAATCTTTGTGAAAACCATGGACAACACCAAAGTTATAATTTTTTTTCATCTCATAGAATAAGAGGATAAAAGAAGGAACTCTGTCCTGGGGAAGATAAAACAGCGTTGTCAAATCTTTCCTTTTGTGGACCAGCCTTCAAGTTGATTAACCAGCTAATCGAAGCTCTTTGCTTTATGTTGGCCCTTCCTGCACACATTTGCATAAATAAAGCATCTACAGGTCCAGAGTCTTCCTTTCTGAGAAAGACAGTTTGTGTCCATCGTTTGATTTATAGTTAAGGCTGGGAAAAGGATCCTTCCATAATTTGTATTCAGTTATTTTCTCCTCATGAAGGATGGTCTGCAAAGTTTCCTTCACGGGTAGAGTAAATCACATATGGACTCAGCACCGTCATTGATAATTAGTAAGCACCCAGTCTGTAGCAGGAGGAAATTATCTATCCACGTGCTTCTGGAGATGGGCTATCTCTGTGAGGACGCTGACTTTTGCTGGAACACCATAGACATGTCAGTAATAATATATTTATATGATATCTTAAATTAACTGATCTTATTATTAGAAGGCAAGTATAAGTTGCATATGTTAAAGAGAGGATGGCTCATTGCTAGTCTCTTCTGCACTCCCCTAAGGAAGCTGTATATCGGTTGTAGTGTGGAGGAGGTCTCTCTTGGGAGAAATAAACTAGCCAGGCTTGTTGGTAATTGCTATTTTATGATTGTACCTTTTTTCTTCTTCCGATGTTCCTTACACCCCTTTGGCCTTTTTTTCCTGGAAATTCTCTCTTTAAACCTATCCCTGCAGGTAAGGATTTTTATAACACAAACACTCTTTTTTTGCTTAAAAATAAAATGACAGCACTGCCTTCTGCAGACTATGCCTGTAAAAGACCCATTTTCAAGAAAGGTACATCAGACCGAGCTATGGTTGATCTATTTTAGCATGTGCACGTATGTATCAGTCTGCGAGGCTATTTTTTTTTTTTTTTGGATAGCATTCTTAAGAATTTGAATTTGTACAGCACTTCTAATTTGCCTGAACATCTGTTAGAGTCCACCTTTTATGTCTGTGACATGGAATTTCTAGAATGCATAAAAATAGGCATCGGATTTTCTAGCACATCGCATGGTTTCTAATGTCTCTTCTTTCTACTGTCTCCTCTCCCCTCACCCCACTGTTTCAGGGCTGATAGTCTACCTAGGAATGATGGCCGGGGCCTTCGTCCTGGGGGGCCTGGCTGATAAGCTAGGGAGGAAGAGAGTCCTCAGCATGTCTCTGGCCCTCAACGCCTCCTTCGCCTCTCTCTCCTCCTTCGTGCAGGGATATGGAGCCTTCATCTTCTGCCGACTCCTCTCAGGCATAGGGTACGTATATGCAGGGCTTTGCTGGACCCTTGTAACCAGTGTTCCATCTATCCCGCTACTCTAGCTCTGAGTGGTACCTTCAGAAAACCTTGGACTAAGTTTTGTGTTTGACTTCAAAGATATTATATCAAGGTTAAACCTTAGAAAAAGGTTGTAAAGTCAGTGTACAAGGTCAAATAACCTGACCCTGCCTTGGCTGGTCTTTCAAATTCACAAGGGTGGGGGTATAAGACAATGAGGCTTTTGCTATGACCATTTTAGTGTATGACTTGATTCTTTCTTTTTGGCATTTTCCTTATGCAGGATTGGGGGCGCCCTGCCTATTGTTTTTGCCTATTTTTCTGAATTCTTATCTCGGGAGAAGCGAGGAGAACACCTTAGTTGGCTGGGCATCTCCTGGATGACGGGGGGCATCTATGCATCTGCCATGGCCTGGACCATCATTCCACACTACGGTGAGTGCCCAGCCTTCAAATAGCCCGAGGGTCCTTGTTACTATGGCACCTGCCTCCAACGTTTCCTGTCCTTAACCTTATTCCCCATACTCACACATGGTTCCCTTATATGACTTTGATCTTTCTATAGAATTTCCAACCCTGGAGACACCTCACTAATTTTAATACACGTCTTTCCGGAAATAATACAATCTGTTCTTCCTGCCTCCCTCCCTCCCTCTCCATTCCTTTCTTCTTTTCTTCCTTTTATTTGAAAGAATGTTAATCTTTATCTCTTCAGCCCTCGTCCCCTGGGCAAGTTAGGCAGTTAAGCTTTGGGGACCCCATTTAATATATGATGTAACAGAAGCCAAGGGAAGTTGATGACTTGGCCAAGGTCACGTCCCTGGCATGACCTTGAATCTTGATGCTCTGCCTGCCTCCTGCCCCCATGCAGAACTCTTGTATACTCTCCACTCTAGTTCCTGCTGTCACTCTTGTTTGGCTGCAGAAGTGGAGGAGCCCTTACAGACAAGGTCTTGGATTCAGCCGGGACAATTTTATTATCCTGGGTAATTGCAAAAGCCGGATTTTCTGGACAGAGACCTGGCAATGTTTACTTTCACAATTGATTTTGTTAAGAGTAAAGTAGGGAGAAGGCAGCAGTTTTGAATTTGATTGTCTTTTGAGCATCCTGGGCAATAAATGCTATCAGCATCCTTCAAAAATTTTTTTTCGGTAAACCAATGATTTTGGGTGTAGGCTTTGTCATCATTTAAAATCCTGTGGACGACTGCCCTGAAGCTAAACAACACTTCTCTACCAATAGAACTCCTTGGTGCCCTTGTTTGAAATCTCATCCTTTTGCTGTATTCTGAGGTGATGGAGGCTCCATGTATAGCTCTTTAAGAAGCAGCTTTGGTGTAGACAGTGCCTACTCTATTAGTTAATGTGACACTGGGTGCATTATTCTGGTAATCTGACAAACTCTAAAACCTCAGTGGTTTGACACAATACAAGTTTCCCCACTTCTAAAGTATGGCGAGTGTTTCTGATCTGCAGGAGGCTTTGCTCCATCAGTAATATTGGGGCTCAGACTCCTTCCTTGGTGTGACTGAAGTCTCTGCTTGGGGAAAGAGCATAGGCAGTTGTACATGGCAGGTTTTGAAGAACAGGCTGCAAAGTGGACTGTGTCCTCTCTACTTACAACCCACTGGCCCCAAATCTGTAATATGATCACCCCTACTGCCAAGGACCCTTGGCAATGTAATCTTGCTGTGTGCAAGAAAGTAAAGGAAATGGACTTGGGAACAAGTACTCTTTGCCCTATGTAGTCTTCAGGAACCCACTGGGTTTGGTATAAGTAACAGAGAGGAAATATGAATAGGAATAATGAGATAAACAGCTGAAGCGTTTTCCAGGTAATTCTGTCACCAAAAGCAGTTCTCCATCATTTTATTCCGAACATCATTTCTGCACTCTGCCCTTCACCCAAAGGCACACTTTACACACACAGTACACTCCATGTATTGTGCTGTTGGCTATATGGGTCAGAGGAATGGCTTACCCTCCCCCCAATTCTTGCTATATTATTTACAACTGTTAACTGCTCCAAACTTGTGAGTGCTAAGAAACTATTTCCACTTTTAAACTAAGTGAGTAAAAAATCTTTTGCGGGGCTGTGGGGGACAAATAAAATCTTAATGAAAGCCGAGTCAAAATAGTGGTGCTGTGTGACTGGGGACAAGTCGCTCCATCTTGTCTGGCGTGGTTCCTTCACCTATAAAGTGAAGAGGGAAGGAAACCAACAGAGCAAGCTGTAGAGATCATGCCAGCCCTCACGGTCAGTAATTCCTGGGATGCAAAAGGGAGTGCTGAGAATACGTTTAAAACAATTCTTGCACTCGAGCCAGCTTCCCTCCCAGCAGCATCAACAACGTCAGCGACCTATTTGCAGACTGCTCGCTCCCCAAGGGAAACTTGCCCTCACACGGGACCAGGGAGCCTCCCATTGGTTAGGCTTAGGTCATGTGCCCACCTCAGCCAATCACAACACCCCAGAGGATGCAGGGTCCTGATTGGTTCGGTTTCTGAATACTTCCTTTCTCAAATCTCGCGGGTGTGGGGGTGGGGGAGGTCGGACCTACCCAGACCACGTGTCTGCCAGACAGGGGAGGACACGGGGTGCCCGGTGTTATGACAAGGGACATTCACAATAGTCACTACCTGCTGCATCACTGTTTCACTTTGCTTTACACACACAAGCACACACCCACGTCTGGGGGGTGTGGTTGCTAAGGAAGCGATACAAAGATTCAGGTTGGGAGCGTGTTGACCAGGACGGAATGGGATGCTGATGGCAGACGGGCCGTCAGGGCTTGTGATTCAATATCTTACCCCAAACAGACGGGGTGTTTTTCCTGTTCGCATGCTTGTATGAAATCTCTGACTTTTTATGTCCCTTTTAAAGAGCCAAGCCTCTTGGGTGATTAGGCTTCACTGAAACAAGCATTAGCTGGGCAGGGACGGGGGCCCCACCCAAGAAACATGGTAGACTAGAATCTCGGTGTAATAGGAGTGATTGTTTACTTTAAGCCACATTTTACCAGGACCAGATGTTTTGTCCAGAGTGAAGGAGACATTTGTTGATATTTCTCAATGTGCCCGGGACGTTAATCCTCTAACACGCCTCCATTCAGCAGGAACAAACACCAGGGTTAACTACGGAAAGGAGACTGTGTGTTTGTGTAGGGGCTTATGCAACCCATTTAATTGCTTTTGCAGGAATGAAATGATGGGAGGTCTTGGCACCAGGAATTTGGGTAACTGAGTCATTGAGAAAGAAAATTACAAAACTCAGAATGTTTTCCTGGGAACTCATGTCACAGCCCAGAAAAAAATTGGATATATTATGGAAGATTAATTCCCATTGTAGTCAGCACTACCAGCTGTTTGTGAAATCCTGCCAGAGAAAAGTAGGGCAAGCTAAAAGTTCAGTGAACAGAACCATCCCTGTCTCCAAATTAATAGTTGTTGCATATATTTGGAAGCAGTTCACTATTTAATTTTATTTAACTTAAGGTCCCAAAGACTGCCTAATGAATGCGATAAATGTAGATTACTAAGATCACCATAAAAACCACAGAGGCATGAGGGAATAATGTATTTGGGATAATTTACACATATTATCTATCATAAAGAAAAATTTGTCAAAGGCAGAATACTTTATAAACATACTTGCTTCTTCTTTTCTTATTATCCACCTGAGTTTGACTGCTATGTAGTTTTTGATCGACTCGACTTCTAATTATTCCAGAGTAGCATTTGGACAGGGCTGCGAGATATGTAAATATTACTGTGGTTTTATCTTCCGCTTTCTAGGGCTGTTGTCAGGAGAAAGGAAAGGTTTTTTAATTAAAATGAAAACCAACAAACCCCATGGAGAGCCTGCTGTGCAAAAAGAGATTTGATTCTAGTTGAGGAAGTTGGATGATGTGTGTCCTATGTGGCCAAATGTGGCCAAATGTGTCACAGCGGCTTCAGTCCCACGTTTCCCCACCTGAGATTCCCTCTGGAAAGTCCTTTAGTTGCACAGACTAGGAAATATCAGCAGAAACGGCAGTGCAAGTAGAGCGAGTTGAAGCACAATGGGCTGAGTCAAGGGCAAGGAGAAGGAGTTGAAACACTAGGGGAGTAATAGAACATTTGAGACATTCACTGGCCACCAGTGCAGTTGGCACTATGGTATATGTCTACATACAGACATACGTCATTTTATTGCACTTCACTTTATTGTGCTTTGCAGATAGTAAATAGAATAGAGATTTTATGTCCCAATAATGATTACCCTCTGACCTTTAGAAATCAATATGTTCATTTATACAGTTTTTTTTTTTTAAATGCTGTTGGCATTGTCTTCAGAGCTACTTGGAGTGGCATGAGAAAACCAAGCCATTTTATAACCTGGGATTATTTGATTATTTATTTCATATTTTTTTAACATCTTAATTTAATTTAATTTAATTTAATTTTTTAAAGATTTTATTTATTTATTTATTAGGAAAGAGAGAGAGTGAGAGAGAGCATGAGAAGGGAGAAGATCAGAGTGAGAAGCAGACTCCCCATGGAGCTGGGAGCCCGATGTGGGACTCGATCCCGGGACTCCGGGATCATGACCCGAGCCGAAGGCAGTCGCTCAACCAACTGCGCCACCCAGGGGCCCTTAATTTTATTTTTTTCAGTGTTCCAAGATTCATTGATTATGACTATGAAAATCTAGGCTCTTTCCACTGTGCTATCCATTCCTTAAGAGAGGGACTTTGCAACCCATGAGGATATTTGAAATAAAGTTTTGTAGATCCAGACAGAGTCCTGGCTCTCTCACACCGTTACCGGGCTGGTGGGTTTTCACAGCTGTGGACTGTAGACTGCAGATCCAGAGGCAATTTCTAAAAATGTATTTTAGAAATGCTTTCAAGGAGGCACCTAGTTAGCTAAGCATCTGCTTTCCGCTCAGGTCATAATCCCAGGGTCCTGGGGTTGAGTCCTGCATCTGGCTCCCTGCTCGGCGGGGAGTCTGCCTTTCTCTCTTCCCCTGCCCTTCCACCATACCTCTCCCACCACTTGTGCTCGCTTTCTCTCACACTCTGTCCCTCTCAAATAAATAAAATCTTAAAAAAAAAAAAAAGAAAAGAAATGCTTTCAATAACGAATGCCAAGTAGGAACTAATCATCTCCCCACTTCAGTGATGATAGAATTCATTTGAATTTAGAAGCCCTGTCTTTTTAAAATTGAAAAAAAAATTAATATCGGCATACCTTGGAGATACGATGATTTTGGTTTCAGACTACTGCAATAAAGCAACTATCAGATGAATTATTTGGTTTCCCAGTGCATCTCATAGTTATGTTCATACCGAATCTAGTAAGTGTGCAATAACATTATGTCTTAAAATACGTACATACCTTATTTAAAAAAATACTTTACTGCTAAGAAAATGCTGACCATCACCTGAGCCCTTGGCAAGTAGTACTGACTGGTCACAGATCACCGTAACAAATACAGTAATGCAAAAGTTTGAAATATTTTGAGAATTACCAAAATGTAACAAAGAGACACAAAGTGAGCAAATGCTGGTGGAAAAATGACGCCAATGGACTTGCTGGACCCAGGGTTGCCACAAACCTTCAATTTGTAAGAACTGCAACACTGCAAAGCATAATAAATTGAGGTATGCCTGTATTATAACAGTGCTTTTCAGAGTGTGGTCCCAAACCCTTGGTATTAGAGTCACCTGCAGCTGGTATTGCCCTTTGACCCGGGAAGAGGGAACCCCACAGTCCTAAGACCCTGATCTGGCTTTCTTTCCTAGAAGGCAAGGGTCCCTGAGGTATGATAACCCTCCTTTCCATCCAGATCATGCTCCGGGTACTCAGAACCCAGGAATTCCTCTAAACTCTAGGAATCGTGACCGGGACACCCATTCTCACTGCACTGGAGTGTGATGGGTTCATGTGTATGAGCTTGAGGCCCCTCACTCGGTGGGACTGGCCAGGAGAAGAAATGAAAGGGGTCTCGAAGGGATAGGTCATGGCCTGGCCTTCCAGCTCCTTATCTGTTAAGGCAAGGGGATAGAACATCTGTCATTAACAATTTGTTAGCTTAAGTTTTAGTGACTGTAGAGACATATGGGATGCCACCCAAAGCCCTATAAGTGTCAGGCCTGGCCAACCCTGGAGGGTGGTTGAGATGCACATTCCCAGTGCCTGTTCCAGACTTCTGCCTCAGAAGCTCTGGGGACGGTCGGGGGTTTGCATTTTAACCTGCTCCCGGGGTGCCGCTCTCCTGCCCTCCTTTGAGAGCTGGTGCTTTAAGATCACTGTAAGGTCACGACGGAAATCCTGACTGCTTCTCCACAGGCTGGGGCTTCAGCATGGGCACCAGTTACCACTTCCACAGCTGGAGAGTGTTTGTTATCGTCTGTGCGCTGCCCTGCACCATATCCATGGTGGCTCTGAGGTTCATGCCGGAGAGCCCGAGGTTCCTGCTGGAGGTGAGTTGGGACCCCCGCCCCTGCCCCGCGGGAGGGTGATAGCACTCGGACCCCCTCCTTCCACGTCAGTGGGGCCTCCTGAGGCTGCTTCCAGCACTCCCTCTCTCCAGACGTTCTTCAAAGCTGTGGGATTTTTTTTTCAAGGTGCTACAGTGAGATCCGTGGGAAAATTCACATCACCCCCAAGCCCATTGGGACTTTTGACTGTCCAGGGCCCCTCCCCACCGGAGAGCTGCTCCTGGTGTCTTGAGAGAAGAGTGCTTCTGACTTGGGGGGGCTGCTTGTGCTTGCAGGGGTCAGATGGGGTGGGGATCGCAGGGGAGCTCTAGGACTCGAAGCCTCCTACACTCCCGATTCTAAGTCCACTCAGGCCTTCTTCTAGATCTTTCTACAGAATGACCATCCTGGTCAAATTCCCTTGTGTCCCATTGTCGGGGGCAGACACTACAGGGAGTTTTTTTTTAACCAGGGATCTCTCAAAAATTTCCCCTTTGCTTAGCATAATACCCTCTAGTTCCATCCACATTGTTGCAAATGGCAAGATTTCATTTCTCTTGATGGCTGCATAGTATTCCATTGAATATATATACCACCTCTTCTTTATCCATTCATCTGTTGATGTACATCTAGGTTCTTTCCAGAGTTTGGCTATTGTGGACATTGCTGCTATAAACATTCGGGTGCATGTGACCCTTCGGATCACTACATTTGTATCTTGAGGGTAAATACCCAGTAGTGCGATTGCTGGGTCGTAGGGTAGCTCTATTTTCAACATTTTGAGGAACCTCCATACAGTTTTCCAGAGTGGCTGTACCAGCTTGCATTCCCACCAA
>CM052797.1:8293804-8348779 GCA_028533885.1 Nasua narica
GTTCATATCTTCTGCCCATTTCTTGATTGGATTATTTGTTCTTTGGGTGTTAAGTTTGAGAAGTTCTTTATAGATTTTGGATAAGTCAGTCAGAGAAAGACAATTATCACATGATCGCTCTGATATGAAGAATTTGAGAGGCAGGGCAGGGGGTTATGGGGGGGTGGGGAAGAGAAATGAAACAAGATGGGATGGGGAAGGAGACAAACCATAAGAGACTCCTAAACTCATGAAACAAACTAAGGGTTGCTGGGAGGTAGGGGGAGTAGGGTTATGGACATGGAGGAGGGTATGTGCTATGGCAAATGCTGTGAAATGTGTAAGCCTGATGATTCACAGACATGTACCCTGGGGCAAATCATACATTATATGTTAATAAAAAATTAAAAAAAAGAAAAAAAAATTTCCCCTTTGTGGCGTATGAGTTTTCTAGGGCTGCTGAGACCAAGGATTCTGTCGCAAACCGAGTGGCTTCAAGTAACAGAAATTGCGTCACGGTTCTGGAGGCTGGATGTCTAAAATCAGTGTCCACAGGGCCGCGTTCCCTCTCAAGTCTGTAGGGGAGGCCTCCCTTGCCTCTTCCAGCCTCTGGTGCTTCGTTGGTGCTCGCTTGGCTCACGGCTGCACCATGCATCCTATCACGTCGTCTTGTGCACTCTCCTGCCGCATCTTGGTATTCACATGCTGGCTTCTTAGGGGGACACGGTTGGATGAGATTAGGGGCTCACCCTGCTCCAGGATGACCTCATCTTAATGACACCTACAGGAACTCTGTTTCTACACAGGGTCCTATTCCGAGGTCCCCGGGGCTGTGGGGACACAATTCAATCCGTTACATGTTGCTTCTTTGCTTTCTTTGGTCAGGGAGGAACGTGGATCCTGCCCAGCCATCACTCAACCTTACAACTAGCCGTGTTGTACTGTGGAATAGGAATAGTGTATACACCTCGGAGACGTCACCTTAGTATCCTTCCAAGATGGGCTGGGGACAGAGACTTGTCCCCATCCTTCCCAAGCCCTGGGTGGCAGCTTGGGAAGTCTAAGTCTAATCACCTCCAAGTCTAATCACCTCACACTTAGGGTTGGACGCACCCCCGTAGGGTTTCCACCCCTCGTCATGAAGGGATCTCTTATGCCTATTTCCTTGCTTTCACCAGATGGGCAAACATGACGAAGCCTGGATGATTCTCAAGCAAGTCCACGACACCAACATGAGGGCGAAGGGGACCCCCGAGAAGGTGTTCACGGTGAGTGTGCGGCACTCATGCCAACAAGAGGGGGGTCTCCCCTCTTTATTGTTTTGCCTTGCTAAAAAATTGATTTTATTATGTTATTATGATACTATATTAATTTGACAAAGAAAACATACCAAAGGGAAAATAAAGCCCCTGACATTTTTTTATTGTGTCATAATTATTTGTTCATGTGGATAGATATCCTTGTTATTGCTAATTGTTCAAAAAATCACTGAAGGAAAAGACTAGCTGTGTTCATATGGGGATGAGCATACGTACATATGTTTAGATCTATCTATATTTAGAGATGCGGTGTGCGAGAAGGGCAGAGGGTGAGGGAGAAAGAGAGAATCTTAAGCAGACTCCACAGTTAGCATGTGGGCTCTATCCCATGACCCTGCGATCGTGACCTGAGCCAAAATCAAAAGCCATTCACTTAACCAACTGAGCCAGTCAGGCATCCCTCTATCTACATATTTTTAAAGAGTACTCATAAGCCTTCTGCACATTGTCTCGTGACATTCATAATTATCCTTTTAACCAATATTAATGTTGGGAATGTTAACACCATCTTCCTAAACATGTCCCGAATGGTAGAGATTTGTTTACCCCATGTTATTACCTTGTTCCTGTAAATATTGTCACAGTGAACCTTCTCACACACATAGTTCCTTCCGCTTCATGTTCTCGGTTTGTTTTCCAAGACGGACTCCTAGAAATCAAACGAGTGGCTGAAAAACCACTAGTATTTGTATAGCTCCTGAGTTATATTGCCAGATTACATCTCAATAAGGTCGTGCCCGTCTACGGTGCCACAGGCAATAGGACTGTCGCTTCTCTCCTCCATCCTTACCAGCATTGGTGCTTAGCCTGAATTTTGTTTCTTTCTAGTTTAAATAGTGAAAAACCAGTGAGCGGTGATTTCCATGAAGATGTCCTATTAGATACCAGGGTCCGGGCTCCCCCGACCACGCTCTGTGGCCACGGAGCAATGCCTGCCCTGGGTCCCTGTCTTGTATAACTTTCCTCCAGGGTGACTTCAAATCCATTTCCACAGGGAAGCCCTCCTGGGTTAACCCCCTCCTACTCTGATTCACTGCCTTTGCAGCTTTGGCCTCTACCGCTGATTCTGGACAACGTACTGGGCCTTGTTCACTGTTGCTTAGAAGCCCCGATTCTCAGGCAGGACCACGTGGCAGGACCTTGTGGCTGGGAATCTGCAACCTGCAGCCTGACAGTCTGGGCTCAAATCCCAGTTTTGATACTTTCTAGCTGTGTGGCCTTGGGCAGGGTACTCCCTTTACCTCAGTTTCTCTATTGGGAACAGAAGGATAATAATGTCTGTAAGTATGGTTATGGTAAGGATTGAACAAAGTACCTATACCAATGTCTGCCTTGGAGTAGGGGCTACAGAGATGCTAACTATTATTCAAAAATGTTGCGACATAGGGAGCTCAGTTGGTTAAACATCTGCCTTCGGCTCGGGTCGTGATCCCAGGGTCCTGGGATTGAGTCCCGCATCAGGCCCCCTGCTCAGCGGGGAGTCTGCTTGTCCCCTCTTCCTTTGCTACTCCGCCTGCTTGTGCTCTGTGTGTGTGTGTGTGTGTCAAATAAATAAATAAAATCTTTAAAAAATTATATGACATATTTTTTCTTAAATTAACTCAAGCAGTAAATTTTGTTGCTGTTTAATGGTCTACCTCCCTCCATTCCAACGCTCCTAAAAATATCTAAAATATGGGACCAGTGCTGTTGTCACAAACATTTATTAAGAAGCATAACTAACAGAAATAATTGAGATGAAAGATGTTAATTAAGGGTGTAGACGGTTCTCCCAAGTCCCCCATCCCCACCGCTGTCTTTGGCGGATTATAATGCTGCAGCTGGACTGCAGGTGTAGACACCAGCTGTTAGCGGGGCTCCCCACCCCCGGACCTGGGTGCACTTGGCTCGGCCCTGTCCCTACCCCCACCCATTCCTCAGACTGCTCTCCAAGCTGCTGCTTATTCCCGAGAGACGTCTTCATGGTCTTCTGTCTCCGCCTCAAGTCTCTGAATCCACGTCAGCTGGATTGGATTGTGTGCCACATCAACCTGGTGTGAAACACACGCACAGATGCATAAACACACACACACACATCATACAGACACATAGAGACATAAACACACGCACGCACATCATACAGACACATAGAGACATAAACACACGCACGCACATCATACAGACACATAGAGACATAAGCACACACACACACAGACGCGTGTATACATACATACACACGTGCACAGACACACAGACACACCTCACTCATACCAGGTGTTTGCCAGTTTAATAACCTCCGTGATAGTTGGAGGAACTTCCTCCCTGCCCCATCTCCCGTCTTTTCCTCCTTGTTCGCCTTCCCTCTCCTTCCCCTGTTCTCCCTCTGGAATACGGCGAATTCTCCTTGGCTCATGCACGGCTCCCGCACTGGTCCTCGCTGGCATTCCCTGACCCATCCCGCCGTCTGTTAGCATATTTATTCCCAGCAAACCCACAGCTCTGCTGAGAGAGTCCTGATGGACCATGGCTCTCCACCTGATTTATATGCCTGTCCCTGCCTGCCCCAGGGGACCGTAACCTCTTCCTGGTCTCCGTCTTACCCAGGTGGCCCGTGCAGCATCTCATACCCAATGGCTTCCCTGACTGTTGCTTCTGGAAGGACCACTTCTAAATCAACCACAGGGGCTTGCCCTTTTAGAGAAGTGATCCCACATTCTCTGCTGACAACGGGTTTATCCTTAAGCAGCTTAATTTTGAAGAATGAGGTCTTAGCTAGGAAACCAATAGAGTCTCCAGTTTCCAAAGTCAAAAGCTTAGCCTTTCACTTGAGCACCAGAGCCCCTCCCCTCCGGGATGGCTGTGCATCCCAAGGAAGTCAGAGATCTCTGAGCTGGAATGTAAACAGTGGGTGGGCACTCTCTCTTACCCCGCCCTGCGAGCTAGCCATGCATCCTCGGCCCTCACCTCTGCTTTTAGTAGTTTTCATCTCACAGGAAAGAGAATCAGAAAGGTTGTGGCTTTGGCATTCCCTGCTGACTTGGTAGAAGTGGATGACTGGATGGGCCAGGGGAAAGAAAAGAAACAACCCGGAAGTGTTGAAGGTCAGAGGGCAGAGGCAGTTGGGAGTGAACTCCTTCCGGATGGGGTTAACTGCTTGGTTCAGGAGTGCTCCTCACAATAAATAACACACTTTTGATTATACTCGGAGCGCAACAAAAACTCTCCCAAAGGTGAAGGGTGCTCACCTTCACCTTTGAGCTGTTGGGGTTCAGGACACCTACCCTAAAATATGGCCCCCTGGCGGACTGAATATCTTAAGCCGAAGGAGTTTAAAAAAGTAGCAGAAGTAGGAAGATCACTCTGGTCTTTCCCCACTCACCCTTCTTAGGCCATAGATCTCCCTTGTGAAATGACTGTCCCTGTGCCAGGAGGAGAGAAGACATTCTTATCTCCAGAGATGGGGGAGGGGTCAAGAAGGCTGCGTCAGCAAACCTTGTTAGAATCAACTCTTTCTTCCTAGTTACTTCTTCACCATTTACTACCCTTAGCCCACACCCCTCTGTCATGTCAATTCTTCGAAAATTCCTTGTTTCATGGCTTCAAAGGTGTCAAAGTTTTCTGCTCTGGTCATGTCTTCAGGCTTTCATTTTCTTCGGAAGGCTCCCTTGTCCGCCTTAAAATTTGTTAAAATGTGTTGGCTTTTCTCCTGTTAATCTGTGTTTGTTAGTTAAATTTTCAGACGCAGCCTGGGATGCTTGGAGGGGCGAGGAAAACTTCTTCCTCCCCTGCGAAACGCTAGGCTTCAGCCATCCCCGTGGCTGGCTGCCTCACAGGCCTCGGATCTGCCACCGAGCAGGTGTCCCCAGGAAATGTTCTACAGGGCCACATTCTGATTTAGACCCAATCAAAGACAAGTATCCTCGTTAATTATAAATTAGAGTAATTTTGCTTGAGGCTGTCTATACGCCCACTCCCAAATACCTTGGGAATAGAATGTTCTTTTCCCTAGGAGCACCAAAAGGAAAAACATTGCATTTGAGTGGGTATCTTAATGCTTTTGTGTATGATTTTTGACATGCTTCCTGATTTGATGTCAGCCTTGCCCTGTGGCCTCTTTGGCTGCAGGGAGGGCTCATGGGCTCCCTGGAGGTATTTGATAGCCGGAAGCCCAGCTCCCGCCCATGAGGCCTGTTGCAGGGCCTGAGTGTTCACTCCCCTGTGTCCTAGTCAGAGCCCAAGCAGAGAGAGTTGCCAAGGACGCACACCTGCAGAGGGTAGGACGTGCCCAGGAGGCTCTCGGCGTGCTCCCGTACCTCCCATTTCAGAAAGAATACGGACGCTTTTATCAGACTCTCAAAGGGGCACCCAGCCCTCCGCAAAGTTTAAGAACTCCTGTTTTTAGGGTTTAGAAAAGCACAGCCATCCCATCCTAGACCTCTTGCTCAGAGTTAATGAGTCTGTCATCCACACCCAAGGGTTGTTTTTCTCCCTGTGGGTTACCAGGCTTATCTCCGTATCTCTTTCTGTCTCCTCACATTCTCAGATGGCTGAATGATGGGAGTGCTTGTAGGACTCAAACCTTTTTCCCTAGACAAAAGTTCGTTGGAGAGGGTGATGGAAATTCCGAATTTTTTTGAGTGCGCTTCTCCGTTTTCCTCGGAATAAGTCTGCAAGCATGGACCTTGCTAACTTGGCTAACCATCTCTTTAACGCGATGGATAGTTATAGAATCCAGTGGTCGCTTTAAACACTGGGTAACTGGACAGTCTTGGTGTCAGGATTGCACGTTGGGGCTATCTGCTGGCATTGGACAAGTCAATAGGGGCCCTTCGGGGGAGAGCTGAGATATATAACCTTATCCCCACTCCCCACTTCTTTGATTTCCACTAGGAAAGCCAGAGACAGCAAGGAGGACATGATTTCCCCTATTCTGCTGTGTTTTAAAAATATCTTAAGGAGTAGGGCACCTGGGTGGCTCAGTGGGTGAAGTGGCTGACTCCTGATTTCAGCTCAAGTCACAATCGCAGGGTCCTGGGATTGAGCCCTGCTTCAGGCTCCATGCTCAGTGGGGAGTCTGCTTGAGGATTCTCTCTGCCCTCTCCTTCTGCCCCTCCCCCTGCTTGTGCACATGCTCTTTCTCCCTCACTCTCTCTCTAAAATATAAATTGCTTTTAAAAATATCTTAAGTAGCAACTCCCCCCCCCCCCCAGAACACACACACCATTGCTTACATGGGTTCTAGACTTCTGTGATGTTTAGTTGTTAATGCCTATTAAGAATAGAGTTGCGAATTTTAAGGTGGAGTCAACTCTACTGTGGGCAAATCAGATGTACATGGGAATTCAGCATAGTATGACTGACTAATATAAATTTCTCAAAAGCCTGATCTCGTGAAAAGATGGATTCACCTTGTCTGCCGGGGGACATATCTCTCTGAGAAAGATACCCTAAGAGAGGCCATGTACATCTTTGGTTAAGAATTGCTGAACTAGACGGTTATCCAAGGCTCCGGTAGCCTTCGCTATGTGACATAGAGTTAGTTACATTAATTAAAGATTGAAAAGCCTGTCACAGAGTGGGGTTATGATTCTCTAGAGCATCTTTGTTTTGCAGGTTTCCCACATCAAAACTCCCAAGCAAATGGATGAATTCATTGAGATCCAAAGTTCAACAGGAACTTGGTACCAGCGCTGGCTGGTCAGGTTCAAGACCACTTTCAAGCAGGTATGATTGGGAACACGTGGGAGGTAAGAGGGAGGACGTCTGGAACTCTGTAACTTTGGCGAATGAAGGATAAAGACCATGAACACCCCCATCAACCCAAGGCAGGGTGATGGGGAGGGAGTGCCCTGGATGGAATGTTTGGGACACAGTCGTGCCTGCTTCTCACCCACCATGTTACTTGAGCCAATGTCACCATGACTTGTCTAAACCTTAGTTTCTTTTCTTTGCTCTTCATTTCCAAGGCAGAGATTTTGAATACTGGTGAAACATCTTCTCTTAGTAAACATCCTTCTCTCTAGTATCTTCTCTTTACCTAATCTGTAGGAAGAAAGGAATGAGTGAAGTAGATGGCCCTTTGAGGTATGTTGGTGGTTTCTGAGAAAGTCTCCATGAAAGGCAAGGCTATCCCCCTGGAGAAGTGACTCCTATAGCCAACTCAGCTATCAGGCACCAAGGCAGCCGATGAATGGTTGAATGGTTGTTAAATGTTGGGATTATCACCAATTCCGACAGGCAAGGAACAGAGCTCACTACTTAAGGTTATCCAGTGTCTTGAAATCCCAACTCAGTGTGCTTTGATGATGTATGATCATGTTCCCAGGGAAGATGCTCCGGGACCGTTATGTTGGAGGCCAAGGCCAGGCAGTAAGAAGAGAAGAGGCTTTGTTATTTGCACAGAATTGCTGCCTCTGGGAGATCACGGTTGCCCGTTCTCTCATGGGGTCCTAGGAAATCTATCAGAAAATCCTAGAAATGAGCTCTTTCAAGTCACAAGTCTCTTGATTTAATAACCCTCCTGTGTGTGGGTTACAGGTCTGGGATAATGCTCTCTACTGTGTGATGGGGCCCTACAGGATGAACACGCTGATTCTGGCTGTGGTCTGGTTCACCATGGCTCTAAGGTAAATTCTATCTTAACTTCATTAACTTCCCTGTGCCCCCAGTGCCTCATCTATAAACCAAAGACTGCAATTAGTTCTAACTCCTAGAATCTGGATGCTTTGGGCTGCACGTAAAAGGCTCTCACGGCTTCCACAACAAGGATACATCTCGTCCTTTGTAGCAAGAATTCCACAGAGAGGCAGGCTCCACGTGGGGTTTCAACCCCTGGCTCGATCTGGCGGTTGCCAGATGCCTGCGCTCTTCTTGGCATCCTGTCAATGTGGGGAAATGTCCCAAGGAGGAAGAGGCTGCCTCTCTCTGAGCTTCTCTTTGTAACAGCCAGGAAAACTTTCTCAGGAGCTCCATCCGCACAACCCCTGCAACCTTCCTCTCTATTTCCCCAGATGTGTGTCACACCCCTCGTGCCAAACTAACTGGCAAAGGGGATGGGACTTCCTAGCGATTTCAGACTAATCAGGATTTGTGTCTGAGCTAACTTTCCAGAGAACTTTCCTGAGGGTGGATACCCACACAAAATCTAGTTTCCGAGGAACGAGCAGGGAACGAGTGCCGAGTGGACAGCTGTCCGTGGCACTGTGGCTGTGGGATACAACAGTGAGACTCTGTGGCACTATGCCCTACAATAAGGAAGAGCGAGTGTAATAGGATTGGTGATTAGCTGGCTCCTCTCTTAACTGGTAGGTCATTTCACGCATCTCCAAATATCATGACCCGCTTTGTGCCACTTAAGCCACTGAAAGTGTTTTGAGGCTCTTTACTATATAAAGAAAGTGCTTGCAATAAATTCTGGCACTTAGGAAGTGCTCAGTTAATTGATATTATCAGCAAGGAACTGTCAATGAGATTTAAAACTTCCCTGTGTGAAATTGCTTGGTTCACCATCACCTGTGTCCAAAGGAAATGAGATGGGGTCTGATGACCTCTTTGACTCATGGAGGAAGGAACCTGGGAAGACCTGATTTCTTTCAATACCTATTCGTGGAAACCCAAATGGATAAAAGTAAAGAGGAAACCAGACCCTATTCCCCTCCACTTATTCTAAGTGAGGAGGGAACATTTCAGAAGCCAAAGATGGTAGACACTAGGATTCAATTCACTGAGAGTTCTAAAATATGTGTTTTGTTTATATTTACTCACAGCTGTTTAATTTTGTTGAATAGGTAATGCATTTCAAATGTTGAAACAACAGAGAAATACATGTACATAGCTTTCCATAGTGTAGCATGACGATGTCTTCAAACAGGGCCTTGTTGCTAGACTCTTCGGAAGTCTTTAGACGTCTGCTATTTTGAATGATACCACAATGAATAATCACGTTTGTAGGCAACTTTGTACTTGAGCAAGCTGATCGACGGAATAGGTTCCTCGAAATGGGATTACGGAGTCAAAGGGGTAAATCCATCAGTGATTTTTTTTCTTTTTTGGACATTGACCCTTCTTCCATGTGGTATTGTACTATTTTTCCTGCAGCGTATGAGAGCATCTGCTCCCCTATAGCCTAGTAGTTGAGAATGATAACGAGTGGGACTAGGCATCTTCTTTAAATGTTTGGTGTCCAGTTCTTTGAGTTGATGATCTTGAGTTCGGCAGGTACAAAGTTAGATCATCTACAGATGGAGGTAGTTTTGCTTCTTGCTTTGCAATTTTGTAGTCCTGCAACTTTGTATTTCTTTCTCCTGTCTAAGTTGGTTAAGCCTCTTTACCACCACCTACAATGTGGTGGTAAAGAGCAGTGGGGATAATGGATATCTGGCTTTTGTCCTTGACATTGATGAAAATGCCTCTACTGTTTCCACACGAAGTAAGATTCTACCTTTGAGCTGAGGTATGTATTTTCTTACATGTTAAGGAAGTGCCCACCAATTCCCAATCTATTGTTTTTTTTTTTTTAAGTCAGGAATGAATTTTTTTTAATCAAATGGCTTTTCAGAATCTATGGAGATGGTCATGATTTTTCCCTTAGATCTGTTCGTATGATAAGTGATAGTATGGCACATAGTAAGTGTCTTAATTTCTAGTAATGAACCATATTTGTACATTTAAAAATGAGCCCAATTTACATCAGGTTAGGGATACACACTCTGATCACAAAAGAATGAAGCCTGTTGCTGCTCAAATATTCTGTCTTCTCTATTATAGCTACTACGGGCTGACAGTCTGGTTCCCAGACATGATCCGGTATTTTCAAGATGAAGCGTACAAGTCCAAAATGAAGGTGTTTCTCGGGGAGCACGTGTATGGCGCCACCATCAACTTCACAATGGAGAATCAGATTCACCAACGTGGGAAACTTGTGAACGACAAGTAAGTGAGAGACCGTGGGCTTTCCCCGGATCGGGGTGGTGGTCTGTGGGGACTGTCCTTGGGAGAGGGGCCATTGGAAAGAGAATTCGATATGGCAGGTGAATGAGCTCCAAGGCTCTTGTAGTACCTCAGAGACACAAAGAGGCCCACTGGCCTCCAGTCATCCTTAATCACCTGGCTAGAACCTATTCATCCAAGGATAGAGACATTTGACTGAGGAGAGGCAATCAGACCAATTTTCCTGAGACCTCACACCTTCAATGGAGATGTGCACCAGGCCATGGCCTCCAACTGGTGCCTGCCTAGAAAAAGGGCCCAGAGGGTTGAGAACCCTATACCAATCTACTGCCTGGTTTTTGAGATTTTTCTTTGATTTTGGAAGCTTCTCTAGAAGCAAGCCCAGAAGGTAATATTACATTACCTTATGTTATTCTTCCACCTAATATTACCTCCAAGGATTGGTCAGCATGGCCTGTTGCCATCAAGAGTGTTGTCCCTTAGGGGGAAAAGTCAGTCGTGTATTGGAAGTCCTGCCCACATCTGTGGGGCGGCCTCCTCAATCCCTTTCACTTCTCTTCCTATTCCTGGGACCGACAAGATGGGCAGTCCCCCCACCGGGCTTTGAGACAGCCTCTTTGAGGCTGCCTCTGGAGGCCCCCCAGCGTGGGTCAGGACGGCACATTAAAGTTGACCCCAGGCCACGTTATTCACTAAGCCGAACATTTACTCCTGTTTCCCTTCTTGAATTGTTCTTAGCAAGATCATCAAGTCAGCTGCACGGTGACATCAGAAATACCGTGGCCCAGACGGTTCAGTGTCAATGCTATAAACTACCCCCTATTTACCACCTCTTTACGAGAATGAACACCAAGAATTCTCCCCTGCACTGCATGGTCTGCCATCACCCCTGTGCCCACCTGGGTGTTTGAGCGAAGTGGCTTGGCCCGGGACTGGAGAGGAGAGGAGCCTATGCCGGGGCCAAGTCCAAGAGGGTGGGAGGATGTCTCTTGCAGGCTAGTCCATATTGCTCTCACAGGCCACACCCAAGCAAATGCTCACTGTTATTTAGGCTGAGAAAATGTGAGAGGAAAGGGGGAATATTATTTCTACAAATATGAGACCTTTGGGGAGGAAGGTTAGGACAAGCATGAGTGGACAAGGAATTCAGGCTTTCAGATGATTTTTTTTAAAAAATGCAAAACCCAGTTACAAACATCTACACATTCACACACATAGCCTCTGTAGAGACACTTCGGTCACCAAAATCTGCTGAGAGTGGCCACTCCAGGGATGGCAGCTCGAGCTAGCAGGGGTGGGCGGTAGTTACCCTGGGATTTCTCTCAGGGATCTCCGGTTTAAGTGGGGAGATCTTGTGCTGACCTTACCAGCCCAAAAAACACTTTGGAAATGTGAAAATGAAGGGACATTGTGGATGACCAGATGTCATGCCATGACCATTCTCTGCAGAGATGAGTTCAGTAAGAGACCTCATTTATGAGGTTTCCAATGTTCGTTGATAGTCTCTTGCAATATCAGTAATAATGATCATAGAATGACATTGATCATGAGGCTCCTAATCATAACCATGGCAACCAACATTGTGAAGCATTTCTAGGTGGGAGCAGCTGCTCTAAGTGGCCTCCTAGACTATGTCATTTAATCCTCACAAAAATGAAGGAGGCCTCCAGGAGGTAAGACATATGTTTTCCATTGTGCAGGGTGTGTGTGTGTGGGGGGGGGGGGGAATAGAAGCTCAGAGAGGCTGAGTAACTTGCCCAAATCACACAGCTAACCAAAATAGAAATGTCTCTCCCAACACAGGCATTCAGACTCCAATCCCAGACTCTTGGCAAAGAGATATTGTCTCACGGGAAACTGTCCCTTCCCAGAGGCCTTTTGTTACATGGTGTCTTCTGCATTCAAAAGTTCATCATGGGGCGCCTGCATGGCTCAGTGGGTTAAGCATCTGCCTTCAGCTCAGGTCGTGATCCTAGGGTCCTGGGATAAGCCCGGCGTCAGGCTCCCTGCTTGGCAGGGAGTCTGCTTTTCCTTTTCTCTCTACCCTTCCCCCCCTTCTCAGGCTCTCTCTCTCAAATAAATAAATAAAATCTTTAAAAAAATTTAAAAAGTTCATTGCAATGCCAGTGCCCGTATGGTTTGCAACAGGCTGGTTTTGTAGTTCTTAGGTTTAGCTACATAAAAAATGGGAACTTCTGATTCACTCTGTTCTTCTAACCTTTCTTAGCGTCTGGAAGCTTTCATCAGGCTTCTGGGTGGGAGTGAGGAAGTAAGTGCTCTTGAAAGCAACGGTCTCAGGGCTCCTGGGTGGCTCAGTGGGTTGAAGCCTCTGCCTTCGGCTCAGGTCATGATCTCAGGGTCTTGGGATCGAGCCCCACATTAAGCTCTCTTCTCGGCGGGGAGCCTGCTTCCCCCTCTCTCTGCCTGCCTCTCTGCCTACTTGTGATCTCTCTCTTTCTGTCAAATAAAGAAATAAAATCTTAAAAAAAAAAAAGAAAAAGAAAGAAAGCAGTGGTCTCTTGTGGATCCAGGATCCCCCCACCCCGGGATCATACAGTTATTGCCAAGGGTCTGGGAAAGCACAGGCATGCCAAGGATTGTCTGAGAGTGAATGTAAGTATTCTGCACACACAGGTGTGCTGCCGTGTTTCTGTGTTTCAAGAACATGTGGTTGTTTTCGTGTAATTATTCAAATATAAATCCCTTCAGAAGTTGCAGTGAGTTAATTTTAACTTGTCATTTCTATGGGTTTTTTTATTTTGTTTTGTTTTGGAGAGAGGGAGAGAGCAGGGAGAGGGGCCGAGGGAGAATCCTAAGCAGACTCCATGCCCAGTGCAGAGCTCACTGGGGGCTGGATCTCACAGTCCTGAGGTCATGAGCTGAGCCAAAATCAGGAGTCAGATGCTTAACAGACTGAGCCACCCAGGTGCCCCTCATTATGTTTTTTAACCCATGGATCCTAAAAGTACAACCACTATCATGTGAAACCCATCATTTTAGCCCCAGCAAATTGAATAAAAGGGTGTTTTTCCGGGCACCTGGGTGGCTCAGTGGGTTAAAGCCTCTGCCTTTGGCTCGGGTCAGGATCTCAGGGTCCTGGGATCGAGCCCCGCATCGGGCTCTCTGCTCAGCGGGGACCCTGCTTCCCCCCACCCCCGCTTTAAAAAAAAAAGGGTGTTTTTCTCCTTGGAAAATCAGAACCCTGAAACTTAGCTAAGGAACCGAGGAACCTGGTTTCTTTTCTTGAGTTATGCTGCCACCTGCTGACCATGAGTGAGAAAGCACCTCATCTTTGAAAACCCTAACCCTCTTGGAGAGTTCACTTCAGCCAGAGTGGCCCATTTCTCCATACGTGCGCTGTATTCCTCCTTGGACTTTATCCACACTTGGCTCATTTAAAATTTAAATAGAAATTATTTACCTTATTGGCGCACGCGGGAAATTACTTTGATGTAAGGAGGGCTTCAGACTTCACCCACAGGGTTTGTGAAGAAAGGAGAACCTCCTGAAACCTGAACCTCGGCCCCAAGAAAAAATGAAAGTACCCAGATTAGTTTGGGCCTCTTCCCTCTACAGCCCTCCTGGTGCATCTGATGGGACCAAGTGGCTCTGAGAACTCATAAGTTTTTGGAAAATGCAAGAAAAGCAAGAGAAAAAAGGTCATATTCTAAATGCTGAGCCAAAATGTCAGGCCAGACTTCCCCTACTGTTAACTGAAAGCAGGATAGTGTTGTTTTGTTGTTTTTTATTTTTTGTTATTTTTTTTTCTTTTGGTCTGAGAGCATGTATAAACTAATTAATTAATTACCCTCTCTGCTTGGGGAGACCTTTCTGCTCGGCAAGGCTAATTTCTGTGAGGGTTAGGACGGGGGAAGAGTATGCTACACGACAATCAGCCGGGGGGAAAGATAGGAGAAAAGCTCTCATGAGTTCTCATGGTAGGTCAGGGGGTTGAACTCTGAAATGAGGGTGATTTAGCAGAAAAGAGAAGGTTGATTTCACGCATCACACCGAGGCATTGCCCACCCTGCTCAAAGCTCCTTTGAGTGAGGCAGAAACAAGAATTTTTTTTCAGCTCCAATGGGTCTGTTTCAGGGCAGTGAAGTCCCACGAAGCCCCCACGGGTGGGAAATGTGTAAATGCACCTTCTGTCTTCCAGGTCTGGGGAAGTAGCTTGAGGGAGTGGGACTATCGATGGGCAGAGACTAGCTGAGCCTTCTCTGACCTGCATAAGCCTCCAATTCCACATCTAGAAGTTGTAATATTGGTAGATAACATACCTCATGCTTCACAGTTGATCAAATCTCTCATTTAATATAGGTCCTGCAAAGATCTTTGTGGAGACTCTTCCGGGATGTTTTATAACAGTGGCTACTGAAAGCTGGCTTGCTTTCTCCCCATCAAACATTTACACAGGTTATTGCAAATGAATAGAAATCCTATTGATTTGGGGATGTTTATTTGGTATCTAAGCTCTTTCATTAGTCCTAATAGTTCCCCTTTATGGTCGCACGATCCCATCCTCTGCAAATAACCATTGTTTTGACTCCTTTCTTCTCTTTTTTATTCCTTTGTGAAGTACATCAAAGATGCAGAGAATAGAGAATAATGCAAATAACCCACTTCAGAGCAGCTGGCTTTATAAAACCATAAACTGTGCTATATTTACTTCGGATTTTAAAATAGATTAAACATTACTCACTCTGTGAGCCTCGATATGATTCCTCTCCCTCCCAAAGCATAATGACCACCATTGTTAGTAAACCTGGTGTTTTACACTGATGGGTGTTTTTATCTTTTCTGCATGTTTCTATATTGATAAACATTGTACAATACTTTTTTACGTGGTTTGAAGCTTAGATAAATATCATACTATGTTGTATATGTAAATTATAATTATACTATAGATTTTGCAACTTGTTTTTTTGTATAAAATTAGGGGTTTTTTTTAAAAAAAGATTTTATTTGAGGGACGCCTGGGTGGCTCAGTTGGTTAAGCAGCTGCCTTCGGCTCAGGTCATGATCCCAGTGTCCTGGGATCGAGTCCCGCATCGGGCTCCTTGCTCGGCAGGGAGCCTGCTCCTCTCTCTGCCTCTGCCTGCCTCTCTGCCTGCTTGTGTTCTCTCTCTGTTAAAATAAATAAATAAAATCTTTAAAAAATAAATAAATAAAAAAAGATTTTATTTGAGAGAGAGCAAGAGAGAGCATGAGCAGGGGGAGGGGAAGAGGGAGAAGCAGCCTCTCGGCTGAGCATGGGGCTCGATCCCAGGACCCCAGGATCATGACCTGAGCTGAAGGCAGATGCCTAACTGACTGAGTCATCCAGGCACCCCAAAAATTAGGGTTATGAAGACTCTTTGCATTAGTTAATATAGCTGCATACTTCAATTCCATTAATCTAAATGTCATTATGTGAGTCCATTATGTGTTTGTCTTTTCTTCTTTTGACGGACATTGAAGTCATTTGCAATTTTTGGCTGGTAGACGTAATCCTGCGATAAGTGTTTTTATGGGAGAAATCTTCTAGCCTGAGAGCTAGCGGTGGGATTGCTGGCTGGAAGGAGATGAGCGTCTTCAGCCTCAGTGCCACAGTGGTCTCCATGAGCCTTGGACTAACTGCACTTCTCACTTGGCAGGACTAGTGGGCCTGTGTCCCTACAACCGGGCCCATCTTGGTTTGTGAGATCAAGGAGTGTGACCTGGTATCTCTTTGTCCTTTAACTTGTATTTCCCTTGTCTGGGTGAGACTGAGTATCTCTTCCTGTGTTTCTTGGATCCTCAGCTTTCTTTCTGTACCTGTTCATAGGCTTTGTTTATCTTATTTATTGGGTAATCATTTTCATATTAATTTGCGTGATATCTTCATCCATCTGGGCTGCTACAACAAAATACCAAGGACTGACAGAAATTTATTTCTCCTCGTTCTGGAGGCTGGAAATCCAAGATCAAGGCACAGGTAGAGCCCAGATCTGGTGAGGACACTCTTCCTGGTTCATAGAGGGCCATCTCCTTGCTCTATGCTCACATGGAGAAATGCAGGAGGGAGCTTTCTGGGGCCCCTTTTATAAGGGCATTCATCCCCTTCATGACCCTCGTGACCTAACTCCTCCCAGTGGCCCTCCCTCCTAATGCGATAGCCCTGAGGATCAGGTTACAACATGCAGATTTGGAGGGGGACACAAACATTCAGTCTGTAGTACATGAGTTCTTTCAACTTCTATGTAGAAAACAAGTGTCCATTGTAATGTATGGAAATTTCCTGTGTTTCTTTTTTTTTTTTTTCAAAATAAACTTTTAATTTTGGAACAGTTTCAGTTTCACAGAAAAATTGCAAAGATGGTGCAGAGAGCTTCCGTATGCCCTGCACCTTGTTTGTTTTATTATGACATCTTTTTATTACTATGGCACATTGATTACATACTAAACCAGTATCGGACATATCTGTAAAGTCCATACTCCACTTGGATTTCCTTTTTTTTTTTTTTTTTTTTTAAGATTTTATGTATTAGAGAGAGAGAGAGAGCACAAGCAGGGTAGAGGGGCAGAGGGAGAGGGAGAAACCGACCCACCGCTAAGCAGAGAGCCCGACATGGGGCTCCACCCCGGGACTCCCCCTACTCAGATTTCCTTTTGCCCACTGTTCTTTCTCGGTCCCAGCATTGCGCCCAGGCTGCCACATCACATTGTAGCCATCGTGCCTCTTTAGGCTCCTCTTGGCTCTGACAGTATGTGGCTTGCTTTTTTACTTCGCTTCAGGAGCCCTTTCTTGGGCAGATACTTTATATTTTAAAGCCCAGTTTGTCACCTTTCCCTTTCAGGTGAGTACCTTTTGGGTCTTTTTTTTTTTATTTTATTACATTTTTTTAAAAAAGATTTTATTTATTTATTTATTAGGAAAGAGAGAGAGTGAGAGAGAGCATGAGAAGGGAGAAGGTCAGAGTGAGAAGCGGACTCCCCATGGAGCTGGGAGCCCGATGTGGGACTCGATCCTGGGACTCCGGGATCATGACCTGAGCCGAAGGCAGTTGCTTAACCAACTGCACCACCCAGGCGCCCAGTACCTTTTGGTTCTTATTTAAGAGATTCTTCATGGGTTAGGTCATAAAGCCATCATCTGTTTGTTTCTCGTTTTTAAA
This sequence comes from Nasua narica, assembly GCA_028533885.1. Classification (NCBI taxonomy): domain Eukaryota; kingdom Metazoa; phylum Chordata; class Mammalia; order Carnivora; family Procyonidae; genus Nasua; species Nasua narica. The sequence goes on from CM052797.1 coordinate 8,311,167, forward strand.
GCTTATTTTCACGTTCAAGGCCTTAATTTACCTGGTTGTGGTCTCTGTCTTTGGGAGAGGAATACTTTGATGTTCTCCCCCCACCCCCCACGGATCACCAATTGTTTCTGCATTTGTAAAGTTTCCCATCTTTCCCTGTTGGTATGCAGTCACACTTCGATGGTAAGTCAGGGTTCCTCGTATGTATCACCTTGTTTCCGTCTGGTTCCATGGTTTTATTTGTCTCTCCCTTTACCATACTGTATTGTTTTGTTGTGTTTCCAGGAGGACGAGGGTTTTTCCACCTTGTTCTTAACCTTTTTCTTGGCTGATTTTGCCCCCACGCTTTTTCAGATGAATTTTAGGATCAAGTCCTAAAATCCCATTAAAAACAGTGGGTTGGAATTTTGATTGGAATGACATAGAATGTCTGGCTCCCTTGGGGGGACATCTTTAGAATATAGGGTCTTCCAATCATTGCATATTGTATTTCTCTCCATTGACTTAGTCCTTTGATATCCTTCCATAATGGTTTATAATATTCTCTTTGAAGTTCCCATATGGGGGAATCTAGGTGGCTCAGTTGATTAAGTGTCCGACTCTTGATTTCAGCTCAGGTCTCCATCTCAGGGTTGTGAGTTCAAGTCCTGTGTTGGGCTACATGCTGGGTGTGGAGCTTACTTAAAAAAAAAAAAAAAAGAGAAAAAAAAAGATCTCGTTATGTATTTTGTGAGGCTTATTGCTGATGCTTTATTATTCCGGTGCTGTTGTGAGTGGGACAGTTCCCTTCTCTCTTGCTTCTCTCCACTTTCCTTCCTCCTCCTCCTTTCTCCTTTATACATGATTTTTTGGGATCTAACACATTGGCCCAACTCTATTCGTTTTGATAGCTTCTTGGTAGATTGGCTTGGCTCTTGGATGTGACAGACACACTGACAAAAATTAATGACAGTCTTATCTCCTTCCTCTTATCCCTATAATTGTGTTCTCTTCTCATTGCGTTGTGTGGGTAAGGACCTCCAGTTCGGTGATGGACAGGAGCAATGCTAATGGGTATCTTGACATCAGTGGATGCTTTTGGTGTCTCTCTCTTAAGTATGACATCTGCTACATGTTTTTGAATCATAGTCTTTAGGAAGTTAAGGAAATTCTCTTCCGAGTATACTGAGATTATTTTTTTTATACTGAGATTATTTTTATCATGAAAGTATATTGAGTCTGTCAGATATCTTTCTGCATCTATTATGATAACAATGTGGCTTTCTCCTTGGACCTACTAATGTGATATAGTAAAATAATAGTTATTCTGGTTTTCAACCATACGTGATTCCTGAGAGATAGCTTACTAATTTATTGTTATTTTTTAAAAAGGCAATACATTGACAAATTTGATTTGTTAGTATACTATGTAGGATGAATGGTATTGTGAAATTGGTATATATTTTCCTTATATTGTTCTCATTCAACTTTGATATCAAGTTTATAGCCCCCTCCCCCTTTTTTTCTCTAAAACAAACTGTGAAATAGGAGTAGTTGATTCCTTGAAGGTTCGGTAAAGTTAGCCTCTACATCCATATCAGCTTGCCATTAATTGAGGCAGCAGATTTTGATTACCAATTTATTTTCCCGCTTGCTAGCTCTTTTATGTTTCTTCTGTTCTATTCTTTTTAAGAATTTTTTTCTGCTCTATTTTAGATTATTTTCATAATTCCATTTTACCTTCACTACTGGCTTATTATTTACTCATCTTTTAAAAAAATTTAGTGGTTGCCTTAAGCTTACAATATACATCTTTAATTAATCAGTCTATCTTCAAATAATATATTAACTTCACATGTAGTGTGAGAGCTGTACAGTATGCATTTTACTTTTACATATGCTATAAGAACATAATATATTGCTACTATTTTTGCTTCAGATATTCAATTATCTTTCAGTGATTTGAAAAAGAAAAATATCTCTTTTAGATATACCTGTATTTTAACATTTCTAGAGGTCTTCATTTCTCTATGAAGATCCAAGTTTCCTCCTCTTCTTACTCTGTATTTACTCTGCTTGAGGTTCTGTGAGCTTCTTGGAGTTGTGGTTTGACCTGTTTCGTTAATTTAGAAAATTTGGGGCCATTATCTCTTCAAATATGTATTTTTTTAAAAAAGATTTATTTATTCATTTGAGAGAGAGTGCACACGTGAGCAGGGGGAGGGGCTGAGGGAAAGGGAGAGATGGAATCTCAAGCAGACTCCCAACCAAGCACAGAGCCTGATGCAGGGCTTGACCTCATGATCCTGAGATCAAAAATCAAAGTCAAGAGTTGGCCACTTAACCAACTGAGCTACCCAGGCGCTCCTTCAGATATGTCTTATGCCAAAATTTTCTTTCTCTTTTCTTTCTTAAATTCCAATCACACTTAAGTTTGATTGTCTGATAGTTTCCCAAAGTCTTTGGAGCCTCTTTTCTGGGATTTCCCCTTTATTTTTCTCTTAATGTTCTAGTTTTGGTGACGTCTCTTGAATTATATACAAGCTAAGTAATTCCTTCCTTAAAAAGGATGAGTTTACTGATGAGTCCATCAAAGGTATTCTTAATCTGTTTTACTGCTTTAAGAAATTTGACTATTTCCATTTGACTGTTTCTAATAGTTTGCATCTGTGTGCTGGAATTCTCCATCATGCTTGCATATTATCCACTTTTGCCATTAAGGCTTTAATATGCTAATGATAGTTATATTAAATTGCCTAGTAGTTCCAGCAATGATGTCATATCTACTTCTGTTTTTATTTTTTTTAAAGATTTTATTTATTTAGTTGACAGATAAAGACACAGTGAGAGAGGGAACACAAGCAGGGGGAGCCGGAGAGGGAGAAGCACGCTTCCCATTGCTGAGCAGAGAGCCCAATGCGGGCCTCAAACCCAGGACCCTGGGATCGTGACCTGAATCAAAGGCAGATGCTTAATGACCGAACAACCCAGGCGCCCCTCTACTTCTGGTTTTTAAATATTACTTTGACATAATGCTTTACTCTTACTTCTCTGTGTGTCTTGTAATTTTTGGTTGAAAGTCAGATATGTAGGATAGTAGAGACCTTTTTAGGAATGGGTACATCTCTTTGGGTAAGCACTTTGGGTAAGCCACTACTCCCCAGATTTCCTCACGCCACTTTGTAGTCAGTTCTTACTCCCCTCCAGTCCCTAGCAACCAATGCTCTTCTCTCTGTGACATAAATGGAATCCTATCATATGAAGTCTTTTAATCCTATTTTTTCTCTTACCATTATGTACTTAGATCTAGCCATGTTTTCGCACATTTAACGGTTAACTTTATGGCAGAGTATTATTCCATGGTATAAATGCGCTCATACATTTTTATCCATTTACCAGTTGAAGGGAGGATTTTTAGCATCTTCTAAATTAATGTCTTATATATAGGATGTTTATAACAGTATTTGTATATGAAATTGTCCTATTTTTTCCTCTTGCAAATTAATAATTGCTTTTCTCTTTATTATTTCTTTTTTCTTCCTAAATTCTATTTTTATAATCCTGTTTAAGATTTTATTCCCAAAGGCTGTACATGTGCTAGGTAGGATCTTTGTAAAAGGGACCGGATGCGATCTTGCGATTTCAGCACTTGGGTAGCCTCGAGTGTAAAAGAAAAGGAAGAAAGGAAGTCAGGTTTACTGGCAGATTCACTGAGGCACAAGAATGTATGTTCTTAGAGAGTCTCTTTGATTGACATTGGCACCAGTATTTCCAGGAATGCTTCTTATTCTCTGTGAAATAATATTTTCATCATTTGGAGAAGAAAGATGGCCATATCCTGGGTCCACTCTTTTATTTCTTTTCAGGCAACACACAGATAAAGCACTCCTTATTTATAGAACCTTGTAAAGCTAGAAAAACCACCTCCTCAATACCCCTACTTCAAAGATTTTTAAATGCCGTCCTAGAGAGAAGAAAAGACTTGCCTGAGATCTCTGAAAGCTGAACTGCCCTCATCGCTTTTTGGAGAGTGGTATCAGTGGTGGTGGGGGGGGGGAAGCCTAATGACGGAACTGGAGAATTTTACAAGTTATATGGAGCATTCAGGCAAAACTTCCACTTTTCTCCTCTCGTTAAGGAAACTAGGTTCAAGCATATATTTTCTGAAGCAACTGATCCTCTTCTTTATGCTCTGCTTTACCTCAGGTTAGGACCTGACATGAGATAATGTGTGAGAGGCTGGAATTCCAGTTCTTCACTTGATCTTAGCCCAAAGTCCGAGAAGCGATTAGAATTCCAGTTCTTTTCCAAACCATTTTATTTCATTTTACTGGAGCTGGAAGGCTTATAATAGCAGGATATGTGTATGGAAGCTTTGGAGAACTGTACCCTTTGTTTATTTTCTACCCAAAAGGTGATTTAATTTATCTGAAAGAGAACTATCTACTTTTCAAAAAAGGCAGTTAAAGGGTGTATGTAATATGCCTCCATGCCTTTGCACATGCTGTTCCCTGCTGCCTGGACTGCACTTCCTCCATGTCTTTGCTTGGATAGCTTTTACTTGTCCTTCAGGATAGGTCACCTCATGCTTTTCCCAACCAATCACAAGTGCCCCCATTGAAGTGATCTTAGAACATACCTCCATCTTGATAATTACCATACTAAATTTTAATGATCAGTTTTCTTATTTATCTTTCATTAGACTGAGCTTCTTGAGGATGCCATCAAGTAAAACACAGTGACTCAACAGATACAATTTTTGGCATAGTTTACCATTTGGTGGACTAACCATTGGGACTGAGGGTAACTGATATAAAGTGTTTGTAGTAATAATCCTGCCATAGATTCCGCATTGCCAATGGCTCCTGTTTTCTTACAAGACAAGTTCCATAAGGTACTTGCTCTAACTTTTCTTGCATCGTTTGATCTCTCCTGAAGAATCTCAGACCAGTTCAGTATATAAATTAGAGATAGGGGATGATTTATATAAAAACTCATAAAATATGCCTTGGTCCTTTCTCCTTTTATCTCTTTCTTTATAACTTGGGCTTTTTATAACTCACTTGGAGATACATTTTAAGGTCTGCTTACGTCAGGCCCATTATGATTTATGGCTCTGCTCCCTCACCTACCCTTGGCAGAACATTAAAATATATCTGTGGGCCACATCAGCAACCTATTGCTATATTAAAGAGAAGGCTATATTAAGAAAGGCGAAGACCCGAGACAGCCTCCAGGAATAGCTTTCCTGCATAAACATATACAGCATACAAATTACATTAATTTTGAAATCAAAAGCATCTTCCTGTAACACAAGTCTTAGCAATATCCATGGAAATCTGAAGAGTTCAGTGATAGCCTTTGGAGACCCCTCTGTAAAAGTCTGTAGCAAATTTGACCCTGTGAAAAATTCTATAAAATAAGTTGGCTTCTCTAGACCAGTGGCTCTCACATTTTTAAAATAATCTGACATCTGCCTCTGGTGGTTGTGGTAGGAAACTGCATCTCTCATAACAACCTTCGGTTTTATTCTGGTGCAAGTGTTCTTGGGACTTCTGTTTGAGAAACACTTGATTAGATGTTCTTACTGGGTGGGGGGAGTCTTTTTGCAGAAGCTCGTGACAGGTGAATCTAGAGTAGGGTTGTTGGCAGAATACAATATAGCATGAAAGGAAAGGAGAACAGGTCATCCTCTGGGGTCCTGGACTGAATTATGTGGGGGCTCTGAAGAGGACAGTGTCCCTCAGCAGCCCGTACCACCTCTATCACGGTGACTCCCACTGAATTGTTGTCTGTTGGGTTGTTTAGTTTTCTTTCCCCCAATTAGATTTAAGGGCAGGGACCACGTCGTTCCTCTCTGTATGCATAGCACCCAATACCATGTACCTAAGTTTTGCTGAAGACCAGGTAGATACATAAATGAATAGACAAATGAATCAGTTGTAATTCTTCACAAATGAAAACAGATCCAAGGCTTCTAGTTTAAATGTTTGACCAAGCTTGGGAAAGGTCCTGCAGAGGATGATGTTAATGCATGTCAGTATATGGTTTTGAATGTCATATTGTTTTTTCCTATTGAGGTCACGTGGGAGTTGGAGTAGAGCAGTGGCTCCCGAATGTGCCTGCACCTCATAGTCACCTAGGTGCTTCTGCCCTTGTTTTATTTTTCAATGAAAAAGTAATATGTATGCTTGGTATAAAGGAAAAGTTTAGCTGGGGCGCCTGGGTGGCTCAGTGGGTTGGAGCCTCTGCCTTCGGCTCAGGTCATGATCTCGGGGTCCTGGGATCGAGCCCTGGATTGGGCTCTCTGCTCGGCCAGGAGCCTGCTTCCCCCTCTCTCTCCCTGTCTGCCTCTCTGCCTGTTTGTGATCTCTCTCTCTCTCTGTCAAATAAATAAATAAAATCTTAAAAAAAAAATAAAAAATAAAGGAAAAGTTTAGCTTATCCCATTGCGCTTTCCCAGAGCCACACATCTACCAGTTTCTTATGTAACTCTTGGGCATATTCTATTCATTTGGAGGCATATGGTACATATACTTTTTTACATGAATGGTCACAGCTTGCATTTGATTTATTTCAGTTAACAATATACCTTGAAGATTGTTCCATATTAAGACATACGGATCTACCTAAAAACTGTAACAGCCACATGGTATTCCACTGTGTGGGTGTCTTTCTGTCTGTCTACCTGCCTACCCATCATCTGTCTAGTAATCAATTCTTCTTCTAAGAATGGCACCAAGCATCAAGCATCAGTGAATGTATTTCTTTGAAGGCATGAGCAAGTATAGAGACGGTCAATTCTTAGAGGTGGTATTTCTAGGTCAATGCAATTGCACACTCAAAATTTTGCAAAATTGTTCTCCAAAGAGGCTGCACCAATTCTACCATCTGTGTGAATGAAAGAGCTTATTGCTCCGAATTTTTGTTGGGGAAATTTTTAAAATGAAGATTCACAGCCCCTCACAAATCTATTGCTTCCAAACCTAGTAGGAGGAGTTGAGGAACCTGCACTTTTTTAAAAAAGATTTTATTTCTTTATTTGAGAGAGAGAGAGAGAGAAGGAGACTGCATGCACAAGCAGGAGTGGGGGCAAAGGAAGAGGGAGAAGCAGACCCCTGCGGAGCAGGGAGCCCAAGCCAGCGCTCCATCCCAGGACCCCAAGATCATGACCTGAGTCAAAGGCAGATGCTTAACTGACTGATCCACCTGGGTGCCCTGGAACCGTATGTTTTTAAGGCTCCTCATAAAGTGCCACATTATCAGTATTTTCATTTCACAGTGGCTAGTCCTTATCTCGATAAATCTGATGCAGACTCATGACTACGTTTGGGAATCACTGGGCTGCTGCTTCGTACCCCCCCCCCCCGCCCCACCCTGTATCTACCCAGACCAGATAAGTCTCCACACCCCCGGTCTCCTCCCTCCTTTATAAACACCAGCTAAGGAATAGGGAACTAACCTTGGAAAATAATGTTTCAGCACCCTTTTGTTTGAAATTCTCCTTTTTCTGCCTTTCTGTGCTTTCCATTTTGGTCTCCAGTCTTCTTTCAGGACTAATCACTCAGGGACTAATGTCTTTCCCATAGGTTCACAAAGATGTACTTTAAGCATGTACTGTTTGAGGACACGTTCTTTGATGAGTGCTATTTTGAAGATGTTACCTCTACTGATACCTATTTCAAAAATTGCACCATTGAATCGACCGTCTTCTACAACACAGGTGAGAACATGGGCAGTGTGGGTGCGCAGTATCGGGGGGGACGGGTCTTTTTAAGAAGCAAAGTGCTCAGTCATAAGCTTTAGGAGTAGGAAGGTACGCACAGACATGGTCACTGAGTGCCAGGTTGGAGAAATGGGTTTTAGCCCGAGGTATGGCATGGATTAGTTGCACCATCTTTACCAGTTTAATTTGTCTGCGTGTGTTATCATATGTGAAGTGGAAACAAAAGTTCTGGGTGAGCGCTCTGATCCCAAGGAGACTGATGCTGTATGCTTGTAGGTCTTCAGTAGGAAGCATTTTGAAAGCCAGCATCTCGGGAAGGCCCTGTTTTAGGCATGGAGTGCTTTCTCAAAGACCTCACGTAATTTGAATCTTGCAAAATTCAAGGTTCGTGTTCTTACAATAATAAAGGAAAAGAGAAAATTATATCTTTTCAAGCCTTGTGCATAAAGTGAGATGAGAAGCATATTTTAAAATCACACCATTTCGGACTTCCATGGTTAGAAAATATTCACAAAATCTTACCACTCTGTCACTCCAAGTTACTTTTACTACTCTCATCGTATGTTAATAACATGCCAAGGGGAGTTGAGAAGTAAGGAAACTACCTGAGCTTTACCAGGAGCTTCATCTACATTGTTTCCAGTGAGAAATGTACAATTACTCCTAGTTTATAGCTCAGGAAACCCAGGCTTAAGCCCTTGCCCAGGGCCACAGCTAGGAAGCTGAGGGAGCTTGCATTCATTCCTGAGGTGTTTGGTTCTGAAGTCTGTGATTTTTCCACTGAACTCTGTGCATCATGCCAATTAGTGCTTTCTTCTGAGCCTCAGCACCGTGGTTGGTGCAAGAATATCTTTTTCTTCCATGAGGTCAGCCTCAAAATGTTCAATATCTGGTCTCCAAATATCCCTCCATCTCTAAGTGATCCATTATGAGATGTACCTTTGTAAATTTTTTTTTAGCCTGATCTTGAAAAGGCTTATACATTACCCGTTTGTCATTAAAACCGGATGTATCTTTTAGTTTCTTCTTTCAAGTTTTAACGTTGCCTCTTTGCATACGCTCCTATGGGGATTTTTGCAAACATCTGTACTCATGAAATGTCAGTGCTGGGAAGTGATAGAGAGAATCAGGTGTACTTTTCTAATTTTATAGGAGGAGTTTATGGAAGGTTAAAGAGGGTCAGCTGCAGAGCCAGGTCCCGAAGCCCAGATTTTCTGAGAGATTTCTTAGGCACTCTTTCTGCTTAGACAGTTGGTGTTAGAAGATGTCAGAAGACTCAGGAACTAAGTCCACAGCAAATGGTTTATATTTTTTTAAGACTTGATTTTTTTTTAGGTTTTAGGTTTACAGTGAATTTAGAAAGAAGGTACAGATTTCCAGAGAACTCCTGTCCCCCAACCCTTTCTCCTCCATTATCAACATCCCCTCACGAGAGTGGTGTGTTGGTTACCATTGATGAGCCTACACTGACAGCTCATAATCATCCCAAGTCGAGTTTATGGGAGGATTCGCTGTTGGGGTTGGACATTCTTTGGGCTTGGATAAATGTATAATGGCATATATCCACCATTATCATGCCATACAGAGTATTTTCACTGCCCTAAAAATCCTCTATGCTCTCCGTATTCATCGCTCCTGCTTCCCACGCTGGCAACTACTGAGCAAATGGTTTTTAATTTTATTTGTAATTTGATTTAATTTGATTTTTTAAAATATTTTTATTTATTTAACACACAGAGAGAAAGATAGCGAGAGAGGTAACACAAGCAGGGGGAGTGGGAGAAAGGAAAAGCAGGCTTGCCTCTGAGCAGTGAAGCCCGATGCGGGGCTCGATCCCAGCACCCTGAGATCATGACCTGAGCCGAAGGCAGACGCTTAACAGCTGAGCCACCCAGGTGCCCCGATTTAATTTAATTTTTAAAAAATATTTTATTTATTTATTTTAGAGAGAGAGTGAGAGGGAGCACAAGCAGGTAGAGAGAGTGAGAGAGAATTCCAAGCAGACAGTTCCTGAGTATGGAGACTGATGTGGGGCTTGATCCCAGGATCCCAAGACCATGACTTGAGCTGAAATCAAGAATCGGATGCTCAACTGACTAAGCCACCCAGGCGCCCCACAAATGTTTTTTATTTTGAAGAATTTTCAGGTTTCTGCATGGGCTCTGGAGCGGTTTCACCTTAATCCAGACCCAATTTTTGTGTCTTCTGCTTCCTGTAAGTTGGATAGCTTTGGAGGAGTGGTCCAGCTTTGATGTGGACCCTGATATCATCTCATTGATAGGAACAGGATGGTTTTGGGGTGCGTGGGTGGCTCAGTTGGTTAAGTGTCTGCCTTTGGCTCAGAACATGATCCCAGGGTCCTGGGATCGAGCCCCACATCGGGCTCTCTGCTCAGCAGAGAGCCTGCTTCTCCTTTTCCCACTGCCTACCACTCCCCCTGCTTATGCTCTCTCTCTCTCTCTCTCTCTCCTGCTATCTCTCTCTGTCAAATGAATAAATAAAATCTTAAAAAAAAAGAAATTGAAAGAAAAAGAAAGAAACAGGATGGTTTCCTGCTTGAAAGATGACGTATTTAGACATGCCTCTCCATGAGCATTCGTTTCATCTCCCTTTGCTTATGGGAAGTTGAAGCAGTCATTACCTTATTAGAGTTCTCTCTCTTCATCCACACCTGGCCACACGTCACCTTGATTTTGAGATTGTCTGATTGCTGGGGGCTTGGGGCAGCCGGCCCACGGCAGGGGCATGACTCCATCCCTGCCTCTGCCCTATCTCTCCTCAGCCCCTGTTCACTGGACATGAACCCAAGGTATCCTTCTCTCCTCAGACCTCTACAAGCATAAGTTCATCAACTGCCGGTTTATCAACACTACCTTTCTGGCGCAGAAGGAGGGCTGCCACATGGACTTTGAGCAGGATAACGACTTCCTGATTTACCTCGTCAGCTTCCTCGGCAGTCTGTCAGTCCTGCCTGGCAACATCATTTCTGCACTGCTCATGGATAGAGTTGGAAGGCTTAAAATGATCGGTGAGTAGTCAGGGATGCTGCATCTCCTCCAGTAGGTGAGGGTTGTGGCTTTCAAAGTGTACTAAAGAAGAGGATTTTTTTTCTTTTTCTTAAATAAATCTGGTGCTAGAAACCAAACAGGTAAGATGGGGTCTGCTGGTGGGGAGCCCAGGAGGCAGGCAAGTCTCCAAAATCCCCGGACTCCACAGATGTAGTTTGAGACCTACGGTCCAGGTCGGGACTCACTCAATCTTGATTTCCCAACTGAGCGATTCTGTGATAGTCACTTACACAATTAGCACTTCCGTAGAGATATTAAACAGGCCCATTCCACGCTTTGTAAGATTATTGTCGAAAAACTATAAAATGCTCTTCAGTGAGCACTGGTTCATCTGATGGGTTTTAAATAGATTGCGCTACTTATTATGATTTCATAGTGATCACTCTTAGGCTTTGGAGCTGGACAGACTCATGTCCGAGTCCTGTCACCTCAAGGCTGTTTGACTTTGGACACGTTCCTTTACTTCTCCAGGCTTCAGTTTCCACATCCGTACCCATAACTAGCTGGTCAGGTTTTGTGAGGCTTGAGCATAACGTACCCAAAGCATCTTACAGTGCTTGGTGCCTGTAGGTTCTCGATAATGGTAGAAGTTTTCACGTATGACTTGCTTCACTGCACCAGGATCCACAGCAGTTTGCTACAGAAACACACGCTGTGCTTGGAAAATGAGAAGCAAAACATATACACCCAAGGCCAGGGAACATATCTATTGTAGTATACATATATATTGTAAGGCCAGGGCGGGGACGAGAACACCACACTGATACACATGCCATGAAGGGTCTTTTCTGGGATGTAGCTGATCAGGAAAATTAATACCAACTCCCTAGCCGGGAAGCTCAAAGGGACACAAAATAAATCGCGTAGTCATTTTGTTAGAGAAGAGCAAATTAATCAGAGCTTGGCAAAGGAAGCTTTTGCCCATGTGGGGCTCATGGAGCATTATTTTTGTAGAAGTAGCATAAATGTTTAGAATGGGGAGCCCAAGACCTCCTTTCCTTCTCTGAGCTTCTGTTTCACAATTGTGAAAGTCATACCTCCGTTTGCTCCAGTGCGAAAGGGTGGGTGAGCGTAGACTGGTGACATTTCTGCCCTTCTGCCCCTGGCCTTTCCAGCCCCGGGTAGAACAGCGAATGCTGCGGTTGAGCCCTGGGCATCGCCCAGGGTGTCCTTGGGAAGGCAGGTCTAGGAGGGGTGGGGTGGATGCACGCGTGCAGGGGTGCAGCCCGCCCCCCGGAGCAGCCACAAGCTCCCCCCACGGAGGCAGAGGTTAGGCTGGGCATAGGGAGGAGGCAGGGCAGCCTGAGAGCGGGCATCCCCTTCGAGGCCACTGCAGCCCGTCTTGGCATCATGACTGTATCCCGGATCGGAACTGATTTCTGTCATGTTCCCCAAACTGGACAGCTGGAGCTACTATTGGTCATTCTCTGTGTCCGACGCTTTGATTAATGTCTGTGTTTTGGTTCTGAGCTGCACCGTAAGAGCTCAGATAGTTCTTTCTTCGATCTTTAGTGGAAGATCTGGCGTGAGGCAGACCAATTCTCCATGTAAAATTCCCTCGGCTGCGCTCTTTCCAGGGTAGAAGTAGTGTCTTGTTAACAGCAGAGTAGAAGTTTTCCTGGTGAGGCTGTTAGTCCTCATCTATTCACTCAATAAGCGGTAATATATGCGGGACTTACTCTCGGCCAGGCTGTGTGTGTGGCCGGCAATGGGAAGGCAGCAGGAACGGAGACGGCATCCTCACGGTCACGGAGCAAATGATCTATTCGGAGAGACAGACATAAACTAGAAATTTCGCTGAACAAACACTTATAAAGCACGTATTATAAGTCAGGCTTCCTGCCAAGCATTTCGTAAATATTAACATATCTAACACTCTGTAACCTGCAGAGGTAGGTACTAATTTTTTGTCAACATTTTACAGATAGGGAAAGTGAGGCAGCACAGAGAGGTTAGGAGACTTGCTCAGGGTCACACAGGGGCGTCCGGGACGCGAGCTCAGGCCTCTCCATCACAAGGGACATGAGAATTCACAGAGTGGAAGTGCAGTGGGCCACAGGGATCTATAGTAGGATTACCTAACGTAGTTGAGAGATCAGTTCCCTGACCGTCACTTGATTTATCCGATGGTAAGATTTTGTACTCAATAAACATTCGTCAACATTTATTGTAAGCCAGACACCATGGTTGGCCAATTTGGAGGAGCATGCATCTAGGTGATACAGTTCCCAGGGCACTTGTGGTCCCGTAGGTGTTTATCTCTGCTTCCTAGCTGTTTGGAAAGACGTTACCAGGTGACCTGCTCACAGCCCTGCCCCCTCCCAGAATCAGCAGAATCAAGGGGACAGTTACCGTGCCCCAGCGCGCCAGCAGGGTTTGGCTTCAGTGCTGGCAGCTCCAGGTCTGAGGATGAGATTCCAGCCCGAGGCACCCTCATCAGGGAGGCCTGGCAACGGGTCCCCCAGGGTCCTGATGGTTGGGGGGGACCCTGGGCCTGTTTCCCAGCTGGTTGTTTGGAAGCTGCTTTCTTTCTTGCTTTCTTTCTGCTGACTCTTTCCACTGCATTTGCAGCCATACTCCTGGTCCAGGCCCTGCATCCACTCTACACTCCCCAAGTTCTTCTGGGCTGGATGGAATGGATCTGGGCACCATTTGACACGGCCTTCTTTCAATGAGAACTTTTATCATGAGCTGTATCAGTCAGAGTGCTGGTGGGAAAAAGAATCCACCCCAGATAGTTCTAGTGAAGAGACTTTATGGATGGGATGTGGCTTTTAGAGTGGGTGTGGGGGGGCAGGGGGGCAGAGGCACCCAGATGCTAGCGAAACTGGCAGCAGATACCACCTCTAGGATTGCAGGGAGAGGATAGCACTCACAGGGCCCAGGGAGAGCTGGACCCATGGAGGCAGAGGCCCCTGGAAGGACTGTAGTCCTGGGCGGATGCAGCCATCACCAAGAGAGGGCTTATACATAGGCCAGGAACCGGGAAGAAACACTCCAACCCCCATCTGCTCCCAGCTGACAAGGGAGCCACAGGTATGCAGTCCCTGGGGCAGGGCTGAGAAGGGTAGACCAGAGGTCTGGGGTGGAGACGGGATTGATGGAGAATAAACAGCAGGGCCCTTCAGGTTTCTTCTGCAGCCCATTTACTGTTCTCAATAGCACATAAGTTCCATGAGGATTTTTTAAAGATTTTATTTATATGACAGAGAGAGAGAGAGAGAGCGAGCCAGAGAGCACAAGCAGAGGGAATGGCAGAGGGAGAGAGATAAGCAGGCTCCGCACTGAGCAGGGAGCCTGATGCAGGGCTCGATCCCAAGCCCCTGGGATCAGGACTTGAGCCGGAGGCAGATGCTTAACCATCTGAACCACCCAGGCGCCCCGCCATGAGGATTTTTTGATACCGCGTGTTTCAGGTACCCAGAACAATGTCTGGGACATACTAGAGTATCAAGGAATGCTTCCTTGGGCTCTTCCCCAATAATTCTGGGCTGGGCAGCATCAGAGTGAGGATTTCCAAATCCTCCCAGGAGGCTACCTTTGGTGACATGACCCATGCAAAAGGCTCTGATCCCACGGCTGGAGGGCCATGTGGGGGGCTCAAGCTGTGCTTTCTCCATGTAGAGATGGGCCTGTGACTTGAGATAACCTGTTACTTCAGGTGCATCTGTGAAGATGGGAGAGGGAAAGGCCTGTGGGCGACAGTCTTATCTAAGACATGGGCTTCATGGTTGGTTGGTTTGTTTTTCTGCCCTTGTCCTGCCCCGGTAGGCGGCTCCATGCTAATCTTGGCGGTCTGCTGCTTCTTCCTGTTCTTCGGCAACAGCGAGTCTGCGATGATTGGCTGGCAGTGCCTGTTCTGTGGGACCAGCATAGCCGCCTGGAATGCTCTGGATGTGATCACGGTGGAGCTGTATCCCACCAACCAGAGGTCAGTTCTTTCCTGGGCTTCCCTCTGGGACTTGTTTGGACTTCTTTGGCCAGAAGTCTACCCATTCCAACATCCTCTCCCACCACCACCTTGGTCTTCTGGTGACTCACGGACCAAGCAAGCATCTCTTCGGTTGTTGAGTTTCTCCTGCACGGGGAGGTATGGAGGCATAGGTATGGAGGTGAGCGGGCTGAAGCCTGATGGGGTGGGGTGAGGGTCTAGGTACAAAGGACGAGTATAAACCATGTATGGAAGAGAGAAATGAGGGTGACCCCACAGGTATCACGCATTCGGAAGCAAGGTGAGAACAGGCCTCTAATGGCAGAGAGGGGAAGAAGATGAAGAACTAGATAAACAAAGGGTAGGGGAGAGGCAAGGGCAGATAAGGGTGGGGATGAAGCCTGATGGTCTAGGGCATTTGCAGAGAATGTGGTAGGGAGGCCCAGCACTTACTTTTATTTTTGTGCAAGCCATATGGGAAGAGGCTTGGTTGAAAGGCATGGGGTCAAAGCCATTATGGAGCGGTTATCTCTCCTTAAGGAGAGAGAGTTATGAATTTTAAGAATGGCAGGTAAGTGGCCCTATGGTCAAAAAGGAGTGTGAAGTGGTGTGGAAGGCAGGTAAATGAAATTTCTGCAAAAAATCTTAATGATATTCCCGAAATTGGTGACAGAGCTATTAGAATATGAAGAGCTATGGCAAAGCACAGCATCTCATATTTGGAGCCCCTCTCCCCTGAACCAAAGAGCTTCTAAGTTTTAAAAAAAAATTAGAGAAGGAGAAATTATCATTATTTCAAAGGTATATGCTTTTACATCTAGGAAACCTAAGACAATTAACTAAAGAGACTGCTAGAAACAGTAAAATAATTTGATAAGGTGGCCAATGATAAAACTAACTTAACAAATGGGATTTAAAAATGTATCCAAAAATTTAAAAGTAAAATTGAATTCCATTTAATAATAGCAGAAATCATAAAATATCTAGGAATATAAGAATATAAGGAATAATAAGAAAAATGAAACAATTATGTGAAGAAAACCATACAGCTTTACTGAAAGTTGAAACAGAAGACATATATATATGTCAAGATATACTTTATGAAGTTCTAAGATTTATTCTTACACAAATTTCAAATCTTCTTTTGTTTCCTTTTAACTTCAAAGAGTCCATTCAGGATTCAATGAGATTTTTTTCCCTCCCTCTGGAAACTTGGGACAACTTTGGAAATTTCCTTTGGAAAAATACACGTGAAAATACCCGAGAAAATTCTGAAAACAAAAAGATTGGGATTGGGGGCTAGTTATATATAAAGTGATTAAAAATGTAAAAAAATTAATGTATGAAAATGTAAACACATTCTTAATAAACCTGTGGTATGAAAAAGAAATATTTTGCTTCAGTTGAAGAGAGCTGGTGCTAGGAATATAGTCTCTGTAGACAGATGGAGTCAAGAAAGGACCAATGATTAGTAGCAGTTATCATTGAGGGGACATCTGGCTGGCTTAGTCAGTAGAATATGTGACTCTTGATCACTGGGGTAGTGAGTTTGAGCCCCATGTTGGATGTAGAGATTTCTAAAAAAATAAATAAATAATAAATGAACTTTTAAAAAAAATAATAGTTTCCCTTAAAAGTGTAATTGGGGGATAATAATTAGGATTAGGTTTTTCCATGGGTGACAGAAATCTCAAATAACTGCAGCCTTAGGAAGGTAGACATTTCCTTTTTGTCTCCTGTAGAAGTCCAGAGCAGGCGCTGCAGACTCTTTTCATCTTGTTCACCCTTCCCTGAGCTCTGCCATGGGCCAAGATGAGACCATCTACATTTTTGGAAGCAGAATGGAAGGAAGAAAAATGGAAGATCAAAGAGCAGAAAGTACCACTCATGACATCTCTCAAGGAAATTTCTCAGGAGCTGCCATTTGCACTTACATCCCATTGGCTAAAAGCATAGTCACATGGCCAGACTACAGCAAGGGATTCTGGGAAATACAGTCTACGTTTGGAGAAATGTTAGTTAGGGACTCCCAACAGTGTCTGCCTCAAGAGGATCAGGGTGTTATTAAGGAGGAACAGTGATACTTTCTGCTTCATTCTCTGTTTTTTTTTTCAGCTTTTCATAGTATGCATGTCCTATCTCTAACAATTTTAAAAAGAGATAACATTTGAAAAGAGAAAGAAACAAGTATGAAGGAAACACTCCAGAATGTTAATAGTGGTGCTTGCCTTTCAATGGTGGGGTTATATACCTTCACATCTTCATGTTATTCTGTATTTCCAAATTTGATTAAAATGAGAATGTTTGACTTCTGTATTTAGGAACAGAAGTTCCCTCCCACACCTTCACTCTATCTTCCTTCACAACAAGGGAAAGAAAGGACCCAGTCCTGCTCATCTAAGGAGGTCTGGTTCATCTTTTAGAATGATTTACTTTCTTCTTCTTTTACAGGGCGACAGCCTTTGGCATCCTTAATGGATTATGCAAATTTGGCGCCATCCTGGGAAACACCATCTTCTCTTCTTTTGTTGGGATAACCAAAGTGGTTCCCATTCTTCTGGCCGCTGCGTCTCTCGTTGGAGGTGGCCTGATTGCTCTTCGGCTGCCAGAGACCCGAGAACAGGTCCTGATGTGAACAACCTCTGGGGAAAGAAGATGTTGGAAGACCCTTATCGAGGAACCTTGAAAGCACCCATGCTTCCTGTCCATCATTGACCAGAGCACACTGTCCAGAGGGCACAGGAAGAGAAGTTGATTTTGTGACTCCTAATTTAGGACCCATTTCAGCTGTCGATATGTTTGTAACTCAGGTGACTGATTTGGGGGTGTCCTGAATCACCTTTAGAATCCCAGAACTGTGTTCTTGGCTTTGGGTTTCCCCAGCCCAAAGCAGGGGAAGAAGGGTCACTCCTTCCAGTGGGTGCACACACTGAGTGAGGACTATGTATTCCCCCTAGTGAGGGGCAAGGACTTATTTGCATTTCAGAATGAATTTGAGGGTGAGAAACATTTAAGCTCCTCCCCCATAAAGTTCCTCAGAGCCCAGTGACCTAACAAACTGACTTGCCAGGAATTAGAGTCATCATATAAATACTGGGATTGAAATACAGGATACTTATATTTTTGCATTTAAAAGTATCACCGAGCCTATGTTCCATTTGAGAATTGGCACAATAGCATTGAAGATACTCTAATATAGAAAACCAAATCTTTGAGCACCATCTATAGAAATCTGCTCTCCCCTCAGCCAAGTGTCCTAAGTTTTCCATGACGATTAGGTGGTAAATTTAAGGATACTATTTATTCCTATTTTGATCTATTCAAAGAAATGTAATGCGATAGGTATTCTGTAATCTAACTTTGTACATAACTATATCTGGGTTTAACTTGCAGAAATGGTACCTGCAAATATTTTTGCCAGCATTTTAGCCATATTTTGGGAGGTGCTGCTGTTAGGGGTCCCAGGAAATTGGGTCTTATTGAATGAAATGCAAGCCCAATATCTTATAGCCATTTAACTTGCTGTCAGAAGGATGCACTTTGCGAACTCACGTTGTACAGTTCATTTAATCCAGGCACTTCTCTTCGTGGACGTGGAGTAGTTACTTTTCTCTCTTACACAGATCACTTGTGAATCAAGTTCACCATCATGGGTTCCGGCATTGGACGCTGCTGCTCCTCCAGAAACAACAGAAGGGTTCAGGGTCTCTGGTGTTCTCTTTATAGGCAAGAATAAAACACAATGGACAACATGAGTGATTGAGGGAGGGATGGGGAAGTGCAGCCACAGTTCTCCAAAGAGTAAATCCATGCTGTTTCTTTTAGAGGTAAAACATGCCCTATATTTGTTATCATGGACAGATCCCATGAGAAATCTATGCTCTGTGTCTTAGTTCAGGACCTTTGAAAACATGTCATTGGCATGGGAATTAGAGCATGCAGTGGACGTCAAGTATGTTGCCCTTCAGCGTTCCAACTGAGTTATTTTCTGAGATCTGTTTGGAACATGAATGGGGATAGGGTGCTGTGGGGTGGGGAGCCCAGGAAAACTGCTTTGGCAAGGGTCAGCAATACACTGAAGTCTTGACAACACAGAAAAGGAAGGTTTCATACACCTGAACTATCTAGAATGGAAGGACAGTGGGCTATGAGCTCTCGTCCCTGGAGGTGGACTGGCCGAGGCCAGGTGAGCATCAATTTGCAAGAACTCATGCTTCAAGTTCATTTGCAGTGTTCTCAGCGCCATCAAGTGCCACACGATCCCTACCAGACATCTCCAAAAACTGAAGCAGGATAATGATGACCGCATAGAGTATTTTCTCAGCTTTGGGGAAACACTTTGGTCCCAGGACAGCTTCAGGCCCTCTTTCTGTTGTTCTCTGGAGAAACAGGTAGACAGGAGGAAAGAGTAAATATTACGAGACCTTTCCACCTTGGATCTGAGATCACTTTTAATGGTTAAAATGTGGACTTTGCTTCTCTTGTCTCCTACCTCTTTATTCATGCTTTTTTTCTTTGCAGGGAAGGAAGACATGTCAACTCTGATTTGACACCTTGATCCCCATAAATATATAAATATACTATTGTGTATTAACGTTTCTCTCAGTGTTTTACAGGAATTACCTAACATAAACACTACTTCAGTAATGAGAGGCCCAGTGTAATATAGCTGTAATATATTTAGCGTATTCTGACCGTATGAAGTACAGTGGCTAGGTTTGTTCAAGACGAGTGTGTAAATGGAGATGGCTTCATCCCTCGTAACATTATTCTTCAATGGGATGATCCCATTTAAGGAGCAGCCACCACTGAAGAAATTTACAAAGCAGTTAGAGTCTGCATTTGTAGTGAAGATGGGTCTTGTAAACCTCCTGTTCGATTAATTTTTGAGTGTTGAGGTGGCTTCATAATTTGGGGGTAGATTCCATTTGGTTTTCAAGCTCTAACTTCTGCGTTACCTTTATGGCTCCTTAAACCAACCACCTAACCAACCAAGGGCAGTTCCTGTCTCATCCGTCACATAAGCCTTTGTAAAGGGTGCGGCCAGACTCTGCAGCCTTTCTCCAGCCGTGAAGGATTGCCTGGCGCTGGTTCCTGGCCACTTCTTAAATGCTGTCATTCCTGTTGAGATAAATGTTTCTTTAAAAATAGTCTCTGTGACAGATCACTGGGGGATAACGTACAGCATTCCTGGCCGGGCGCTTCTTTTTCCTTTCGTGTTCTACCCTGAGAAACTCCCAGTGGCATCCTTGTGGCGTGGAAAGATGAGGTTCTTCTTCGTGGACCAAAGCTATTCATGGTTCACAATGTATTTTACGATGCCCTTTTTGGGAGTAGTTACTTTTAACAGCCTCACCTGTGTTGTGTCATCTCTTGATGCTAATTTCTGACCTTCTGTTCTCTTGGAAATAATTAGTGAAAGCGGTGTGCCTATTTGTGAAGTTTATAGCACATGCACCTGAGGTCACGTGATAAAAAACCACATTCCCAGGGTCCCCTGCTACCTTGTATTAGCTCATTAAAAACAATAATAAAAATAATTATAAACAAACCTTTAAGAACTGAGGCTAGAGGTTATTTCCAGACACTAAGGTGTCTTCTGGATGGCTAAGTTGATTGGATCAGTGGGGGTTGACATGTTGAGAATCATCTCTTTCACTTTGTTTTACACGTGGGGACCTTGAGAGAGCAAATGATGTGACCAAGGAGACACATACCACTGGGCGCGGGTTACAAGGTATGTGTTTCAGTGATGCTCTCTTTATAATTCTGGAGTAAACTCAGTCTGTAATCGCCCACTGCAGGACCTCCCACTGAGCCTCTGAGGAATGGGATGGTGAGACAAACATTTATCCTCCATTCCCAGAGGCCATTCATAGACAACTCACTTGATTGTCTCTCCTGGAATAAGCAGAAGGATCATTGTTTGAAAAGATTGGTATTTATTAACTCATCTAGTTGCTGCTTCATTCATGTATTCAATAAATCCTTACTGAGCCCAAACCGTGTGGCCAGCTCCATGCTAAGCCCTGGGATCCCTTGGTGAAAACCCTGGTCACAGTTCCTGGCCCCTGCCTCCTTCTACTTACGGCAAGTGGGCAGGGTAGTTATTAAGTTGGCAATAAAAACAATGTGTGACGATCTTATCATCAGTAAAATGTACCTTCGGCTTGTAAAGAGAATTCTCATTCCCCTACCAGCCAACTGTGGATTTGTGAATCTCATTGTTTTCTTTCCTGTTTCTCTTCTCCTCCAAGAGCGTGCTGATTTCTTATGTTCATAAACTAGGTAAGGGAAAAAGACAGCTGAGCTCATTTTCTCTAGAAAGTACTCAGTTTTTACTTCATTGACTTTGCAGAGGGTTGTCTGTGGAAGAAGGGATGACAACCTGGAATGCAAGCAGGACATTGAGCAGGAGGCAAGCCTCCCAGTAGTCCCAGGAAAGGGGAAGTTTCCACTTCCACGACTGGCTCTTCTAGGGGGCATCTGAGCTAACACTGACCCAATTGGGGGGGTTTGGTTAGGATTAGGTTGGATAACATACAACTGAAAATCCCAACCAGCAGGTTTAGAGTACATTCATAGTAAGTTAAAGTTTAATTTCTCTCTCGTATTAAGGAAATATGGAGGAAAGAAAGCCATAGCTTGTATGGCTGCTTTGTGCTCTGATTATTGGGAACAGACTCCTTCCTTTAGGCTTCCTCAATTTTTAGTGCACTTTTTCCATGAGGCTGCCTCAGGGACCGGGATGGCAATTTTCCTGCTGGTCCTCACATCCACAGTTCAGGCAGGAAGCAAAAGAAAGGGCAAGGGGCAAAGGGGCGGCACCTCCCGGCTAAGCCCTCTTCCCTTGAAACTGTTCTCTTAGATCTTCCTTCCAGTTCCTGCCATAGTATATCATCGGCCTTAAATGACTGGGAAATATGCCATAACCTGGGAACATTGCCATCCTGCCTCCAAATTGAGGATCCTGGCGCTAAGGGTGGAGGAGAGAAAGGATAGGGTGGCTCGTTCTTTTTTTTTTTTTTTAATTTTTAAAATTTTTTTATTAACATATAATGTATTATTTGCCCCAGGGGTACATGTCTGTGAATCATCAGGCTTACACATTTCACAGCACTCACCATAGCACATACCCTCCCCAAGGTCCATAACCCAGCCACCCTATCCCTACCCCCCACCCCCCAGCAACCCTGTTTGTTTCATGAGTTTAGGAGTCTCTTATGGTTTGTCTCCTTCCCCATCCCATCTTGTTTCATTTCCTCCCCCACGCCCCCCACGACCCCCCACGCTGCCTCTCAAATTCCTCGTATCAGAGAGATCATGTGATAATTGTCTTTCTCTGATTGACTTATTTCGCTTAGCATAAAACCCTCTAGTTCCATCCATGTCATTGCAAATGGCAGGATCTCGTTTCTCTTGATGGCTGCATAGTATTCCATTGTAGGCTCATGCTTCTTGAACTTTAGAGGGTATCAGAATCACCCGGAGGGGCATTCAAACTCACACTACTGGGCCCCACTCCTCACTGGGGTGCAAACAGAGACTATGCATTTCTAACAACTCCAAGGTGATGTGGATGCTGTCGGTCCTGGGGCCCATTTTGAGCAGCATTGACAGCCTGCCAGTTTGATTTGTTGGGGAAGCTCTATTACCCTGAACATTTAAATCCAGCCCAAACAGAAACCCACAAAAACCAGCGGCTCATGAACAATGATCGCCATCTTCCTAAAGTTCAGAGACAGTCAACCAGTGGCAGTGCATCCATAACTGAAGAAGGTCAATAAAAATACCCCCTTCCCTAGAAACTGCTTGGTTTCACTCAGGCCTTGAACTTATGAGCCCATGTCTATTTGTAGGCCTCTAATTATTTCCTAGGCTCACCAAAGGGTGCACACAGTTTTACCTGGGGCTGATGAGCTCTGTTTCACCTGTTTCCATGAGGTAGTGCTTTTTACAGACATACATATATTTGGGGCACATTGTAATGCATTAGGCCTTTTATTGGTACTCTTTGCTACTCAAAGCTTTCTCCTATCTAGGGGCACACAGGGGGTAATAAAGACATATACTAGGTGTGACCCTGACCTCCTGACAGTCAACCTGACCTTGGTTTGGAAATGTTTCTTGAAAAAGGTGAAGCAATTTCTCCTTTAAGTAAGAGAAAGGCAGAGTGGGATCAATTCCTTTATTAGACCTTATTCAACATGTGTTTACAGAATGGGTCCCATGTGTCTTGTGGTCATAGGTCTCTGCCTTTAAGTGGTCCCCTCTTCCTTGACCCCATCCAAAGCGTTGCACTTTTGTGCGTAGCTGTGTTGTGTTCAGGTACAGCCCTAGGGATAGTTTGGAAATAAATCCCTTGGCATTTGAGGCAAGCTTAAAGCACATTTTATTTAATTCACAGAAGTATGGGGAGGAGATTTATATGCATGGTTTTGGTGACAGCAATGAAGTTCCTAAAAAGATTAATGATGAAATGAAACAGAGTCTAGAGCTATCTACAAAGGTTAAGTGAAGAAATAAAAGTTGTGTCGTTGCTAATTACAGAATGAAGAGGGGCTCTCCTCAGCAGGACTGTTAATACACCTTCTGGAAATTTTGAGCCATGAGCTCAGTTCCTGTCACCTCACCTGCAACACATACTTAGCTGTCCATGCACCTCTGGTCCTGCTGGCTTCAATGATTTTTAAAATTTCAGAGATGATAAATATTTATTCCTTCAGAAAGGGACTGTCCTCTATCCAAGTTGATGTGGCTGCTGTATTTGATAATTTTGCTGCAAAAGGGGGGGTCTGTTTAATTAGTGACTGTCACTCAAACCCCCGTCCCATCCTCCACTTCTTATATACAATATATAATCTCAGTTATTCTGATTTTTCAAAATCAGCCTGTGTGATCCCATTAGGGCACGAACAAAAAACCCATAAAAATTTCTTTGCAGGGAACTCAGACTTTGAACTATATCACAAAGACTGCTTTCAAAAATACTCAGAAAAACAAGTAGTAAGCTAAAGATGGACCCATTTTAAATAACTTAATTATTAACGTGTTTCTCCCAAAGAATTACAAAGCAAATTCTATCGACCTCAAACATACTTGAAAGTGATAACACCTAAACTTTAAAATGTGTTTTATGACACAACGTTCTTTTCCATTTTGAATTGGTCAGTTGGAGTCAAGAAAACCCAAGGGGAACGTGTGTTTGGAGTGGATCACTGATAGCTGAATTGCTGGTCTTCATACTAATGATTTTAATAAGGGCAATTTATGAAAACCTACCGTCTATATATTTTACAGTGGAAAAAACTATAAACCAAATATTTTTAAAATTAATTAATTTATTTATTTGAGAGAGGGAGAGAACATGAACAGGAGGGGCACCGGGAGAGAGAGACTCTCAAGCAGACTCCATACTGAAAAGACCCAGAATTGGGGCTTGATATCACGACCCTGAGATCATGACCTGAGCGGAAACCAAGAGTCAAATGCTCCACCAACTGCATCGCCCGGGTACCCCAAAGATTTGCAATCAGACTATGGATTGTCCATTGCTGAGGTGTGTGTTAGAACTCATAGGTGAAGCATAAAGAGGGTGTGGGTGTGTATCTAAAACATTTAACACATTATTTTGAAAGATAGCTCTCAACATTTTAAGGTTACATTTTGGGGAAGATGGAGGTATTGGTGACATCAAAATAAAAAATATACCTCCCATAGCATCTAGATATAAAAACTCTTATTGTTCAATCTACATGCCACGGATTAGCCTTGATTTGGGCTATTTTCACATAAGGGATAATGTCTAAAAGATATTTTAAAATGTGTACGTGTGAAACACTGATCAAGTAGTTAAACACAGATTTGTCAATTCCACATTTCATATGGGGTCAAACATTAAAATTAGCTGATCTGTCCATTTCTGGCTTCAGGAATGGAGGAGTACATAATGTTATTTTTCTGCCTGAGGTTTGGCCCCAGCTTTTTGGTCCATCTGAATCCAGGAGGTCTCCAAACCCAAAAGATGAAGGGAGTGTCTGTATCTTTTGTTATCCCTTCTCTGTTCTTGATGTGATGGGTTACGTAGATACAGCGGGCTGAGGTATTAGGAAGTTTACTGGTGCACCTTTCCATACCTATTTGTGTTTATGAATACTTTCTCTATTTCAAAGTAGTAGGTTATATTTGGAACGTCCAAACTAAGCATCCAGGCTCCAAAGAACAATGAGGCGGGATTAAGACTCTTTATTCTCTGGTGGGGGGGGAGGGGGCACAGCTGGGAGACATGCCATTTTGGGGGAAGAGGTCAAAAGTATTCAGATGTGAGTGACTATTCATGGTCTTCCTGAATGTTTGGCTAAGCAGTTTTGAATCTTTTCTACAACCGTGGCTATCTCAGTCCTTTGACTGGATGGGACACTTTTTTTAGCCTGTCAGGCATAGAGGTTAGGCACTGATGTCCGCCATGGCAATTTGCTCCTGGAACAGTGGTGTCTGGGAAAAAGTTCAAGGCGATCTCACCCGGTATTCTTGGTATCTCTGTGAAGTGCTCTAAGACCTGTAAAGAATACTTTAGAGTGGGATAGAAGGCATTACTAATACCATTGGCGTTGATGAAAAATGGTGACACACAGCCAGTGGAGGAAGGAGGTGTTTCTTTGCAAGCTTGCCATCTTTCTGCAGTGCACCTTCAAGTTGAGATGATAAAAAGTCAGGTGTCTATCACAGACCTGTGTCATACTGACCTGTCCTCCATCCCATGGCCACGAGAACAGAGCCACATGCTGTGAAGCAAGAAAAGGAAATCTGCATGTGATGGGCAGAGGGACCTGTTACCAAGGGCTGCAGAGACTTGACGACTGCCTGGACAAACCTCTGCCATATGTCCATCCCGAGCTCTTCGGACGCATCTGTCAACAATGCCACGTGCAGTGAATGCATCCACGGAACAACCGAGCTCACGCTGCGAGTGCGGAGTGACCAGAGCCATTTTTGTTTTCCTATTTTTCACGCTCTAGTTTCCCTCTGTCTTTAAGTGTTTTCCCTCTGACTGTCCCCTCGAAAATGGAATTGCTCTGATGACCTAAGCGCTTCTGTTCTTTAGTACATTAAAAAAGTAGAAACATTTGATTTGGTGGTTGGTGACGAAAATGTGAACCTTTCCTACTTTGTGATCCACATATTAGCAAACCCTTCTTGAGGACTTACTGTGTGACAAGGAATGGGATAAAGATGACCTCCTTTAATGGTCCTAAGAACCTAATGATGTAAGTGTTGGTTTTTTCCCTTGAGAAATGGGGAACCTGAAATGTAGAAAGGCAGAGTAACTCGCCAAAGGCCAACGAGCTATTAAGAAGTGAGGCCAAGGACTGGTCCCTCATCACCAGGCATAGAGTACAATGTAATCATCCCCCTGAATTGCTCCCAAAGAAGCCTGGAGGTGGATTAGTCCTTGGCTACAGCTGTTTCCAGGCGACCAGGACACTATTAACCAAATTAGATGCCATCTTCAATTCAGAGAATGCCACAGAATGGTGATTATTTAATAGACACTCCTTGCTTAATGATGAACAGACAGATGAAGAATCATGATAGTTAGATGGTGAGAAACAGTTAAGTGTTACATTTAAAATATGTAATCACTGGATAGATTCAAACACTGGCCTAACACTGCACCCATAGCCCCGGGTCAGGGTCTTGGAGGTCCCTTGCTTCGCCAAGCATCAGAGTGCTACTGGATGGTGGGGAGCTCCCGAGGGGGTGTCCAAGGGAGAGCTTTTGTTCTAGGGCGGTGGGGGGGGACATGGGAGGCATAGGGTAATAACTTTTTGCCATCCAGTATGGAAACATTTCAGTATTTTAAGCAGTATGGAAGTACCAGTGTGGATTGACTGCGTAGAAACCTTGGGGCTGCAACTGGTCAACCCCAGTGTGACATCTCTTTCTGGGGGTGTTTTCCAAGGACTTCGTGAGGCTGCTGAGACTTGCCATTAATTGAAAAAAACTGTGATGTTGGATTCAGAGTCTACCACCGACATTGTTTGCTTGATTCCTATAACACTAGAGGGCAGCAAGTACCTTGAAGATGCAAAACAGGTTTCTACTCCAGGGCTGGTGAGCCTTTCGTCCCAGTCTCCGTCAAGTGGAATGACAGCTTTTGCAAAACCGTGCATAGATAGCTCCCCTCTTTTCTTTAAGTTGCATCCAAATGTAGAGATGATTCCAGAACGCATTTGCTGGGGAGCCCAGGGTACTCTTCAACCATGTGTAATGTACTCCAGCCTGACATAGAAAGACCTTCCTAATGTTGGTGGGGGACTCGTCAAGATCAGGTTTAGCAAACATTTATTAAATGCCCGTAGAAACACCTACCACCAGCCTAGCAGACAGCTGATATTTAACCCATGCTTATCTAACGAGTCCTTCCCCGTTTACTGTTGCTGGGTGATTTCATATGGGCAAAACCTCAGGGTGCCTGTGAACTTGGGAAGATGAAGTGTTACAAGTGAGAATGCAGAAGTGAGTGGTGCTTTCTATGTTCATAATGTGTCTACTCAAAGATAGAGCTCTTCCTCATATGGGAGGTGGCCCTGATGTTAACCGTAGTTAAACACATGTAGCCACTGCCCTAAATGAGCTCATGGGAGCGAATCTTTCCAGCACAACTCATCCATGGAAAGGTGGTCAGATGCACTTGGAGAAGCTCGGTTTGGAAGCCCAGAGGTTCTTGACTCTACTCCTAACTTGCGTGATCGAGGGGAAAGGCTACGAGGTCTGGGGCTGGTTGCTTAATCCCAACTTCCTCATCTTTAAGATAGAAGATGTGGAGAAATGGGTGTAAGGCTCCTCCAAGTTTTGACTTTCTACAGTGAGAACAATGTCTCCTAGGGAATGGTTACAAAGCAAAACACAGAGAATAGAATTTTTGAGTGTGATTCTTGGAAGGACACAAGGAAGAAGATGCATGCAATATTAGGTATGTTTCATTTTGAGATTCTTGAAAGGATATTGCTTGCTCCCCACTGTGACTTTTGCTGAAGGAAAAAGCAGCAGGTGAACTGTAAGTGTAATGTTGAGGGAAATCTGAAATCTGGGCTCAGGGCTTACTTAAAGAAAAAAGAAAAATGAAGTTTCAATGGAGAAGATTTATGTTCAGATGTTAACTGAGATATTTACAAAATTGCAACAGGAAACTTCATTTAGCTATAATATGGAAACTGTAAAAGATGATAATCAGAGGAGAGAGAGAGAGAGAGAGGAGAGAGAGAGAGATGTAGTTAGAAATTCCCAGGGTTTGGAGGTGCCTGGGTGGCTCAGTCGTTAAGTGTCTGCCTTTGGCTCAGGTTGTGATCCTAGGGTCCTGGGATCCAGCTCATCATCAGGCTCCCTGCTCGGCGGGAAGCCTGCTTCTCCCTCTCCCACTCCCTCTGCTTCTGTTCCCTCTCACACTGTCTTTCTCTCACTGTGTCAAATAAATAAATAAAATCTTAAAAAGAAAGAAAGAAAGAAAGAAACTCCCAGGGTTGAATCCTGGTTCTCTCATTTACTAGATGAGTAAGCTTGAGCAAGTGAGAGACCTCTCTGAGCCTTCCTTTTCTCATCCAATGTCTATAAATGTTAGTTGCTTCCTTCTTTTGCCTTCCTTCCCTTGAATTTGTGGTTCTAAGGGGAAAAAAAAGTGATTCCTATTTCATCTATTCAGTACAAATAATTCTCTGAAGCCAACGGATAGAAAGAGTACCAGTAAGTGTGCAGAAAAATTACAGGACACTAAGTCTGGCCTGAAGAAACCATGCCATTTGCAGAATGTTCCACAGCTAAAGATGAGCACATAGAGAAAGGAGATCAGAAAAGACAGATGGGTGAAGGATCTGGAAATGTGTCTGAGTGTGAGTCCGGGTGTATAGCACGAAATGGACATTCCTGGCATCAGTCTGCACAGCAGCATCCTTTCTGGCCGGAGAAGAACAGAGACAGTTGTGTGTACCATGCCCAGGGGAAAGAAGGGTGGAAAGACAATGTCGGCTCAGAGATGGGTCACTGGCCACTCCTTGGACTTGCATGGGAGCCCTGGGGCTGGGGGACGAGGACGGGGAGGCTGTGGGGCTGTGAGCAGGAACCCTAGCAATGGTGCTAGTGTGAATAGCTTTGTGGAAGGCTGTACAGCAAAGTGGGGAACCAAAGCTGGCAGATGAACTTGAGGAAAGCACTTTTATGCAAACATGTGGCACTTCCTCCCAAAATAACCAGGTGGACTTCCAGAAATAATCAGGTGAAACTCTTAATGGGATTGAAATCCTAAATTAACAGCCTGGAGGAAATTTTAAGAGACATAGTCGATTACTGGAAATGTGACCCACTTTATAGGAAACTTAGAGACGTAGGCCATGTGCCATGTGAAGAATGACAGAGGGAGGTTCAGGTTTCCTACACAGAAAACAGGTGTAAGTAGACTGAATGAAATTTAGCGGAAACTGATGTCTCTTCCAAAACTCTGGTGTTAAAGTCTCATTGAGTCTGAATGCAATGCCCGAGACACAATAGAATGTTCCAGAATCATGTTTTCATGATTTGATCATACGTATTTCCTTTTCTTTCTTTCTTTCTTTCTTTCTTTCTTTCTTTCTTTCTTTCTTTCTTTCTTTCTTTCTTTTTTTGGCTTGCTTTATATTAAAGAACTTCAACTTCATGATTTTGTTAAAGGAATTTTGGCAAGCAAGATAATGGACTAGCCACAATTTACATAATCTTGCTTAAAAATCAATATCGCATGTGCATGAAGTTCTCTGGTGTAATTTTCACTGCATAGAGGACTTTCCCCCAGGGAAACTAGCCTAAAGGAAAGAGGATCAAGAGGAGAGACAGAGAGAATGAATTAAGTGATAGGCACAGAAGAGCACAGAAGGCGAGGAGGAGGCCAGGACATGGATGGAGGCCAGGTCAGAAGGGACAGCAGGTGGTGCACACAGAAGCAAAAAGAGGTCATTGTGAGAAATTCTAGGAAGACAGAATGAGAGCAGGTTCGGAAATTCTGATTCCTCCAACACGGGGAAACTGAAAATGTGCAAGATCATAGATTATAGGCTTAGGTTATCACCGTGCATTCCAACAGATCAGAGGGAGACCGGATTTGTGTCCGAGGCTGGAGACCGTTTCCAGTGGGTGTCCATCCAGCACAGTAGAGTAGTTGGAGAAGATTCTAAAGAGGGAAATGGGGATCTGCATCCTGGATCAGGGATGGACAGTCAGGTCTTTAATACCTCATGCCCAAGGAATGACCAAGGGTTCCCAAATGGCATCCGCCTGTCCTCTGCCCTCATTGTGACTCCTCTGATGGGGTGATGGCATACCTCTGGGGTACCACTTTGAATCCCCTTGGCTTTGCCTCGTTTCAATTAATGATGCTATGGCAATCAGTTCACAGGCTTTCCTGCAGTTTCCTGCAGGTGATCTGACCGCACCTTTCTCGGGTCCCTGCTGGGAACCTCCTGCTTGCTGCCTCTGGCATTCCCGACACCACAGCAGGGCACATCCAAAGAACTGCTTATACTCACGAATGCTCCAGTCGGAAATAGAGGGGGTTCGTGCCCTGCAGAGGAAGCCCTGGGCCATCAGAGCACAGAAACTGAGGATAACTGCTTTCCCCTTTCTTACCCCAGGAGGATGATTCAAAGACATATTTCATGACTTCTCAGGTGATCCTGTGTGAGTAAGTCGCCCAGGAGTGAGGGCCAGTTAGAGAATGCAAATCTCTCTCTCTCTCTCTCTTTTTTAAGGATTTTATTTATATGAGAGAGAGAGAGAGAGAAGAGGGGGAGGAGCAGAGGGAGAGGGAGAGAATCTCAAGCAGACTCCCTGCAGAGCATGGAGCCCATTGCCCATTGCAGGGCTCGATCCCACAACCCTGAGATCCTGATCTGAGCTGAAATCAAGAGTTGGACATGAACCAACTGAGCCACCCAGGTGACCCTGCAAATGCCTCTTTGTGTCAGTTTGCTTAGTGTCCTTTCCCTCCCCCCGTCCCTCAGTCTGCTCACTGGAATCATTCTCCAAAATAAACGACTCTGACATCTACCTTTGTCTTGGGCTCTACTCCGAGCTAACACAGGCTAGGAAAATAATAGACTAAATGAGAAGGAACTAAGGATCATCTCCCTGGGAAGGCTTCTTGTACATAACCTATCACTGTGGAGAGCAGGGGTAGGAAGGGCAGCGGGACAAACAGTGAGGACATGTTCCCCCTCCTTTGCTTTGGAGGGGTGGAACATGCTCGGGGCAGGTTTCTCCCTGGTTAGGACAATCAATCCTTCTTTCAGTCTCCCTGCTCTTCAGATATCACTTCACATAAAACACAGACTTTCAGACTTAAAATCCCATACACGTTTCTCTAGACCAAAGGCTCTCAGTTTCCCCTGGGCTTAGTTTTAAGACATGGTTTCCAGATCTGCTCATGGACTTGGTCTCTGGCCCATGAATGCAGATCTATTCATCAGTGTTCCCCTGAAATCAGTCTCTTGAGCACCGGACATCCCACCAGCTGTGGCCTGACTAAAGCAATTACAGGGGAATTCTTGCCTCTTGTCTTGGAGATTTAGTTCTTGGTCAAATAATTGGGACCCGGATTGTTGAATGCAGATCTTGGCTTTCAGAGAATTCAATTACAGTGTTGGAAGCACTAATTACCTGCTTTAAAAACCAACATTATTAGCCAAGAATAATTATTACGGTAAGGGAAGTAAAAACAACCAGGAAGGGGCACATCTTTAAAGCCCTTCAATGTCAGCTCTCCTCCTAGCAGAGCGGGGAATGCACAAATCCCCCATTCTCCTATTAAAAAGGAAATCCTCAACAGCAAGCAATCTGCTACTGAATTCCATTTATATTTTTTACCTTTGGTGTGAATAGTAATTAGACGTAGTGACAAAAACACAACATGTGGTGGTTCATACAACTTTTGGTATTTGTTATTTTAAACTCATTTTGAGGATATAGATGAGTTTTGGAGTTTGAGTTGTGGCTCGTGGGTAAAGCATGGCCAGCATGTGTGTGTGTGTGTGCGTGTGCGTGTGCGTGCGCGTGTGTGTGTGTGTATGGGAGGGTGGGGATCATAGTGAGGCTTCTTGGTTACCATGACTACACCACAAAACTCCCCTGGCAACATGAACAGTGTACGGGCAAAAGGAGGGTTTGAAAAATCATACAAATGAAATCAGAGGGGGTTACAAGTTCTCAAATTGGAAAACTGTATTTCCTTAAATACGGCTACCATCTGGGCACATTCTCTTTTAAGATTCTGTACTCCAGATGCATTTTCGTCAAACAAAGCAGAGTTATCTTTAGTACTATAACATGGAAGGAGCAGTGCCTGAATGTAATAATTTTAAGGAAATCTGGGAATCGGTTTCATAGCGATGCTGGATTTAACTGGCATTGTTGGGTCTCTGTGCCGCATAAATAAAATACCCCTCAAGGGGAGCAACCTTGTTGAATGAGGGGGCGCGAGCTGCACAGCCTGACAATTCTCGTCATCCTCCCCTAGCCTGCACCTGCCCCATCTCTTCTGGGCCTGCCTGGGCTCCCAAGCATGCCACGACTCTGGGGAGACATAATAAAAGGAAGGAGGATGAAGGTAAACCTTTGCCTTGGGGCCTCGGGTTCTATACCTGCAAATAATCAGGTTTGGGATAAAAAGTCTCCCAGACCTTTTGCTTGTCACTTTACATTTTTATTAATTACAAATGTTGTATAAGGTCAGTTGATTGAACAGAGACGTCTGGAACGATAGCGTGAGGACCTCCACTGATCCCCTCACCAGTGAAACTGGTGAAAGTGTTTTCAAAACCCAACCATTAAGAACCTCTGGGGAAGGTCCTACGGTCAAACAGTAAGTGAAAAAAACAACAACCACATCTTTTCCAAAGAAAAACCTACCAAAATTTGGTAAGAAAGGGCAGAGTTTGTAGCATTTGAGTCAAGACCACTTCCTTGTCCCCACTCCTGCTCAGCAAAGAGGAAACTCTAGTCCAGGCTCCATACAGCTAAGATCCAGGTGAGCGGGCATGGGAGGTAGGGACTCCCTTCTTCTGCCCAGCCCCCACCTGTGGGGCAATGTTCTTCCTTGGGCGCTGTGTTAATCCTGGGGTTGCCTTTGCTGGAGCTTATGAGGTGCTGGTTCCATACCAGGAAAGGCAAGTCAAGGAGACTTCAGGCTGGACCTCCCTCTCAACTCCAGCCAGGTACCCGGCACATACTGCCAAGCATCACTCAGCTCCAGAGATGGCACTCGGACACTCACCCAGGGGATAAACGGACCATAGGACAGACAGCGCCTCATCTCTTCAGTCCAGTGTGGAGATGTTCAAACTTAAGGGCACTCTCAACGGCAGAGAAGGTTGTGGTGAAAGGTAATTAACTGGGGGGAGACTCATGAATTTAATGAAGATGTGACACAAACTGTAGGCAGGCTAGTTTTTAGGAGAGAACTGGGGAATAAAGACACCTGGGAGGAGCCCTTCTGGAGTGAGACCAAATATCAGACCAAAACTCACAGAAACTGTTCCTCCAGAGAAGTCACAATTTGATTCGATTAGCAGATGGAGTACTTTGCGCCCTGGGGTGTTGTCGAAAAACAACTGACAAGGATTAGAAATAGCTGGGCAAAGTCAGGGGCAGAGAGAAAGAGAGCCCAACCAAAACCTTCATTATTCCAGCATGACTGTGGGATTCCCCAAATCTGCACTTCCTTGGGGAGCAACACTGAAGCTTGACACTGAGTGTGTGTTTTGGGGGCGGGAAGGGGGAGTGGAAGAGACTTCACTAAAATCCAGCAGACACCAGAAAACAAGCAAATGACAAAATAAGCCTTCAAGGGGACACGAGGCCCCAGAGTTGCTACAATATATAATTTCAAATATCCAGTTTCAAAAGTTATGAGGCCTCTAAAGAAACGGGAAAGTATGACCTACACACCAGGGGGAAAAAAAGAAGACAATTGAAACTGCTTGTGGGAGTGACCAGATGTTGGATTTAGCAACCAAAGACTTCAAGGTAGCCTAAGTCCGTATGTTCACAGAATTGAAGGAAAGCATGATTAAAGAAGTAAAGGAAGACATGATGGCAATGTCCTATCAAATAGAGAATATTTGCAATGAAATAGAAATTATATAGATAAGTGGAAATTCTGGAGTCGAAAAATACATAACTGGAATAAAAATTTATAATAGGGGCTCAACAGTTGACTCGACATGGCAGAAACAAGAATTATCAACCTGTAGATTAAGAGGGACTGTGCAAGATGAGAAATAGAAAAATGAATGAACAAAAATGAGGAACATCTCAGAGAAGCATGGGAACAATGAGAACATGAGAACAAATGTACCAATGGGCGTACCAGGAGAGGAGAAAGAGAAAAGGGGAGAAAATTGTTCAAAGAAATAATGGCTTGGGGCACCTGCATTGATCAAGTCTGGAATTGTGATGCTGCCGACTTTGGTTTTCTTTTTCAACATTCCTCTGGCTGTTTGGGGTCTTTTCTGGTTCCATATAAATTTTAGGATTACTTGTTACATTTCTTTGAAAAAAGTTGATGGTATTTTTTTTAATTTAATTTTATTTTTTCAGTGTTCCAAGATTCATTGTTCATGCACCACACCCAGTGCTTCATGCAGTATGTGCCCTCCTCAATACCCACCACTAGGCTCACCCAACCCCCCAAGCCCCTCCTCTCCGAAACCCTCAGTTAGTTTCTCAGAGTCCACAGTCTCTCATGGTTCATCTCCTCCTCCAATTTCCCTCAATTCAACCTTCCTTTCCTTCTCCCAACGTCCTCCATGTTTTTCCTTATGCTCCACACATAAGTGAAACCATATAACTGACTCTCTCTGCTTGACTTATTTCACTCAGCATAATCTCTTCCAGTCCCATCCATGTTGATACAAAAGTTGGGTATTCACCCTTTCTGATGGAGGCATGATATTCCATTGTATATATGGACCATATCTTCTTTCTCCATTAGTCTGTTGAAGGACATCTTGGCTCTTTCCACAGTTTGGTGATTGTGGCCATTGCTGTTGATGGTATTTTGATAGGGATTGCATTAAATGTGTAGATTGCTTTAGGTAGCATACACATTTTCACAATATTTGTTCTTCCGATCCATGAGCATGGAACGTTTTTCCATTTCTTCAGTTTCTTTCATGAGTACTTTATAGTTTTCTGAGTACAGATTCTTTGTCTCTTTGGATAGGTTTATTCCTAGGTATCTTATGTTTTGGGTGCAATTGTATATGGGATAGACTCCTTAATTTGTCTTTCATCTGTCTTGCTGTTGGTGTACAGAAATGCAACTGATTTCTGGGCATTGATTTTACATCCTGACACTTTACTGAATTCCTGTATGAGTTCTAGCAGTTTTGGAGTGGAGTCTTTTGGGTTTTCCACGTAGAGTATCATATCATCTGCAAAGAGTGAGAGTTTGCCTTCTTTGCCAATTCAGATGCCTTTTATTTCTTTTTGTTGTCTGATTGCTGAGGCTAGGACTTCTAGTACTATGTTGAATAGCAGTGGAGATAGTGGGCATCCCTGCCGTGTTCCTGACCTTAGGGGAAAAGTTCCCAGTTTTTCCCCATTGAGAATGATATTCGCTGTGGGTTTTTCATAGATGGCTTTGATGATATTGAGGTATGTACCCTCTATGCCTACACTGTGAAGAGTTTTGATCAAGAAAGGATGCTGTATTTTGTCAAATGCTTTTTCAGTATCTATGAAGAGTATCATATGCTTCTTGTTCTTTCTTTTATTAATGTATTGTATCACATTGATTGATTTGTGGATATTGAACCAAACTTGCTGTCCAGGAATCAATCCCACTTGGTCCTGGTGAATAATCCTTTTCATGTACTGTTGGATTCTATTGGCTAGTATTTTGGAGAGAATTTTTGCATTTGTGTTCATCAAGGATATCAGTCTGTAATTCTCCTTTTTGATGGGGTCTTTCTAAACTTCTAAACTTTCTAAACTCTAAGCATCATTCTAAACTCTAGTTCTTACATATTACTAATGTCCATGTTGATTAGATACCTAGCCATTGGTACTGCCTTTTGTTCTTTTTTTTTTTGTGGTGAGTTTTTCTGCCTTGTCATTTTATCCAGGTAAGAATAGATGAATGAGAGAAGAAAATACTAAAAAAGTAGCAATGACCCCAGAAAAATATACATTAACCAAAACAGAAGAGATCCAAAACTAGGGGGAGAAGTAAGGAGGGAAAAAAAGAAGAAGAAGAAAAAAAAATATATATATATTAGATTGGCAAATAAAACAGAGCTTCACACTTGATTTTGGGTGTATTTTGGTCTGTTAAAAGAAACTACCTCCCAAAATTTTAAAGAATGAAAAAATTTATATATATACAAAAATAATGGTAAACATGAAGGGATGGAATATGACTGTAAAGATGAAAATTTAAAAAGATTCTAAAAAAGGAATTGATAAGATAAGAAGTTGGCTGAAAAAGAAAAAAAAAGAGTAAAGAAAGTAATCAGTCTGTAGACTAGAACAAAGCTATGTGCTAGACTTAGGGTATATTTTGATTTATTAGAAGAAATAATGCCCCAAAATTTTAAAGGAAAAAACCTATATGTATACAAGAAATAAGGTTAAATACAATGAAGGGATAAAATATGACTATAACAATAAAGGTTTTTAAAAAGGTATTGATAATATAAAATAGTTCAAAAATTGTTAAAATAGGAAAGAGGAAAAAATTTAAAAAATAGAATAAGAAAAAAATAAAATTAAAAAAATTTAACTTTAAAAGACTAAAGGATCATGGGGAAAAAGCCATGAATTCTATGTATTGCTTTCCCCTAGCTCTGGAATTTTGTGGTTCTTATTGATCGGTGAACTTGGTCTAGGCTGGATGTTCTTGCTGATCTTCTGGGGGAGGGGCCTGTTGCATTGATACTCAGATGTCTTTGCCCGAGGCGGAATTGCACCGCCCTTGCCCGGGGGAAGGGCTGAGTAATCTGCACAAGTTCGCTCTCAGGAGCTTTCATTCCCTGAGCGCTTTCCGTACCGCTTTGCAGGACGGGAATGAAGATGGCGGCTCCCAGTCTCCGGCTGGAGGAGCCCAGCACTCGGGGCCCTGCTCCTCAGGGCGCCCTCGGAGAAAAGCAGCCGGTCCCTCCCGTCTCCCTGGTCTCCCGCCCCGCTCTGAGCTCAGCCGGCCTGTGATGGAGCGTTTCTGTCTCCAGTTCTCAGCCCCGTCTGGAGTCTCCAAACCCAGCTGATCCCTGCAGCCTCTCCCGCGCCGCTCCTCCCGGAGGAGGAAGGTGAGTCTCCCCGGATCTGCCCCCCATGGGGTCCCTGTTCAAAGAGCAGTGGCCCAACTGTGTCTGGGATCCTGGTCTAAGGTAACCTCAAGCTGTGAGCCACACTCGGCTCCGTCTCTGCTGCCGGCTTCCCCCACCGATACCTGGGAGCTCTGCCGCACTCAGACACCCCGGGTCCCTCTGTGACCGCGCGGGTCCTGAGACCACACTGTCCCCCGCGAGCACTCCACCCCCTGCTTAGCCTCTGGAGCGACGTCCCTCAGTGCAGCAGACTCTAAAAGTCCCGAATTTGTGCCCCGCGGCTCTACCGCTGCCGGGAGCCACCCCTCCTGCCGCGGTCTCTCGTCCCGGGTTTCGCCTCGGGTTCACTTCTCCGCACATCCTACCTTCCAGAAAGCGGTCGCTTCTCTGTTCCTAGAATTGCTGCTCTTCTTCTCTTCGATCTCCTGTTGAGTTGGTAGGTGGTCAGAATGGTTGGATAACTATCTAGCTGAACTCCTGGGACCCCACGAAATTTAGCTCCACTACTCCTCCGCCATCTTGCTCCTCCACAGAATCAACTTATTGTTTTACCCACACATGCACGTGCGTGCACGCGCGCG
>CM052797.1:8349279-8371677 GCA_028533885.1 Nasua narica
TGGTTTTGGGTGCAATTGTAAATGGAATCGACTCCTTAATTTCTCTTTCTTCTGTTTTGCTGTTCGTGTATAGGAATGCAATTGATTTCTGTGCATTAATTTTATATCCTGAGACTTGACTGAATTCCTGTATGAGTTCTAGCAGTCTTGGAGTGGAGTCTTTTGGGTTTACCCTAAATTAAAAAATTCTTTCGAACATACTGTACAATAATGACTTTCACGTGACCTATTAAATACCACTTGCGTAGATACCTTTGCATAGTTGCATCCAGAGTATATGAGACACTCTGAATTTTGCTGTTTTAAATGTTCTTACATCAAAACATCGGTTTACACTTCTTACACTCTTCTCCTCATAATCCCTTTTGGAGGCTGTGTGATAGCTTATCGTTCTGCTGGACCATATGAGGTAAACTATTTCATGGGGAGGTTTTGCAGCCTGTAGCCTGAGCATCAGTTACCTAGGCTGGTGTCTTGTCGGTTTCAGAGAATTGGCACCTGCTGAGTGATGGCAGGGAAGGTCTCAGGGCACGGGGGTTCTTGAGCTTCTATAAATCCTCTCTTCCCTGAGAAGACAAGCAAGTGTGCAGGAAAAGTAATAAAGTCCTCAATGTTATTTTAGTGTGACTGTGCCCGAGGGAGGAAAAACCAAGCCATCTGCAGGTGCTGTCAATGACAATGACACATGGCACCCGGCTGCAGCCCCACCGAGTTGATTTTGTGGTCTAAGATATTTTAGCCAGATGTAGGATTGTATCTGTGTGGCTTTGCAAATCCGGCGAAGAAGCCATGTTGCCTCATTTGTTAAATCGAAAAGCAGTAAGTGACATGGACCTAGAATTGGTTTAACAAGGGAACAGCTAAATAAGTGGGGTGAGCAGCAGGTGAGCCCCATTCTCTGGGCAAGTTTAGTCCAATTAGGGAGAGTTTGGGTGGCAAGTCTCTGGTCTTTGGAGGAGGTGGGAGGGCTCCTGGGGCAAGCCACATGACTTCTTCCATCACTTGCCTCCAGAGGTTCCATGTCAAATTAGGGACGCAGTTTAGGCAGGAAAAGGGACGTCTTTTGTTTAGGGTTGTTTAATAAACGCTTTTGTGTGAACTGCCCAGGGTCCTGTAGACGTGAGACCGGGTCCTTGTGTGTCCCACCCTCTACCGTATCATAACCAGCTCTCCAGAGGTAATTACACCTTGTTTCAGGTCTGCCCAGGAAATTCAGAGGATGCCGAATGGTCATCATCCTTCAATTTCCCTGTGATGCGTTTTTTCTGGTTTTATGCCTTGATTTACATGTCCAGCATGTGGATCCTGTGTAACGGATAAATAACATGATGGTTATATAACTGTATAAAGTTTTATGTAAGTGTGGCCAGTATTGGGGCCCTGGGTGGCTCAGTCAGTTAAGGATTTGCCTTCAGCTCAGGTCATGATCTCAGGGTTCTGGGACTGATCCCTGTGTTGGGCTCTCTGCTCAGCAAAGAGTCTAGTTCTCTCTTTCCTTTTGCCCCTCACCCCCACTCATGCTCTCTCTCTCTCTCTCTTTCTCTCAAACAAATAAATAAAATCTTTAAGTGTGACCATTATTATCTCAAGACCTTAATGAACATTAATTAAATGAAATAACGCATTCAACATTCTAAGCATAGAAGGACACTGAATTGTAGATAAAATCACTATTACTTTAGGATGTTCGTGTCTTAGCTTCTTTTGGGTAGGATTCCTGAGTGTTAACAGGGCCTCCCGCAGATGAAGCCCAATCTGCCTTTTCTCCAACTGAATGGCTTCACAGAGGAAAGTGTTCTGAGATCACTTAAATTTGGGAAATGCTGCACGGTTCTGTGTGTGTGTGTGTGTGTGTGTACGTGTGTGTGTGTCTAAAACATATTCAGACCATGGAGTTAATTTGCCCGGAAAACGCACTTTGGAAACATTCCTCCATAACCTATTGAATAAGAGTAGAAATTTCAGATGGGGAGAATCATCAGGGGAAGTAGAATTCTGATCTCTTTTCAAACAATGCTAATTCAGAAGCTGCCCTTTTCACCTCCAGGGAAAATGAAGGGGATTTATTAACATCTCCTCTGTGCCAAGCATTGATCCTGGCACTTTGGATACATTATTGCTAATAAAAATATGCTAATAGCTACCATTTATTGACCACCTAGAATGTGCCAGGCATTTCATATAACCATCCTTCACATTTTTGCAGAGTAGGTATTATCATCCCCAGAGGATGGGGGTTCCCAGGGCAAGGACGGGGAGCTAAGGCTCAAGCATAGTTTTGAAGGCTTCGAAGCTTCCCTTTGTGAAACCCTGATGGGAGAATTTGGCATTTCCAGCAGCAGTTAAGGAAGACTAGGGAAGAAAGGAGGAAAAGAAGTCATCAAAATAGAAGATGTTCATGCTCATTTTACAATTTAGAAAATGTTTCCCCACACAGTTTCCCATTTGATTCCAAGTGCACCAGATCTGGGCCCAACGTCCCTTTCCAGCCTCCACCTGCACATGCCCCCAGTCTTCCCTGGGGACCCATCCGCTTCCTCCAGGCAGCATCAGTTGTGTCGCCTTCTTTGTGCCATGGGATTTTGTTCAAATCTATTTATCGCAGTTATCACATTGAATCATAATTGCTAGTTGAAAGAACGAATAGAGGAGCATATAGTAGCTCTCTTAGGCATTTATTCTTTCTTGATTTTGTTTTCATGTTTTTGAATGATGGTTATGAAGCTTGGAGAGATTAAGTCACTTGTCCAAGGTCATATAAGTGGTCAGTAGTGGAGCTGGGGGGTTTTCCTTGAGTTTAGGAACTAAGGGCGCCAACCCAGAAGAATTACAGTGATGAGTTAGGTTTTCATAGATTCTTTACCCAGTCTCTTCTCTGAAGGAGTATGACGTTTAAGGCAGGATTGATGAGCTTAACATGAGAACTCTTACAAGATGAGTGAATTGAAAAAGTAGCTATAACTTCCTATTTATATGCATCTTAGAGTTTATAACCACTCCCTATTCTAGCCACTTCAACAGTTAATATCAAGAGGGCCACAGGGTCATGACGTATTTTTCTCATAACTAATTGAGGTAAGTGTATCTTCTGGAGGTCTTTAAATGGAGTGAAAGGTCCTGCTACAGAACCTCTCATGATCACTCTCTCCCCCGCCTCTGCTCAAGTGCTTTCCTGAGACTGACCACCCCCTTCTCTCTGCTCTTTTGTTATGGTGTGAAATTTTGGGCTTTTATACCTTGCAAAAGGACAATTAAAAAAATCGGTTGGGGGCACCTGGTTGGCTCACTTGGAACGGCATGCGAGTCTTGATCTCAGGTAATGAGTTTGAACCCCATGTTGGGTAAAGATTACTTAAATAAATAAAAACTTTTTTAAAAATCAAGTGAAGGGACACCTGGGTGGCTCAGTCAGTTAAGTGGCTGCCTTTGGCTCAGGTCATGATCCCAGATGCTGAAGTCCCACATCAGGCTCCTTGCTCAGTGGGGAGCCTGTTTCCCCCCCTCTCTCTGCCTGCCGCTCTGCCTGCTGGTGATCTCTCTCTCTCTCTCTCTCTCTCTGACAAATAAATAAATAAAATCTTTAAAAAAAATCAAGTGAAGTCAAACATTTTAAGGCAGTGATCCAAAAAATGAACAAAGGTTTGTTTGTCATAATGGACGCTAACGGCTAATATTGGCTAAGGTTCATTTACAGGCCATTAGACTGACAGCAGGATGCCAACCTGGTGAGGCTTCGGTTAGGCAAATGCTTTGCTACTCCTGTGTTTTCTTGAAATATTCACTCTGCAGGCTGGTTTAAGTTTCAGATTTTCAGTCAGATGGGGCAGCGAGATAGATAGAACATAGCAGCTGAAGGAGAGAGGCTGCCTGGTTTTCCCTTTGAAATCTGGAGTCTAAAGCCGTATTAGCAACAGTCATAATATTAATTATTGCCATGACTCGCATGGTAAGTCTTCCTGATTTTTTTTTTTTTTTTTTGGTAACTTTACTGTGGTGATAAGGAGGAAGCCATGAAACCCAGATTCTGGTTTGTCAGTCCTAGGAAGTGCCTGTAAGAGCAGCATCTGACCCTCTTCTGGACAGTGGAGAACATAGCATAACCTCAGCTTGTGAAGGGATGAGTCGTGGCCACTCTTGGGAGCAGCTCCAAGCCTGGCCCCGGGATCTTCCTCCTCCATCAGCGCTAACTCCGGAGGCTTGTCTTCTGATTGCCCGGTCGGGACTGTGGAAATGTGGCTTAAGACTTCTTGAGAAGATCCGAAAGGAAGCTTTGTTTTTTAATTCATCTTTCTTTTTTCCTTATCTTAGACTTCTTTTTCTGAGATCACGGTTGTCTATCGGGGTCTGGCACCCTCACGGGATGGGGTAGAGGCCTTGAATGTGCAGCGCTCCCTGGAGGCTGAGTTATCACTTTATCCAGAAGCCAGAAGCTCAGAGCTGAACTGGAGAATGAGCCAGGTTGTATCTGGGCTAATCTGCTTCTTTCATTAATTCTTCTTACTGACTGTGGGCCTTATGAAAGGTTCAGATTTTGACCCTCTGTAATTTCACTAAACTCTTTTTTTTTTTTTCTTTTTCAAGAACTGAACATCTTGGGTATTACATCTCAGATGAAGACTTTTATGGCCCTATCTTTTTAAAGTAAAAAGAAAACCTAAGTAGAGAATTCTGGGTATAGCCTTAATTACACATACATGAACGATGACCCTCAAGAGTAGTTGCCTTAGGTAAGCACACTATTATATAGGGTCATTCAGGTACAAGTGGAAGAAAATCACTCTAGCTAAATTAGACAAAAAAGGGATTTATTTTAAGGATACTGGGATGTCTCACAGAACCTGGGAACACAAATATGACCAGTTTCTGGGATCAGAAACACAGATGCTCTCAGAATTCAATTTCTATTTCTTTTACCTCTGATTCTCTCTCCCTCCCTCCCTCCATTCCTCCTTTGTTTCCTCCCTTCCTCCCTTCCTCCCTTTCTCTCTTGCTCCCTTTCTCCCTTCCTCCCTTCCTCCTTTCCTTCCTTCCTTTATCGAGGGAGAGAAGGACTGAGGTGCTGAGGGAGAGGGAAAGAGAGAATTTTAAACAGGCTCCACACTCAGTGCTCCCAGAACTCAAAATGGGGCTGGATCTCACAATCCTGAGATCAAAACCTGAGCCAAAATCAAGAGTTGAACCCTTACCCAACTGCGCCACCCAGGCACGCTCTTATTGTCTCTACATAAAAGTTTCTTTCTTCCCCCTTTTTATGTGTAAGTAGTCCCTCCATTTCTTGAGGCTCCATTATAGGAAAGTAGAATATGAATCCAATCTTTACACCCCATCCTACAATAAAGCGCTCAAGGACTGACTGACTTCCTTCCTTAGTTCTAGTTTGCAAGGTTCCCATGCCAGCCCTTTGATTGGCTTAACTCCGGAGAGGTGCCTGAGTCACGGGGCTCTCTGGAAGCCCCTGGATGGAGTTGTCAGATGGTGGTAGATGGTTGTCTGAAGGGTCAAGGTGTTGGGAAGATGAAAAATAAGCATGAGAACCAGCAACTTGTCAATGTTTTTGTGAGCAAACACTGAATTCATTAGTTCTGCTAAGTCGGGTGAATCCATTTTCCTAGGAAGTAAGCAGTTGTGGGTTTTTAACTATAAGCTATATGCCTCTATTATCAATTGAATTTAGTTCCTTCAAGAAATCAGTTTCTTTATAAGATATCCATTTATTTAAACATATCTATTCACAGCGTCCTTTTCCTTAAGGAGCTTACGATAATGGCCAACACATGCAGGGCTCGCTTTGCCCTCTGCACTGATCTGTGTCCCATACATGGGCACATGCACACTCATTCTGGTCCCCACAACAACCATATGAAGAAACTGACACACAAGAGAGCTGAAAGAGTCTGTCCAGGGTCAAGAGATAATCAGTGGTGGAGCTTGGAATACAAGATATATAATCAAACTGGGGAGAGAAGATATATTCAAATTAATAGAGAATAATGCAACAAAGAGTGGCCTTTTTAATTTAGTTTTTTCAGTTTTAAACTTAATTTTAACTTAATTTTTAAAACAAATTTGGAGAGATTGAAGAACCACATGAGCCAGTATCATTGATTTCCACACACATCAATGTTTTCTGAGCTATCTATAAGATGCC
Organism: Nasua narica; assembly: GCA_028533885.1. Lineage (NCBI taxonomy): Eukaryota > Metazoa > Chordata > Mammalia > Carnivora > Procyonidae > Nasua > Nasua narica. Next base: position 8,355,428 of record CM052797.1, read on the forward strand.
AATTGATTGATTAGGGAAGGCTATTTTTATAATTAGGGCCTTGCTTTTGGTCTAAGCATCCCTACTTACTTGAATGCGAACTTGTTGTAGTCGTAAAATAAGAGAATCATAGAGATCATCTAGCCTCATTCAACCCGCTCATTTTACAGATGGGAAAAAACAACAATAACAACAAAGCAACAAAAACCTTGAGATCCCGAATGCTTAGAGCCCACAGTTATTTAGTGCTAGGTCCTAGCTTTCAGAATACACTGGAATGTTGCATTATGTTACTTTCTATTGCATTATGTCAGTATCCACTTCATTTCAGCTTTCTCATTTCAAGGCAGATATAATGACATTTCTATTCCTACCAAAAAGAGTTTGTGGAGGATAAAATGAACATGAATTGAAAAACATTGTTACAGATTAAAATGTTACAGAATCTTCAATGCTATTATCATCACCATTGATTTTAGCATAAGACCTCTCCTCCTGTATGTTGGATAAGCTTCAGCCAGAGATTGTAAGGCTGGGAGGGTCCTTAGAGGTCATTTCTTGGAGGCTTCATTTTACAGATGAGGACACAGAGGCCCACGGAGACCTTTGTGACTTGCAGAAGGTCACATATAATCAAAAATATTCTTCAATATCGGACTTCTGTAAGGATGAACATCTTGCGGAGCGGCTCTCTTGAAATGCCTGCACAAAATCAAGCTGAGGCTGTTGTCTATTTTACATATAATTTCCCCTCTGGTATTTGACATTACAAACGAAAGCACAAGGCCAGATGCTTAATTGCTTCTAAATGGAGGTTGGGAAATGATAAGCAACTTTTTGCCATCTTTTCTGTGGGTCATGGTGTCTTCTCCAAAGTCATTGTATTTTTGTTGTTTGTTAGCTGATTTCCAAACTGGGAATTATGAAAACAGTCTTTTAAGGCATTAGAATGACTTATGGCAAACTATAATATAGCATTTCTAGATTTTTCAGGCATTGTACTCTACCTTACATTTCCATTTGGTATGCAATAAAATGGCCATAACTGGCATATTTGTAGTTGACCTTTAGCACAACAAAAAGGTATACATGGGGGAAAAAAAAGACTATTCCTAGCCAGATACTCCTTGATAGTCTGTATCTCTTTAACAAGTAGAGTTTCTCTCCTTCTTTAACAAGTAGAGTATATTCTTCTCAGATAATAAATGGCATTCAGGAGCATTACAGAAAAATCAGAAAATATTTTAAAATATAGGAAAAAGAAAAAATATCCATGATCTCACCATTCAGAGAAAATCTCCTTTGTGATTTCAGTTCATTTCATACCACTTTTTTTTTTTACATTTTTATGGTGATAAAAGTATAGAAAGCATATGTGTATAGCTTAACATATAGTAATAAACTTTAATGAATATTACTAAATTAAGCATTTGTTTTAATACCAATACCCATCATTTTGGTTAGGAAATACAATATTATAAACACCCCAGAAAATACCTCCATGGCTCTGGTGAATGCAACTTCCTCCCTTCCTTTTGGATAATCACTGTAACTTTTCAGCTTCTCTGTGTAGTTTTACTACCTATACAGGTTAGGTGTCCCTAAACTAGACATTAATTGCAACATTTTTACAACGAATGAACCAATATTGACACAATATTATTAACTAAAGTCCATAGTTTATTCAGATTTTCTTAGTTTTCATCTAATGTCCTTCTTCTGGTCCACACTCCCTTCTATGATACCACATTACATTTAGTTGTCGTGCCTCCTCAGGGTCCTCTCGGCTGTGACAATTTTTTAGGCCTTTCTTTTTTTTTTTTCAGTTTTTATTCATTTATTTATTTTAGAGAGAGTAAGTGAGCAGGGGGGAGGAGCAGAGGGGCTCAGGCAGACTTTGCACGGAGCGTGGAGCCCAATGTTGGACTCCATCTCAGGATCCTGACGTCATAACCTGAGCCGAAACGGAGTGGGATGCTCAACCGACTGAGATACTCAGGTGCCCCTAGACTTTCCTTGTTTTCGATGACCTTGACAGTTTTGAGGAGTCCTGGTCAGGTATTTTGTAGGACATCCCTCTATTGGAACTTTTTAAAAATGTTTTTCTCATGATTAGACTGGAGTTATGGGTTTTGAGGGGGAAGATTGCAGAGATAAAGTGATACCATCATCATGTCATCTAAAAAATGGTATATACCCTTCAGGTGATTTGTGACTGTTGATGTTGACCTTGGTCACCTGGCTAAGATAGTATTCATTGTTCCATCACTGTAAAGTTGCTCTTTTTCCCTACATTTTACATCGTCTTCTTTGGAAGAAACATATTATGGGCAGTTCACACCTAAACAGTGGGAAGGTATGCTCTTCCCTCCTTCATGGTTGAGTAGCAACAGACATTATTTGAAATCCTTCTGTACAAATTCTTCTCTTATTTTCCATGGATATTTATTTTGTATTTTGGACTATAATACAATATAGTACTTGACTGATCAAATTATGGCATCTTTGGCCATCGCTAACCCTTTCAGTTGTCTCCTATGTCTCCTTGACATACTCATATCAATGTGTGTGTGTGTTTGAACACTTCCTTACTTCTTGGCAATACAAGATATTCAAGGTTCTTTTGCTGATCCTAGAATTGACCACGTCTCCAAACAGCCCTGGTTCATTTTAACGGAGAATGATTTTAGGAATGAAAATCGGGGCTCTACGTATGCTTATTGCGACTGGAACATCATTTGTTTTACTTCCTCTTAGCTGACAGAACAAAGAAATATGTGTGTGCGTATTAGCTGGTGTAGACAGATCTCTAAATATTGCTATTTTTAAACATATGTATCTATATTAAGCTAAACATGAATTCTTACTGGTGTCTCCAACTTTTGCACATTACTGCGTGGATCATTCTAACTTCTTCTCTGGCTTATCTGTTGACTCCGACTCCAACAGTGAGAAACCTAACTCCCAGTAGCCATCCATTTACTTAATTGTTCAACTACTGTTTATATATGTAGAAGTTATCAAATTGTTCATCTAGATATAATCTATTTTCATTCTATTATTTTTCCATGACTATGTTAGTATTACCATAGGAATCACAACATGCACACCTAACTTATTAAAAATTAAAATTTAATAAAATGCTTTCCCCTCCCCCTTGAAATACCTTAGAATACTTCAACTTCAGTTTTCCCTCCCCTTATCTTATTGTCATATGGTATTTTAACTGTCTAGGGATGTGCTTTTGTGGGTTATATGTATGCATATATTTTGACATTATTTATATGCATATATGTGACTGGACATTATTTGGTGTGCACTTACCTACATATTTATCACCTTCTTTGCTCTTCATACCCACTTATACATCAGCTTTCCATCTGGGATCCCTTTCCTTTTGTTTGAAATACATCCTTTGTCAGTTAGATGTTTGATCACGAATTTGGTTTTGGAGCATTTGAAGAGTGTTTACTTCACCCTCATTCTCCAAAGATAATTTTGCTGAGGGTAGAATTTTAGGCTTGTATTAATTTTCTTTCAGTACATGGTAGTTTCATCATTACTGTTGAAGTCAGTTATGTATCTATTGCTAAACTTTGAAACTATTCTATCTTTATTCATCTTTTGTCAATGTCCTTCCTTCCTTCCTTCCTTCCTTCCTTCCTTCTCTCTTTCTCTCTCCCTCTCTCCTTCCTTCCTTCTTTCCTTCCCCTCCCTCCCTCCCTTCCTTCTTTCCTTCTCCTTCCTTCCTTCCTCCCTTCCTCCTTCCCTCCCTCCCTCCCTTCCTTCTTTCCTTCTCCTTCCTTCCTTCCTTCCTCCCTCCCTCCCTTCCTTCCTTCCTTCTTTCCTTCCTTTTCCTTCCTTCCTTCCTTCCTTCCTTCCTTCCTTCCTTCCTTCCTTTCTTCCTTCTTGTCACTTTGTCTTTTGTCACAGTTTGGCTATGTTGCATATAGACAGTAATTTATCCTGCTTGGGTTTTCTGCCTGAATCTGTGGGTTAGTTCCATTCATCAATTCTGAAAAAGTCTCAGATCTTAGCTCTTCAAATATTGCCTGTTCCATTTTCTTTCCTCCCCTTCTGAGACTATAATCACCAGTCTTTCTGTCTCTCCTCCTGTCTCTGTGTTGTATGTGCATGTAGGGTCTGAATGCTTGTATTCCTCCCAAATTCACACATTGAAATCCTAACCTCAAGGGGTAATGGTATTAAGAGGTAGGGCCTTTGGGAGATGATTAGGTAGTTCAGAAGGGCAAGCCCTCCTGGATGGGATCAGTGCCCTTACAAAAGAGACTAGAGGATTAACCCACCCTTTCTGCATGTGAGGCAGCAAAAAGATGCCATCTTTGGCATGAACAGAGGAAGCAGGCCCTGAGCAGACATTGGATCTGCTGGTACCATGACCTTGGACTTCCAGTCTCCACAACTGTGAGAAATAAATTTCAGTTGTTTATGAGCTGCCCCGTCTGTGATATTCTGTTACAACAGCCCCCATGACTCAAACACTAGAAAATGTCACCTTCTTTCCTAGTGTCCCTTCAGTTTTGTCTAATCTGCTGTCCAATACAACTACTGAGCTCTTAATTCCTTTTACTGTGTATTTTATATCCAGAAGTTCTGTTTGGTCTTTTTTTCAGACATACTGTATTACTTCTTAGAGTTTTCTGTTGCCACTGATATTTTCAAGCTTGCTTTTTATTTCCGTAGATGTAATGGTCATGGTTATTTTGTAATCAGCATGTAATTCTGCCGTCTGTTCCTTTTGTTGGTTCTCTTTCACATTGCCTTGCTTCCTCCTACAGCGGGTTATCTTTGCCAAGTTCCTGGTCATTGCACTTGAGAAGCATTTGGTCAGACTCCCTGAGGTCAAAGGTAGGTATGTCTTCCTCTAGAGCTCCTTGGTAGCTTGAGGCTTCCTGGCCTATGCTAAGCTATGCAAGTCGGTGGTGAGAGAGGAAGAGATGGTTTTGATCTGGTTTGCTCCTATCCTTAAGGGTCACGTTTATTGAGGGAAAGAACTCCTCTAATATCCCAACCTCCGGCAGGCTTTCGGCCTGAGCTTCTTCTGCCCTCTTGCTTAGCGAAGCCTTAGGACCCGCGTCTAAGTGGTTTGTATTAACAAATAATCTCAGAGCAAATGCTCCAGTCATTATACTTGTGATTATTCATCGCAGAGTCTGTATCTTGATTTTTGTCTCTTAACTTTATAGTATAATTATTTTCCACATACTCTCTATCCTGATATTTATCTTTTAACAATAAAATTTAATTTTTTAAATGTTAGCAAAACCTGCTTTTTTTTTCAAAAAAAAAAATCTTCAGATGATTTCAGCCATATCAGGAACTCAAACAAATTGTTATAACAAAATTGTCTGTTACCTGTAAATTCTGGTTAACCTTTTAGTTCTTTTATAACAGAGAAATAAAAATATTGAGAGTCACAAAATTATAGTCTAACGCTAGAGGACAGAAAACTGAATTTGATAATATATCAGGTAAATAATAACAACAACAACAAAAACCCAATAGTATGTCAATTCCAAGTAAGGCTAGTGAAGAAGAGAAGTAGAGGGAAAGAGTGTTAAGATCTGCCTATGGCAATAGCTATGGACTTGATTTCTGGACCACTCTTTGCTGTTTTCAGCTAGAGACTTGGGACTTATTTTCTCTTGCATGCTGAAAGCTAACCACCAGCAGGGAACGATTCCTGCTCTAATAAGAAACATCAAAGTCCCTGGATGACCCTCCTTCGCTTCTGGAAGGAGTGTAAATTGCTACAGCTATTCTGAAGACCAATCCAACAATATTTAGTGCAATTAAGGAATCATTTTCCCTGCAACTCAACAACTTCATTTCTGAGGAGTGTATCCAGAGAGCCTCTCACACAGGTGGATTCACACAGAATCTACGAGAATATGTGTAGCATAAGAAGCTGGAGGCAGCACCCCTGTCCATCCCTAGAAGAAGGAGTATGTAAAATACTACATGTGTGTATGATGAATGCCACACAGCAGCCAGAAGGGGTGAAACAGATCTATGAACAACAACGTCTCACGTACATAATGTTAAATGAAAAAGAGTAGGGAATTGGAGATCACAGAATGAGATCTGTTGCTGCTCACAAACCGACTCAAACTTACTGGCTGGTTAACAACGGCTCACCAGCTCAGCTCGTGAGGCTGGCGTCCACATTTTGGGTGGGGATGCGCGGGGCATTTCTGCGGGTCTCTCCTGGGCTCGCTCGTTCTCCTGCAGCTGTCTGGCAATTGGAACGATCGTGATAAGGTTGGCTAAGACGGCTTCGCCTGCCCATCTGGATACCGATGTGGGCTCCTTCTGTCTGGGAGGGCCTCCTTCATGTTTGCTGCGACCTGTAGGCTGGCTTGGGTTTTCCCACATAGTAGCAGGAGACTTGCCAGCAGCAAGAGAGGCCAAGCCCCAAAGCACACGGGGTTATCAAGCCTTTGCTTGATCATGTTGGCTGATGTCCCGTTACCCAGAGCAAGTCATGTGCCGCACCTGGAGCCACCGGAGAAGAGAGTACCTGAGCGCATGGACCCAAGGAGCTGCGTGCGGTTCACTGGCTCCCAGGACTGCAAATATCCACCACAGTGAGACAGTAATGCCTACACGCTGAATTGTGTTCCCCCCAGATTCATATGTCGAAGACTTACCGCCAGGACCTGAGCAGGTAACCATGTTTAGAGCCAAAGACTCAAAAAAAGGTAATTAAGTTAAAATGAAGTTTTTAGGCTGGGCCCCGATGTAATCTGACTGAGGGTCCTTACAAGAAGAAGAAATTTAGAGACCAGGTATGTGCTCATGTGAGGACCGTGTGAGGACACGGCGGAAGGCCACCATTTGTAAACCAGTCAGAGGCCTGAGAAGAAAGCAACCCTGCCGACACCTTGATCTTGGACTTGAGTCTCTAGAATTGGGAGAAACATCTGTCGACGAAGCCACCCTGTCCATGGTATTTTGTTACGCCGGCCCGCGCTAAGACGATAATATTCATGTAACCATTAAGTCACATTTGTACTTTGCGTAGATACAAAGGCAGTTGAATAAACATATGTGCAGATTAGAAGTCTGTACCCTACATACCAGAGTGGAGGTGTCTACACGGGAAAGAGGATGGCCCTGGGGCAAGAAAGAAGGTGGAAAATAATCTGAAAAGTGTGCCATGCATGGATGGATGGTAACAGTGTGCCACGTATTTAGAGAGGTGATCAATTCGATGGTCTCGAAATCAATCAATGATCTCTTTCGACCTGAGCTCGAAAAATGGGGTCAAGTAAAATAAGAACGGTCTCTCCTGTGTGAGGCAGAATGGGCTTTTGTAGCACTGATAAGACCATGTTTAAAGCCTACTATTACCGAATGCAGCTACCTCATAGGTTCTTATATGTCACTGGTTCTTTTACAGGAGGTAACATTGGTCTTGTCTAGAGGAGAGGAAACTGAGGCACAGAGAACTTAAACAAGCTGCCCACGGGTGCACCGTGAGGAGTGGTGTGCAGGGGGTTGAACTCTGATCTGTGCAATTCCCACCCTGAGCCTTGGCAGCCCCCATCTGGTCACCCAGCACTTAGCATCTGTGTCTCTTCAGCTCCTTGGGCCCTTTCCCTGCGTCTGGAGTTGGACTGCTCCCTTGCTCTCTGGTGCTTGTCTTGTTTCTGAGTCCCTGGTCTCATGCCTCGCTCCTCTCTGCTGTCGTTTGGGCCTGATTTATATAGGCTGGCTCTGTCCTAGAGCGGGCCTGGCCCCCTGACATACTTCCGCCTTGCCAGGGTGGCTCCAGTGTGCGTCCCCAAGGTCAAGGGGGCCAGAGCGAGAAAGAATACTGCCAGCAGTTGGCAGAAAGAGGCATCAGACGGGTCAGACTTTAAGTCCCGCCGTTGTGGTCGTGAGCACTTTGAAATATGGACGACCAGATCCCATCTAATATAACTAGTCTGCGGTGTAGCCTCGGCAACAAATATTTTTAGAAAGCTTCTCAGGTGACTCTACTGTACAATCGAGGTTGAGAACTACTCAGCCTATTCAACTACTCAACATATGCTAAATGCATATGTTTTTATTATTATTATTATTTTAAGATTTATTTATTTATTTGACAGAGGTTGGGGAAGAGGGAGAGAGAGAGAGAGAATCTCAAGCAGACTTCACGCTAAGCACGGAGCCCAAAGCGGGGCTCGATCTCACGACCCTGAGATCATGACCTGAGCCACAATCTAGAGTCGGATGCTTAACCAACTGACCACCCAAAAGCCCTTGTTTTTATTATTTTTAATAGATACTGATTAATTTTTAAATTTTTATTTTTATCCCATTTTATTTTTTTAGCTTTATTGAGTTATAATTGGCTTTTAAAACCATAAGATATTTAAAGTATACAAGGTGATGATTTGGTATACATATACATTGTCAAAACATTCCTCCCACTGAGTTAATGAATGCGTCCATTACCTCATATATTTACTCCTTCTCCTCTATTTTGGTAAAAACACTGAAATTTTAGTAAATTTCAATGATACCATATGGTGTTTTCAACTATGGTCACCAACTATGGTCTTCATTAGATCCTCAGGCCTTATTCATCTTATGACTGAAAGTTTGTACCCTTTTACCAACCTCTTCCTATCCACCCCCTGGGCATCCCCTCATAATGGCTACTGAGAGCAGATTGTTAAGCATCGAAGACTTTTCCAAGATGGCTGGTGTTAACTTGAAATTAGCCATGGGGAGAGTATTTATGCCGCCAAAATTGGCAAACATGACAAATCAGGGCTTGTTCTTTGGTGAGTGGGTTTATCAGAACCCCGGTGGATAGAATGTGCTTGGGCTATAAAAATTCACGTCCGTCAAAGTTCTGAACATGGTACGATGGAGTGCAGGGGTCCATGGGTCAGAAACGAGCACACATCAAATGTTTTATAACTTTCCAGCCCAGTGATGAAGGGAAAATTATTTTGTCCTACCTGAGCTTTGATTTTCCTGGCTTTTAAGTAGGAATAATAATGCCTACCTCACAGAAATGCTGGGAGGACTAAAGCTCATGTGTGAAAGAATTTACATTGTGTACAAAATAGGTACCTGAAAAACTCAGTTGAATATGCCCAAGGAGCGAAGTTTCCCTAATATACCCGTCCATAATGCTTTCAGAAAATGCAAATGATAGTCCTACCTCCAAATGTTTAGTGTATGCCCAATACTGTATTTTTCACACATTAGTCTACTTCACTTACAACAACCTTTCGTGGTGGGTGCTGTGCTTTGCCATCATTTTAAAGATGATTAAATTCCCAGAGCTATTTTTTTGGATAAGGTGTGGCTTTGTTGGGTTTCAGGGACACTCCTCTTAGCCGTTCAGTGCTACTGGTAAAGGGCAGTAAATGCTACATGATGATAATGCATGCAATAAACATGATCACATGTGTTAAGTGTGTCTGCCTCATTCAATGAGGTGTGAGAGCATCTGGAAAGCAGCACCCTTTGCGTCAATTAACATGGAATCACAGCTTTCTAAGTCCCTCGGGACTGCCTGAGATCTCCGCCAGAAAGTGTGCCATAAATTGTGGTCACGTTTGACACAGTGCCATCTCTTTCTTCAGTCCTGTGGCGATGAATATCTTACTGAAAGAGGTTCTTACTGTCCTCAGGTAAACCAGCTTAAAGCCCCATTCTCATTCCATGATCCTATTCATGAACATTTGATACAGTGGTAGTGATAACTGCCTGCCACTCCCCAATGGGTCTCCCTGCCGTCAGCCAACCCTAGGCTGGTTCCTTTAAAGAATATAAAGTGAAGTCCCTCGTTTCATCCTGGTCTCCTGACTTAATCAATTCTGCTATTTCTGGGCCATTAGAAAATCTCAATTTCTTCATCTATCCACACTTGAATTAGCATTTCAAATCAGGGCAAAAATATTTTTTGTCTTCTGGAATTTTCCCTCTGGTCTACTGTTCTGCAGAACAGAGACGATGTAAGAAGCTTCCTCCTTTGTTTTCATGGAAAAGAAACCTCGAAAATGGATTTTGTTTCCCTATAATTTATTTTTTTATTCAGTAGCTACACTTAATCTCCTTAGAGAACAAGCAGCTTCCTCTCCTTTCCTCTCCTCACTCCTTCCCTTCCTCCCTCCTTCTCTCTCTCTCTCTTTTTTTCTTTCTCTCACTTCTATACAGTGACTTCTCCATAGATCATGTTAAGCATCATTTCACCTCTGAGTGAAATTCACCTCCGAGTCTATAGAGAATGAGACACCCAAATAATATGTTTCTCTGGCAGAGTTGATCAGATTTTGAGAGGAAATTCAAAGTCTTGATTTGAATGTTTCACCTTCAAATAGTTCGCATTAGCTCCTAATTCGTGATCGGTATTCCTAAATCACACCTTATATGTATAACCCTGGTGATTGTTGGAGATTTTTCTTTGGTGCATCTTTGTGTGTGTGTGTGTGTGTGTGTGTGCGTGTGTGTGTGTGCGCGCGCCCTTGTGTATATGTGTGTTTAGTGTGCACAGATGCACATGTGAGGTGGTTCTGAGGACTAATTTAAAGTGATTGAGGGGCGCCTGGGTGGCTCAGTTGGTTGAGCGACTGCCTTCGGCTCAGGTCATGATCCCGGAGTCCCAGGATCGAGTCCCATATCGGACTCCCGACTCTGCGGGAGGTCTGCTTCTCCCTCTGACCTTCTCCCCTCTCATTCTCAGTCTCTCGCTCTCTAATAAATAAATAAAAATTAAAAAAAAAATAAAGTGATGGAGAAGGACTTGAAGAACTACAAGCTAATTCTAAGTGGAACCATATTTTAGGGAGATATTGGAAAGAGATTGGTACACCCCATGGTAATTAGAGAAGGAAGCCGACCCTGAAATTCTCCAACTACAGAAGGATAAATGTGAGCTTTGGTGTAGGGCGAGCATGTGGCTGAGGGTATGTGGGAGTTTTTGTCATTCCTCAAAGACAACACCAAATCTCTTTGCCTGAGGCTTTCTTTGTCTTTGCTGTAGGCTGTTTCACAGGAGAATTCATGGCATATGAGGAATAACCCGTGATTTGACGTTTTTTTTTTTTTTCCATTAACAAGTTTTATTATAATAAAAGCTGGGTTAAGAGTCTAGGCATTAAATAATCTGGAATGCTGGTTTTATCTTGTTGCCTATGCAAATCCAGACAATTCTTAACCTCATGAGCCTCAGCCTTCAGTTGGAAAGTAGAATTGCTCAGTATCTACCTACGGAGGTTAAATGCCCAGAAAGCCCTCTGTACAAGTTGCAGGTACGGAATAAGGGCTCAACAAATGTGAGTTATTGCAATTGTTTTTGTCTACTCATTTCATTAAGATATATCAGATTTCTTTAGCCTTTGTTCAAACATCTTTTCTGAGAGCTTTTTCCTGATCTTTGAAGGTACAGCTTAGGCAATGTTTCCTGTCTCTGTTGAAGCTCAAAACATGTTGCTTTGTAATTTATCTGGTCTTTTTTATCTGACTAAACCCTCTTGACCAGAGAAAATGCTGTAAATATTGTCCATCGTGGTATATGACTAACAAGTACCTAGCCCAGTATCTGTAATTATTGTCTCTGTTTATTCATCAGATATTTACTGAGTGCCTATTAATGTGCCAGATATGCTAGGAGCTAGGAATGCAATGGTGTGCAATCCCTACCTTCGGGAGGCTCACAGGCTAGTGAAGAATATGGATAAAGAGTATAAAGCCTATATGGATAAAGCCTCATAGGGGAGCCTGGGTGGCTTCGTCAGTTAAGCATCTGCCTTTGGCTCAGGTTGTGATCCTGGGATCCTGGGATCAAGCCCTGGGTCAGTCGCTCTGCTCAGCAGGAAGTCTGCTTCTCTTCCCTGCCCCTCCATCCTGCTCATGCTCTCTCTCTCACTCACTCTCTCTCAAATAAATAAAAATCTTACCAAAAAAAGAGTAAATTAATACATGTCGTAGTAAAAAGGGAAGTTCAGCTACACTTTTTATACTTAGAAGAGGTCAGGGAAGGCTTCCTGGAGGTGGAGGTTAAAAATAAAATGATAATGGGTACATATGAAAATTTGGGGATCTTGCTTTAGGTTCCTCCAAAGCAGAACCTGAGAAAAGGACTAGTTTATTTGGGAGTTGATCGCAGGAGACAGGATTGAGAGAGGAGGGAGAATGAGAGAGGGAAGGAAGAAAAAACCAAAAAATGTGCAAGATTGAACTGGGTACTGCTCTGGTGAATGGGATATAGAATACACTATACAGATTCCCTTTGAAGGGCCAGACATGGGACATTTGTTTATCAGCCTAGTCTTCTCTTGGTCGAGGGTTACTTCCAGAGACATGAATTCTCTCAAATTTCTGGTTCTGTACAAAGGTTGAGCCAGCTTCTTTGACTTCAGAAAGAATCTTAAGGCAGAAACTGGAGAAAGGTTTTTGGGGGTGATAGGGTGCAGTGGGAACTGTCCAGCAGAGCTTCAGCTGAAATCACATCAAAGGTAACTGTGTACAATGCAGGGAGCCTTGGCCATCTACTCAGTGGGGTGAAAAAGAATGCCTTGCCCTAAACCTCATGGGGAGTTTGCTAGGGCTCAAGACCTCTTAAGAGCTATGAAAACCACTTTAGAAGTTCCTGAAGTTTCCCCCAGTTGCATACCGTCAGGCTGCCTGCCTTCTATAGCCACCCAACAATTGTAGTTGAGACATAAACCACTGATTTAAAAAAAAAAATGTGTAATGTATTCATTGGGTTTGATTTAATTTTTTTTTTCAGAATAAATTCTAGCATTTTTTGGAACTAAAACTTGTTTTATATTCTCTCAAAGCCTGATTCATCTCTTCCCCTTTCGCATGCCTTGTCAAATCATCAACCCCCTAAGGAAGCAGCTGATGTTATTTCCTGAAAAACTAGCCACTCTTCTCTTAGCAGGAGGACAAGTAGTCTAAGGGAAGGAGAAGAAAGGAATGCATATCAATTCCCACAGCATGTACAATATTTGAAAAATAATGCAATGGCCCCAGTTTCCTCTTGGGGGTGTGGTGGGGAGACATGTGACTCTGAAAGTCTCTAATGGTTAGATTCAGAAAAGGTTAGGCAGAGTCTTTAGCTCCCCCTCAAAAAATAATTATTTTTGAAAGAATGGCTACCACTCTACATACTAACCTTCTCTTCAAACTACAATATCCATAAAGATAATGATTCTTTTGTACAGTGGGAAATGCATGGGCTTTAGAGGCAGAAACAGCTGGGTCCAAATTCGGGCTCTGCTGAATGCAAAGTCCATGACCTCAGGATAAACATTTATTCTTTCTGAGACTCCATTTCCTCATCCTCGAGAGAGAAATAATACTTCTTTCACAGTTTTTCCCCCCAAAGATTAAATGAGGTGTGCTATCTGTTAAACTGAGTAAATAGTCAATATTCAACCATGTTAGTTCCTTCCCTATTTCCTTGGCCCAAGGGGCATGAAGCAGTGTCAGGTTACCACTGCAGCCGGGGCTCTCTCTCACAGGCAGTACAGTCACCACTGAGTTTCCAGAGCTATGAGAAGCAGATGTGAATTAATTGTATTTACTTATTGGATTTTTCAATTATTTACCTAATTAGACTTACTTTATTTATCATGTACTTATTAGATTTTTATCAATCAAGCTTTCCATGGACTATCCTCTGCTAAAGTAAATAGAATATAGGGATTATTTGGAACAGACTTTTCTGAGGGTCACCCAAAAGGAAAAGGTACCAGGAAGACGGACATGCAGTTAATGGAAGAGGAAAACCTAAGGGTCAATAAACAGATGAGAAGATCCTCAATCTTAATCATGTAAATGAAAATGAATATTAGGGGACGTCATTTCAAATCCATCCACCAGCAAAAACACAGGAGACAGACGATGCTAAGAGACGGTGAGGTGGGAGAGCAGTGGATATCCTCATTTCTGCTGGTAGTTGTGCAACTGAGTAGAGCTACTTTGGAGAGTGAGTTGGCAACGCCCTGTGACCAAGTGACTACGGCTCTAGGGGCATCCTTCAGAGTAGCCGTCACATGTGTCCAGAGAGATGTGTGAGCATGGTGGCCAGCAGCACAAGGGGGCAATCTAAATGTCTAGCACTGGGAGCTCCTGGGTGGTCCAGTCACTTAAGCACTTGGCTCTTGATTTTAGCTCAGGTCTTGATCTCTTGGGTTGTGAGTTCAAGCCCTGCATTGGGTTCCATGCTGGCTGTGGAGCCTACTTAAAAAAAATAAGATGAAAATAAAATAAATCTCCAGCAATAAGCCTGGATGAGAAATAGTGCTTCCTTAAGCTAGAATGCTAGGAAGATGTTATATGATGAGTTAAACAACACGGACGGGCATGAAAATAGCCCCAAGATGTACTGTTTCACTAAAAGTATATCACAACGGGGCACCTGGGTGGCTCAGTTGAGGGGCCGACTCTTGATTTCGGCTCAGGTAATGATCTCAGGGTGGTGAGATGGAGCCCCATGGAGGGCTCCCTGCTGAGTGTGTTTATGATCACAATAGTGAAAAGTTGAAAAGTTGAAAACAAGTTCAACACCCACCAGCACAGGAAGCGATGGCAGCTAGATCAAACTAGAGGGGTTGTATCAAGATGGGTGAGTATTAAATGCAGAAGGAAGTATGTGTATCTTTTAAAAGCTAAATGCATGCAAAATTATACAAGGTATCAGTTAGTAGTACAGTGGACCTTTGCACAATGCATGGGTTAGAGACACTGATGCCCCTGCAGCCAAAAATTCCTGAATAACTTTGGACTCCCTAAAAATCTTTTTTTTTTTTTTTAAAAGATTTTTATTTATTTATTAGAGAGCGAGAGACTGAGAATGAGAGGGGAGAAAGTCAGAGGGAGAAGCAGACCTCCCGCAGAGCCGGGAGTCCGATAGGGGACTCGATCCCGGGACTCCGGGATCATGACCTGAGCCGAAGGCAGTTGCTCAACCAACTGAGCCACCCAGGCGCCCCCTGGACTCCCTAAAAATCTTAACTAGTAGCCCACTGTTGACCAGAAGCCTTACTGATAACATGAATACTCCATTAACAGAGATTTTGTATGTTTCATGTATTATATACTGGATTCTTACAATAAAGTAAGCTAGAGAAAAGAAAATATTAAGAAAATCATAAGGAAGAGAAAAATACATGTACAGTACGGTGTGCATATTTATTGAAAAGAAAATCTACCGGTAGGCAGATTGAGCTGGGTGGCCTGGACAGGGGCAGTGGCAGGTGGCAGGACGCCTGGGTTGGAGATTTTCCTCAGTCTGGAGGTCTTGGTTCAGTGGGCAGCTGGGGGGCAGCCCCGCAGGTGGCTACGGGGCATGGAGGCACAGTACAGCTGTCTCCTCTGCCTGCAGGTGCACCCCCTGCCTGTGGCCGTGGACAGCTGTGGCCACTCGTGAGTAAGCCGGCCTCCAGGGGGCTGAGGGGCTGGCGTGCAGTAGCAGGGAGGGACACAAGCCTAATCCAGGAGTGATCTGGGGCCCCGGCCACTTTTGTGCAGCCGAGCATGGAGCACTGGGAGGAGGGAGGGCAGGGGAGCTGGGGCTGCTGGGTTCCCTGCAGAGCATGACCCCTGTCTTCTGGACGGGTTGTTCTGCTTCAGCCCAGTGTGCTGGCCTCCAGCCCCCATGCTTGACTCTACCACCCCTTCTGCACGGGGAGGGGGATCCTGCAGTGCTGACTGGTAGCAGCCCCACAGGTGCTGATGGCCTTGAGGGCACCTTACTGGGGTGCTCAGAGGGCAGCAGGAATAACCTCCACGGCAGTTGCCTTCCATTTGGCTCCATGGACACTGGAGTGGGCAGTTGTGAATAAATGCCTTGTGGCTTTTACTGTCATTAAAAAAAAAAAATCTACCCATAAGGGGATCCCTGCAGTTCAAAACCATGTTGTTCAAGGGTCAACTGCATATACCTATGTAATTGAAGTATGGATGAATATGTGGGAAAAATAGTCACTAAATGTGGAGTAAGTGTCATGGGGGATATGGGGAGAGAGCAATGGGTAAGAACAGGGCTGTTTTACGTGTCTGAAATATTCCAAATGACTAATGGAAAATAAGGGTCCTAGTGGAGGGGACATTGCCTCTACTAATTTAAATAGTATTTTAAAATTAAAAAAAACCCCACACACAGCAACTCTCATATTTCCCTTCCATTAGCTGTAAGATCTAGGGAGGAAATGCCTAAGCTGTATTTCTACACTTTGGACATTTCCGAGTTCATGAGGTGAGCTCAGCACCTCTGTCCCTGTTTCAGTCCT